>VDFB02271358.1:124326632-124361869 GCA_007258455.2 Sequoia sempervirens
CTCCCTGTCCTTATCTTTGGCATGCTCCATCCTATCCTTTATGTGTTACCTCAACCTATCTTGTTGGACTGATATTTATTAATGATTGCACTATAGGTCACTGCGTCATCCAACTTGTGTTCATTTACTGGATCTTTCATTAACTAGAGAGTAAACATCCCGCCACCACTTCCTCAATCGTTCCGGACTGAGATGCCTTGGTTCATCAACAATATCATTCATTGCCACAATATATTCCCTGATTCAAATCGCTAAACTTAGCATTGCTTCCCTCGTGCCACTTTCATCAGCTAGCGGATCTCAGAAACTCGTAGAATGCACAAGATGGCAGATTTATACTGCTCGGGGATTTAGAGTCCTTGGGGAATTTCCGCATAGAAGGATTTTCTTGAGCTACATTCTTTCGGGGAATCCGACATTGTCTGGATTTTCTGAACCTCCATATTCTTTGACGACAGTCTTCAATGATGTAGACCTCCTCATGCATTGGTGTCTAAAACCTCAGGCCAGATTGAGGCTATCTTGCTCTTCGGAATCCTACTCTTTACGTACAGTTTCATTCTTTCTACCTCAGTGATGGAGGATCCCTCTGTGTCTCTCTTAGCCTTTCCAGCCGCTGCCTTGCTAGATTCAGCCTACATCCATCAAATTCCAACATGAAAATCTGATTGTTGACAATATTTCATCAAAGTGTTAGCTCAAAATCATGATAAAACTATTAAATCAACCCTTAAGCATCAAAACTAAGAAGTTCAGGATTTTGAGCTAGCTGGGGAAAACCAGCCTTGGAGGAATTTCAAAAAAACCTCAGGCCAGATTGAGGCTATCTTGCTCTTCGGAATCCTACTCTTTACGTACAGTTTCATTCTTTCTACCTCAGTGATGGAGGATCCCTCTATGTCTCTCTTAGCCTTTCCAGCCACTGCCTTGCTAGATTCAGCCTACATCCATCAAATTCCAACATGAAAATCTGATTGTTGACAATATTTCATCAAAGTGTTAGCTCAAAATCATGATAAAACTATTAAATCAACCCTTAAGCATCAAAACTAAGAAGTTCAGGATTTTGAGCTAGCTGGGGAAAACCAGCCTTGGAGGAATTTCGAAAAATTCTGAACCAGGTGGACTCTCCCGATGAGGCACCAATATCAACAATAGATTATCAAAATGAACAAAAGAATGCATGAATCGTTGTGTAATCTATTAAATTAAGCATATAATATCAAGCATTCATCATACAAAATCATTCTTCCATCAAGCATCTCAAGTGGCACAATACTTAGCAGAAAATTTTAAAAAAACCAGCCAGACCGGAATTCCGCGAAGAGCATAAAACTCCGAACACCAGCACATTTATGGGAAACTAAAGGAATCCAAGAAAATCTAGCCAGAAAGGAAAGTCCCAAGTTAAGAAAAAACCTGGAGATCGGCGTGACCTTTCGTCTATCAGAATGAAACTTATATCTCACGGCGACCGTAGATGTCTCGCCAATGGAGTTGTTCCAGATGCATATTGCCATGACTCCTACTGACGGAATGTTTGGAAGTCATCTGTGAGACGAGTGAGTTCAGAGTGACCCCTGTCAATAGTGTTTGTGTTGCCGACGATTTCTATGATCAGACACTTTGGCATCGGGGAGACACGATTTAGTGTCTCACCAACATGCGATACAGTTGAACGTTTTGACCGAATGAACTAGGGTGAAATACTAGATAAGCATTGAGAATCCTCGAACCCTAAACACAACCCTAGTTTGACATATTCAATCATCAATCATGCAGATTCTAGCTCCCAGACGGATTTAAATCATAAAGCATCAAAAATCAATAGTAACTTGAGAGTCAGGACTGAAACCACATACCATGAATAGATCAAATTCAACCACAAACGTAATGAGCTTCTCACTCGGATGCCCTAGTGACCAAATCAACTCGAAACACCATAAATCCACACACCAACAAGCAAATCAAGAAATTCAAGCTTCAACTCATGCAATCTCAGATGTAAGAACAAATGCACAACAAATATGAGAGCAAGTGATCCCAAATCCCTTTAAATTCGACCTCAGAAATCTTACCCAGGTGCACCAATGGTGCAGATAAGATGGAATGGAGAAATTCGGGAACCCGACGGCCAAACGGAATCCGAAAAAATTCGGACTAGGCAGAATTTCGTGAAGTCTTGAATTTTCTGGATTTCAGAGCTAAAGTTACCTCGTCGGGCTTTGGATGGAATCTAGGAAAATCTAGATGGGACGGATAATCCTGACCCTGAGTGAAATCCCGAATTGTTCAAAACTTAAGTTTCTCAATGTGTGACCTAGGGGAATGACTTGGGTGGGCCAGATGAAAATTCAAGGACCTCAAAAGCAATTAGGACAATAAAATCAATAGGCCCAAAAGATGCAAAAATACCAGAGCAAAAGAGGGTCCCTACTTTCAGTGGGGCGTGTGTGCGAAACTGCACAACAAATGGCGACTCTACTGGGGAAATGCTCTAGAGCATTTCGATTATAAACTGGAATCAAGAACCTAGAATCCCTGGTTTCAATCCATCCTCCAGATCACTACTCAGATTAAGCTTCAAAACCCACAAGTTAGTAAACCTTTCCTATACCAGGGTCAAAGTGTGTGCACGTGCATTCATTACCTTCCTTGGTTACAATAAAGGCCATATTAGGTTTGAATAGGCTACATAAAGAATTCTAACCTCAAAAGCATCTTAGATAGAGCCTCGCTTCCAGTCAGGCATCCATAGCCCCGATGAGGTTATCGATGTGGTTCTCCCGAACATAGTTCTACTGCCAGCTAGGAATCCATAGCCCCGGTAGAGATATTCGGATACTCCTGATAATTTGAATTAATTCTTTTAATTTTCAACATTTTATTTTCTATCTTTTGATATTTCTTTTCACTTTTATTTCAACCTGTGAACACTGAAGTTTCTCACTCAAGGCTGAGAACCACAGTGGCGCTGAAGCAAAAAAAAGGATTTTTCACCTGACTAGACTTCATAAGGACCCTATGCAACCTCATAATTTCTTAAGATTTATTTCAAAATGTAAGACCCAGGGGTATTTTAGATTTGACCTAACCCTGCGGCTCTTCTGCTAAGAACATTAAGTATATGTGACACTGAAAAAATGATTTTCACCAAGTGATTCCAGAAAATGATCAAAGTTTGTAAAGGAAATACCTAGAACACCACCCAGGCATTACCACAACTATTAGCAGATGCAACGAAACACCTCAAAGAAAGCGGGAATCCAAAAGCAAGAGCAAAACTAGAAAATGACCAAACCAACCAAAGCAAACCAAAAAGCAAAAAGGAAACCTACTCTAACAAAATAAAACAACAAAAAAGAAACCTAAAGTAACTATATACAAAGGAGGAGCTGTGAACAACTCAAGACTAGAAATAATGCTTTAGGTACTGCCCATTGACAGGTAGTGGAATGTCCTCCCTTGTGAGAGTCTTTAAGCAAAAAGCATTATCTCCCAAGATCTCTAAAATTTGGTAAGGACCAAGCCATAGTTTGTCAAATTTACCATGCTCTCCCTTACGGTCATGAGGTTTGTCCCAGTAAAGAACCAAGTCAGAGATTCTAAAGGCTTTTACCTTGGCCCTCCTATCAAACCATCTCTTGACTGCACCCTGATGTTTGGAAAATTTTTCAAGGGCTTCATCTCTTTTCTCCTCAAGGTGTAACAACTCAGCTAATCTGGCCTCTCGTCCGTTCCCTTCATCATAATATTCATTGATGAACTGCAAGGTGGGGATTCTGAGTTGAATGGGAAACATGGGTTCAAGACCATATACCAAGTGATAAGGAGAAGTTCCTATGGAGGCCTTGTGTCTTGTACGATCTGTCCAAAGAGAAAATCGAAGCTGGGTGTGCCAGTCCTTAGGATTTATTTCTAGTAGTTTACGAGTGATTGTCAACAAATTTTTATTGGAAGACTCAGCTAAGCCATTACCCTGAGGATTGTAATTGGATGCAAATTTAATTATAATCCCATGATCAAAGGCCCAATTAGAAAACCTTAATGATACAAATGCAGGACCATTATCACAAACCAAAGACATGGGACACCCAAAACGATTGATAATACCTAATTTGATGAAACTAATTACTACCTCAGAGGTACATTGCTTGCATGCAAGAGCTTTAGTCCATCTTGTGAAATAATCAGTAACAGTAAGAATGTACCTATGTCCCATAGAGGAAGGCAGATTGATTGGACCAATGAAGTCCATTCCCCACTGTGCAAAGGGTTTTACCTCAAAGACTGGTTGAAGTGGGAGTGTTGCATGCTTCTCTCTAGTTGATACAGTTTGATAGATATGACACGTTCTGACATGGTTATGGACATCCCTAAATAGTGTTGGCTAGTAATAACCAGCCCTCAGAATTTGGTTAGTAGTGGATATTGCAGAACCATGACCAGTACCATACTTCTCATGAAACTCAGTTATCACTCTGTCAACCTCTTGCCTTCCTAAACACCTCAGATAGACACCTTCATGATTCCTTTTATACAAAACAACTCCCTTTAGCATGAAATTGTTACCTTTTAAGCATAATTCCCTCCTCTGTATGGCATTAAGGTGGTCTAGGCATTGTTGGTTTAACAGATAATGAACGATTGCATCATACTAGTTTCCTAGAGAGACCTCTTCAAGATTATAGTGATGAGATGCCAGGTGATGACCCATTTCTTCCATTGTTTGGGTAAGTCCTTGTCCTCTCTCCAGTTTCATGGGTTGAATTTCTATATCATATTCCTGCAACATGGTCACCCACTTGGCTCTTCATTCACCTAGTTCATTTTGCATCAGTAACAACTTTACTGCAGGATCAAGAACTATTGCAAGGACCTTGTTCCTGAGAATATAGTGCTTGAACTTCTTCACAGCCCTAACCAAGGCATAGGCTTGTTTCTCCACACTCAGATATATTAATTCTACATCTTTCAAGGGTGCACTCATAAATGCTATGGGGTGTTCATTCCCTTGATCATATTTCTGAGTTAACATGCCAGCACAAGAATGATCAGAAGCAAATGAATATATGTAAAAAGGCTTATCATAATCAGGGCTTACCAGTACTGGGGCATCAACAATGGCCCTTTTAATCTCTGCAAATGCTTCTTTTTCCTCTGCACTCCATTCAATTTTAGCTTCTTGCTTCAACATTGCATTCAATGGTTTGACTATATCAGTAAATCCTATGATAAACTTCCTTACAAAGTTTATTTTACCAAAGAATGACTTCATCTCTTTTTTGTTGGCTGGTGGCTGAATCTTGAGTATGGCCTCCACTTGTTCAGGATCAATAGCAATGCCTTTCTCTGATATAACATGTCCCAGCAATTTTCCTTCGGTAACTCCAAAGATACACTTCTTTGGATTGAGAGATATGCCAAACTCTCTACATTTTTGGAACACCTTGCATAAATCTGCTATATTATCACCTCTCTTCTTGGAAAAGACTATCAAATCATCCATATAGATAATGATGCATTTACCAATGATGTCTTTGAAAGAAATGTCCATTTCCCTTTGGAATGTGGCTACAACATTAATCAAACCGAAGGGCATCCTCCTGTAGGTAAAAGTACCCCACTTAGTGGTGAAGGCAGTTTTATGTCTGTCCTCATATTGTACCATAACTTGATTATACCCAGAATAGCCATCCAAAAAAGACATCATCTGAGATCCATTGACAATCTGGAGTACCTCATCCAGTGAGGGGATTGGATAATTATCCTTCTCAGATGCCCAATTCAGGTTCCTAAAATCCACACATAGTCTGATTTCCCCATTCTTTTTTCTCACAGGAACCAAGTTTGCAACCCAAGTTGAATGTCTGACTAGGAATATGATCCTAGCAGACAACAGTTTATGCACTTCCTTCTGAATTATAGGCTCTAGTAGGGCGTTAATTGGTCTTTGTCTCTACCTAAAGGGTCTTACTCCTATTTTCAGAGGGATAGTATGAGTTATAATTGATGTGTCATACGTTTTCAAGTCTTCATAACTCCAAGCTATCACATCTTGATATCTATGTATTGCATCAATTATTCCTTTTCTCTCCTCTGGGGCACATACCTTACCAATGAAGACATTCTTAATATCATCTTGAGTTCCCATATTGTGTGTCTCACATTGCCCACTGATGGATTGTTTCTTAGCATCTTGTTCTTGATTTCTGACCTTATCCAGATCAAAAATCCTTTCCAGCTGTACCATTCCCCTTGGAATAGTATTAGTTTTCAAGTTAATTACCCCATCCAAATCCATCTCTGCTTCTTGGGGTTCAGTTTCATCAATAATCTAAGAAGCAAAGACATTTGTACTTGTGATAAAATCCAGAATATGTTTATCATCTTCAAATACCTAGAAATTGGTAACATTGTTAGGTACTGAAGGCACTGGGGTCAATTCTACAGTGAACTTCTTCAATCTGGAAAGAGACAAAGGTTGCAAAGTGTTGGCCGCTTGAGCAAGGGAATCTGCTATTTGATTCCTATGATGTGGTATCAACTAAATGTTGAAGGCATCAAATCCTTCAATAAGGTCCCATACTCTATGCCTATAGTTAGTCATCCTTCTATCATGACATGAGTACTGCTTCCTGACTTGTTTGACCACTAACTCAGAGTCCCCAAAGACTTGCAATATCTTAACCTTTTTTCTTAATGCCATAAGC
Organism: Sequoia sempervirens; assembly: GCA_007258455.2. Classification (NCBI taxonomy): domain Eukaryota; kingdom Viridiplantae; phylum Streptophyta; class Pinopsida; order Cupressales; family Cupressaceae; genus Sequoia; species Sequoia sempervirens. Next base: position 124,333,346 of record VDFB02271358.1, read on the forward strand.
AGCCCATGAATCAAAGCTTTATACTCTGCTACATTATTTGTACAATGGAACCAAAGTTTATGAGCAGCAAAGAAAGTATTACCTTTTGGATTGATTAATTCAAATCTTGCCCCAGCTCCTTGCTTTGACTTGGATCCATCAAATCTCAAAGTCCAACAACTAGCAACTGCAAACTTCGTTGTTGTATCTCTTGTACTATTACTGTTGGAGGACACCTTAGATAGCATCACTTTCTTCCCTCTAGGGTCCTCTTTAGTCCTTTGCACGTTAATACTGACTGTTGGAGTGGGGTTTATACAATTTTGTACTTGCTCTACTGTTGTCTGACATAAGCAACACTCCATCTCTGAGTGAGAAGCATTGTGAACTCTACACCAATTGGGCAAGAGTAGTTCTTCAAAATTCATTCCTCTACCCAGATGAATTTGGTTTTCAATACATTGTTGAATAAATTCTTGAAAATTATCAAGTAGGCTGAGCTAATTATCCTCAAGGTTATCATCATTCTCAATTGGTTCCATCAAAGCACCAGTGCTACCAGATTCTACCGTGAAATCAGTAGGCATTGTATGCAACATAAGGACCTCTTCTGCATCAGATTCCTCAAAAGGGGTAGTAAGGATGTAATTACCCATGCTCACCTCTAATATCAGGACCTCATTTGAAGTGTTCTGGTATTTTGTAATCATATACTTCATCTTGGGCTCTCTTTCAATCCTGATCTAATTCGGCATCCCTTTCCAAGGAAGCCACATATGAGAGTGATCAGTTGATACATATCCATTCAAGGCCTTGGTAAAATCCCTTCCCAAAATCAAACCGTAGGAATCAGGTATATCTGCCACCTGAATATTAATAACTTGTTGGATTCTAGGGTCAGAGGCAACCTGCATATGGATCATAATCAATTCTCCTATAACGTTAACTTTAGTCCTATCCAATTTTGTAACTTTCTTTTGAGAGTCAGCAAGAGTAATACCTAGATCTCTACAAACACCAAAATGCATTACATTAGTGGAAGCACCTGAATCCAACAAGCAATTGTGCAAGTTCTTACCAAATATTTGAACAAAGATTAGGAATGGAGGAGTGTCAATTTTCCCTTGGAACAGAGTCAAGGGAGTATCTACCTAGGCTACTTGAGCTCTATCTTTCTCCTTTCCTTTATCCCCAAGTGGCATGTGATCCTGATTGTGAATCTGGTTTTGCCCTTTCACTGGTTGAGAACTAGATGTTTTATTGACGCTTTCACTAGCTAATTGATCTAGTGATACTGAATTTGCACTGTAAGCTCCTAGAACTGCATTTCTAATAGCTGGAACTCTCAATAATTCAAATGAAGAGAGCTTACCTTTAGCTTCTTGAGTTCTTCTGCAACATATATGGCTAGTTGTTTTGTACTCTGATCAGCAGGAGCCTCCTTGGAACATTCTACCACTCTTTCCTTGTTTACTTCAACACTCTTTCCCTTTGATGGATCAATTGGGGCTGATCCTCTCTTTGAGAAGTATTGTTTTGACACATGAAGATATAGTGGATTATTACTAGCATTGGGATCTAGAGGCGTAGTAAAGTTGTTTGGAGGAATAGAGGTGGTGAAAGGGCCTCCAGCCTGTGGACGTCTATGTGGAAAGTCCCTCAGATCATATTTTTTACCAGTCTGCTGGAATGTCTGCACCTCTTCAATGTAAGCTTCTTCTTCATCCACGAGGCCATTGTCTTTTATTGGATTTTCATTGAACAATTGCGCAACCTCCTCCCCATTGCACACCTAATCCACATTCTCCCCCTACCCGTTGGACTCTTCTTCTAGACCATTTTCTTCACCAAGGGGGAAAGGAGTATGATTCAACACTAGCACAGGTGAATCATAAGGGGTAGAGGGCACAATTTCTTGACCACTAGTATTATTTTCTACCTCATACTGAAATATTGAAGCAACAGTCTAGAACTCTGGACATTCCAGTTCAAAATGTTGACTTGTCTTGTGAAGCCTACACCAACCAGAAAGCATTGCCTCTGCCAAAAATACACCACTAGAAGGTCTTTCTTGATTCACTGTTTGATATAGTGGAGTAGGAACACCTCCATTATTAGGCCTAGTATTCCATGTCATGTTCTATCTCTGAGTTTTCCTTCTATCATAGCCTTTCCCACTAGTTTGTCCTCTCTCAGTATATTGACCAGAAGGCTGTCCCTTGTCAACGTTTTGACCTTTGTCAAAATGTTGCCCCCTATCAAAACTTTGTCCTTGTTGGGGCTCTCTGTGATAATTTGTCTGTATGTTCCTTTGTGTGGCTTGCAGTTGGTTGTTCTGATTCCTGAGATAGGTGACTTCCAGATTTAGTTTCTTTATCTGCTCAACCATCTCATCAATCCTTTCCTTGTCATTGTTATAAGGAGCCTGATTTGGATTGTTTTGAGGAAAATTTGACACTGTAGCAGAGCCTAGGGACTGTTTCAGAACTTCTAAATTTTGTAGATAAGTAGGGAAACTAGTTTGTTGTTGCTGATAATGGGGTTGATTAACGTGCTAGCGAGGAAAATTCACCATAGGTGGAGCTTGACTCATCGGGGGACCAGGGTATGGCACCAGAGGCAACTGAGGCACTGGATTCATGATGGGTGTATGATTGGCCAATGCTTGGTTAATTGCCTAAACTTGACCTGGGTGTCTAATGGGTCCTAATGAGGGTAGAGGCCCAGATAAATGTTGTTTCAAGTCTGTGTTGACCTTAACAACCTCTATATACGCATCAATTAGATGAGTTGGAGGATTGGGCCTCCACTTAAGGAATGTAGCTGCAAGACTATCTAGGGCCTCATAATAGACCCCTAAAGTAGTGGCGTCATCAATGGCATGAGGAGCTTGTAACCTAGTGTATGCATGGTGAAATCTATCATTGAAGGTGGCTATAGGCTCATTAATTTCTCTTTTCACCATGGTGAATTGCAAGTACAGCTCATGGGCACTAATGGGTATCTTAAACTTTTGCAAGAAGGCAGTTTCCAGCTGAGTCCAAATGGAAATTGACCCAGCAGGAAAATGGTTATACTAGTAGAAAGCATCGTCCCCTAAGGAGTAAGGGAATAGCCTACATGCAACATCCTCATGGACAATTCCCCTATCCCTCAAAAAAGTCTGAAAAATCGTAATGTGCTCCTCTGCAGTCCTATTAGGGTCATTCACATGGAACTTTGAACAGAAGTGTTCAGGGTTCTTTGGCATGACATTGTAAGCATTAAAGATCAGAAGGGAAGGGTTACTCGAAAGGAATGCCATTGGTGGAAGTGGTGGCGGAGGTTGATTTATGATGGGTTGAGGTCGCTGGACAGGAACTGCCTCAGGAATAGGGATAGCTCCAAACTCTGGGAATGAAGGGGCAGATGATGATGATGAGGGGGTGGATGATGATTCTTCCCTTTCTTGGGTCCTCCTTGACCTGGTAGGGAACTGTAACTCCTGAAAACCCCCCTCTCCTGGTGTGGACCTGGTCCTTCTTCAATATCTCTCAGGAGAGATGGCGTTCATAAAATTATCCAACTTGCTTATTCAGGGCCTCTTTCTAGCACCAATCTGTTGATGGTGTTTTCTGCATAGCAAAAACTCAAACAAAATATGATATCCTATCTCTCATGAAAGGTAAATCTCTATCAGCAAGCCTCAAAAGATAACCCCAAGGTCTCTAATGTCAGGTCTTGACAATGCATAAACAACTCAGTGATAAATGTGAAAATGTTGGTAATCACAATGGGACTTTACTACAAGCAAATACTAAATCTTGATAACTTATCAGATCTTGCAATACTGTGATACTTAAAATCCTAGATCTAACCCAAATGATAAAAGAAAATACAAAAGATAAAGGTTTTAAAGAGTTATCTAAATTTAAAACTATTCCTAAGATTAATAATGCAAATGGGAAAATACTTGAAATGGACCAATCCCTTAAAAACCAATTCCTGCTCAACCCAGATAAATCTGCAATCTTACAGAAATAGTGCAATCTTCTGAGGCGTTAAAGATTTTCAAATCATGAACATTCATTCAAGACAATCCTGTTGCAATTGAAATGAGTAATCTTCACAATCGAACTAAACACAATGAATATGTGGTCCAGGTTGACTTTGCCTAACAACTACAGTCAGATAGTTGCTGGGAGTATAGACCAAAGATTGCTACAAACACTTCAAGTATCAAATCACGAACGCCATTAAACAAATCTAATTCTAAATCTAACATACATCAACTATTTTCAAAGCAATTTTAAAGATAGAATAACAAAAACCATGCCAGATAAGAATAACACAAGTATGGCACCAAGTCACAATGTCATTACTTGCATCAAATTATCCACTATAGCAACAATTCTAGTTTTCTATTACAATATTTGCTTGAGAAGCAACTAACTCCTAACTCTAACTCCTGCTCTACTGTTGAATTTGCTCTAACATTCAATTTCTCTAGCCCTTACAAATGATGCGAAATGCCATATTTATAGAAAAACCCCAAAGTGCTTCGGCCTAAGAATTTACAATAACAACTGGCCATAGAAACAAGTCGGCCCAGAGGAATTCGAAAAAAGGGTCAAAATATGCATTGAATGCATATACACGAACCATGTCGACCTAGGATCTCCACCAATTCGGTCCACTACATTTAAAGAAGAGGCGAAATAATAGAGAAACACAAGGCTCGATGCAACATTGCATTAACTACTTCCTCCCCGTCCTTATCTTTGGCGCGCTCCATCCTGTCCTTTACGTGTTACCTCAATCTATCTTGTTGGACTGATATTTATTAATGATTGCACTGTAGGTCACTGCGTCATCCAACTTGTGTTCAATTACTGGATCTTTCATTGACTGGAGAGTAAACATCCTGCCACCACTTCCTCAATCGTTCCAGACTAAGATGCCTTGGTTCATCAACAATATCGTTCATTGCCACAATATATTCCCTAATTCGAATCGCTAAACTTAGCATTGCTTCCCTCGTGCCACTTTCATCAGCTCGCGGATATTAGAAACCCATAGAATGCACAAGATGGCGGATTTATACTGCTGGGGGATTTAGAGTCCTCGGGGAATTTCCATGTAGAAGGATTTTCTTGAGCTACGTTCTTTCAGGGAATCCAACATTGTCCAAATTTTCCGAACCTCCATATTCTTCGACGACAGTCTTCAATGATGTAGACCTCCTCATGCATTGGTGTCTGAAACCTCGGACCAGACTGAGGCTATCTTGCTCTCAGAAATCCTACTCTTTATGTGCAACTTCATTCTTTCTACCTCAGTGATGGAGGATCCCTCTGTGTCTCTCTTAGCCTTTCTAGCCGCTGCCTTGTTAAACTCAACCTACATCCATCAAATTCCAACATGAAAATCCGATTGTTGACAACATTTCATCAAAGTGTTAGCTCAAAATCATGATAAAAGTATTAAATCAGCCCTTAAGCATCAAAACTAAGTTCAAGATTTCGAGCTAACCGAGGAAAACTAGCCTGGGAGGAATTTCGAAAAATTCTGAGCCAGGCGGATTCTCCCGATGAGGTACCAATATCAACAATAGATTATCAAAATGAACAAAAGAATGCATGAATCATTGTGTAATCTATTAAATTAAGCATATAATATCAAGCATTCTTCATCCAAAATCATTCTTCCATCAAGCATCTCAATTGGCACAATACTTAGCAGAAAATTAAAAAAAAACCGGCCGAACTGGAATTCCGCGAAGAGCACAAAACTCCAAACACCAGCACATTTCCAGGAAACTGAAGGAATATGGGAAAATCCATCCAGAAAGGAAAGTCCTAAAGTTAGGCAAAAACCCGGAGATTGGCATGACCTTTGGTCTGTTGGATGAAACTTATATCTCACGGCGACGGTAGATGTCTCGCCGATGGAGCTATTCCAGATGCATATCACCGTGACTCCTGCCGACGGAATGTTTGGAAGTCATCGGTGAGACGAGTGAGTTTGGAGTGACCCCTGCCGATAGCGTTTGTCTTGCCATCGGGTTCTGTGATCAGACACTTTGGCATCGGGGAGACACAATTTAGTGTCTCACTGACATGCGATACAGTTGAACGTTTTGACCGAATGAACTAGGGTGAAATACCAGATAAGCATTGAGAATCCTCGAACCCTAAACGCAACCCTAGTTTGACATATTCAATTGTCAATCATGCAGATTCTAGCTCCCAGACGGATTTAAATCATAAAGCATCAAAAATCAATAGCAACTCGAGAGTCAGGACCGAAACCACATACCATGAATAGATCAAATTCAACCACAAACGTAATGAGCTGCTCACTCGGATGCCCTAGCAACCAAATCAACATGAAACACCAAAATTCCACGCACCAGCAAGCAAATCAAGAAATTCAAGCTTCAACTCATGCAATCTCAGATGTAAGAACAAATTCACAACAAAGATGAGAGCAAGTGATCCCAAATCCCTTTAAATTCGACCTCAAAAATCTTACCCAGGTGCACCAATGGTGCAGACAAGACAAAATGGAGAAATTCGGGAACCTGACGATGAAATGAAATCCAAAAAAATTGGACCAGGCAGAATTCCACGGAGTCCTGAATTTTCTGGACTTCAGCGCTAAAGTTACCTCACCGGGCTTTGGATGGAATCCGGGAAAATCCGGATGGGACGAATAATCCTGACCCTGAGTGAAAACCCGAATTGTTCAAAACTTAAGTTTCTCAATGTGCGACCTAGGGGAATGACTTGGGTGGGCCAGATGAAAATCCAAGGACCTCAAAAGCAATTAGGACAATAAAATCAATAGGCCCAAAAGATGCCAAAATACTAGAGCAAAAGAGGGTCCCTACTTTCAGTGGGGCGTGTGTGCGAAACTGCACGAGTCCAACTAAATGTGGAAGGATGCGTAAGACAAGTTGGTTAATGGAGGTAACAAAGGAGGCAGTGAAGAGTTAATGCTCTAAATTGGTCCTTTAAGGTGGCGAGGTTGTTGGAAGCCACGTGTCCGTCTGATCCAAAGCACGTAGATTTGTGCGCTGACTAAGGTGGCAAATGGGCTCCACTTTCAGACGGAGGGCAAAATAGGCCTGTTTTGAACATCGTGGACGAATCGATGCATGACAGGTGATGGAGTGCTTAAAATTTAAAAAAAAAAAAAACTAACGAATGCACAAATGATAGAATGACAGAATGACGTGATGAACAAATGTAAATTTTTTTGGTCCACGTGAACCTCCAAAATTAGAATGCCCTACTTTGGGCCCCTCTCCTCTATTACTATGAACATTGTCTTACTTAAAACTCAATAAAAATTACCGTGTTATGAGATGTGTTCTATAACGAGAGAACGTGAACTTTCTATCGTCAACATCCCACACGTGAATGAATACAAGTACACTACACTTTGGCCAGAAGTTTCGGATTCCAAATCATATGCAATCTAACATATAAAACCTGGAATATAAGTTACAAATTTTGTCATAGTTGCATCAATAGCAAATTGATAAGAACAATCAAAAATTGCATTGCTTTTGGATTGGTTCCAACACACCCAATACTGGCTTTAAAACATCCATTTCGAAACACGAGATAAATGGTACACATCCAGCCGATCCTTTCGGCTGTAAATCCTGTACGTATGGCTATTATAATTCATGACAGCTGATTTCATTCAGGGGCTGTTTTCTTTTTTCATTCCATGCAGTTAAAGCTAGGGAGTGAGACAAAAAGTAGCTGAGTTTCTCAAGGATGTTGGCAGTATTCAAAGATTGCTCCACTGTTCACTGCAATGCCTGCACTGATAAGACAAACTTTTCAAGTATAAAGTATTTTTATACAAAACAAAAGCAGTTTGTCCATTGTGTATATATTATAAAGAATGGCCAGTCATAATCATCAACACAGTAACTTTTTATATGGCAGTCATGTTTAAGTTACAAACATATAAAACACCCAGCAGAACAAATGGGCCTGGACTATATATAAGCTGGTTGATACAGGCAAGCCCAACTGTGCCACCTGACATGCAACCTGAGAGTCTGTTTCCCTCTACAGAAGACAAAACCGTTTAGAGCACAGGAACCATGCAGGTTGCAGCAAATGAAAGTCTTGTCTTTGGTGTTGTCAGTATATGAAGCTTTAAGTTCTCTATAACGGTCAAGTTTTTTTTGGAGAGGGCAAGTGGTGTTTTGAACTTGTTAATTTTTCAGTTATGAGTTCTTATTAGTTAATCATATCAGATTTTTATGGTTTCAGGAAAATTCACTGTTAGTAATTCACCATCAGCAGTTCACTTTTAACAATTCATTGTCATGACAAGTTCATTTCTAAGAAAATTTACCACCAGTAATTCATCGCTATGGAGAATTCACCACCAGCTATTTCCTAATTGTATATGCAATAAATTATCTACAGCGATGAATTGCTGGTGGTAAATTTTCCTCCGTGATGAATTTTTGGAGGTGAATTGTTGGCGCCGAATTGTTGTTTTTGAATTAGATTGTGCGAGAGTTTATTTGTATCAACGTTCTGAATCACACTCCGTGATCCATTATCAGGATCATAGAGAACTATAGAAGTTCAGTTCTGATCACATTCGTGATCCATTATCAAGATCATAGAGAGCTATTAGAGTCCAAAAATGTAGTAGTCTGTTCTAACTAAAATTAAAGACAATTAGTCAATTATTGTATTTTTCTTTTTCTAAAATTCTGGCAATAGTTTATAGTTAATATAATAAAATTTCTGGATTTGATTTGTGTAACATTTCCTTATCATCAATGTTTCAGATCATACTACAAGGTCCATCATGATGATGAGTTAGAGTTAGAGAAAATGATGGATCCATGATCTGAAACATTGATGATAAAAATGTCACATAGTTGAGTTCAGAAATTTTTACTATTTTGATATCATAGACTGTGAAAAATTCAAGTTTTTTATATTTTATAATATTAAAATGTTAAAGTATAGCAAAATTAATTATCTCTCATATCTTATTGTCTTATATTGAATGAAAAACTATTTTATGTCTTATCTATTTTTTCATTTAATTTCAATCCATTATTTTCAAATACCAATGCAACTTTTTTTTTTTCTCAACTATTAACATTTATGGTTGTTAAGATTTTTCACTATATCATATTAAAGTCAATTAGTCAATTATTGTATTTTTCTTTTTCTAAAGTTTTGACAATCTTTTCTAGTTAATGTAGTAAAATTTCTGAATTTGATTGTGTAACATTTTTTTTATCTTCAATGTTTCAAATCATACTCCATGATCCATCATCAAAATGAGTTAGAGCTAGAGAAAATGATGGATCCTAGAGTATGATTTGAAACATTGATGATAAAAGATGTTTCACAGTCGAATTTAGAATTTTTTACTATATTGATATCATGGACTATGGAAGTTTCATATTTTAATATTTTATAGTATTAATATTTGAAAATATAGCAAAATGAATTGTTTCTCTCATATCTTATTGGCTTATATTCAATAGAAAAACTATTTTATGTCTTTATCTGTTTTTCATTTAATTTCAATTCATTATTTTCAAAGACCAATGTGACTTAATTTTTTTCTCAACTATAAATATGTATAGTTTTTATTATTTTCCACTATACCATATATTTGAAATGATATTGAAAACTATTATTTATACACCCCACTTACATAAGTCAAAGAAGTCAATTATTCATGTACTTAGATTAAATGTCCATTTCTTTGTAAAGATGAAAACATAGTAAATTAAAACAAGTGGGGGACCTATCTAAAGATGCTCATTTTTTTGTCAAGATTTATCAATGCTAAAATTTAGTTGTGGCTTAGGATAAGGATTGGTGGAATATCATAGCCTCAAGAAAAATCTACCAAGATTTTCTCAATTGTACAATTTAAAAGTGAATTATAAGGATGTGATATGGAAAATCAAATCAAATATAAAGAAGATTTGGTCTTCCATACTATTCACCATTTTCAATAATTGTGATAATTTTAATGGAGAAAGAAAGTGGTGAGATGCATGTTGAGAAAAACCTAGCACCATTTGATAAGCATAATATATTTTAATCACATGTACAACATGATGCACTTGATTTTTGAAAAGAAATTAATAAAACCACTTTCAATGTATTTTTTGTCTATATTTTCTTCATTTAATGTCCACCAAATGTGTAATTATTTGTTTTTCTATTTTTTTATTACAAACTATAAAATTAATATTTCTCTATGTTTTTCTTATGAATAAAAAAATATTTTCAAGAACTTATATTTGAATGAGTTAATCTTATTTGAGTAAGGGTTGGAAGTATTGATTCATTTAAAGGTTCTATTTTTGGGGTTATAAAGGCACCCATATTATCTTTTTTCCAAAGAGAAAGCATAGATATAATATATCATGAAGACAAGTTATTTTTCATTTCAAAAATTGTTTATATTCTATGATATCACAATGCATGCATGTGGATGGTTGTATTGTCATAGTATAATAAGGTAGGTAGAAACAATTCAATTCTTATTATATTGATCTTCCTAGGTATTATAGAAAGATAGAATGTTATATAGAAAAATTCACCATAATTTTTTTATCTTATTTTTTAATTGTAAAAAATAGAATGCAAATAACTAGATTATGAAAAGAGTTGAAAATAATATATTATTTTTAATATTGAAAAATTTGTTTACAAAGAAAAGGTTCTAAGTAAAAACAACAAGAAATTATTTTACAAAATATACCAAGAAAGGTTACAACCAATGATACATCTACAAAGAGAACTTTTTAGGAAAAAATACAATACAAGACTGAAACAGTAGAACCAATTGAAGCAAAACTCAAGAAGCAATCAATTTTGCAAAAAAGGTCTTAATCCCTATGCTATACAAAAAAAAAAATTCTCAACAATTGTTCAACTTGTAATTTGATTTGTTGAATTTGGAGATCCATCTTGAAAATTTTCATAGCCTCGATCTAGAACAGAGAAAATAAAGAAGAAATTAAATAAAATGTAAATTTCTTACCATCATTATTGTTACTAAAGATAGTTTTACATATATTTCTCCATATATGCAACAAAATGACATGTCTAACACCATCAACAATAATATTAACATGTAACCCAACCCCAAGAAGAGCTTAGATTTCCAACTTAGCTTGTGATAAAAAAAATAGCAAGGAAATCATTAAACACGACATTTCACTATTTTTAACAAGCTAACAACACCCAAAAATATGATTCATGATTTCATTCTTGTGATAAAATGGGAAATTAATCAGTTGTATCATAATACACTTCAACATGTCTCCATTGTTATTATCCTAAAATGATATATTCCTAAGTATATATTATATATTCTTAAGAATAGGCATTTGTGTCAAGCTTAACACAAAACATAAATATTAGTCAATGCACTAATACCCCTTAATGAGGATGAATATGTTATTACATAGTTTAGGCTATAAATAAGGAAGAAAACTCTCTCCCATATCAATATATCATACAATATTGAACTCATATGTGTTTATCTAATTATTGGAGATCACTCCCTCAAAGTGGTTTGCTATATTTTTGAATTTTACAAATATTTCCAAGAAATATCTTAACAAGTGGTATTAGAGATATGATTTGGGCCAAAAAATTTGTTTCCATCATAACTTCCTAGTGTAGACTGAATTTGTGAGTCTTATTAGATTGAAAAATTCATAGCCAAACAATAATTTTAAATTGACAATTTCATTTTTTAATTAAAATTCAGTTTAAAATCTTACTAAACAATGTAACTTTTCATTCAATCAATTAACTCAATTTAATGACAAAATCAAGATTAAAGGTAATTCAAATTGATTTATTTATTCATCCGTCAAATTGATTAGAAGTGAATGCATTTTCCATTTGCAACTCTTAGTTTCAATTTTCACTCTTTTAATTCTCTATTTTAGTATAGTTATGTATTTGGTTTTCCTGGTATGCCAATTTCAAGATATCCAATCTTCCACTATAACAAATTATCTCTACAACTTGCATTTATATGATGCAGGAGCATCCCTTGTTGTAAAGCAATCTTGTATCAGCCAAAAACATTTATTTTCTTGCATTTCATTTAGTAATAGTTTCAACATTTCATTTCACATTTGATTGTATTATTGTTTCTCAACTCATGAAGAAAGATATATCATTTATATGAGATCATCTACATCATATGCATATTTCAGATCATTTTCATTTTTTTTAGAAATTTATTGCTTTCAAAATTTCACTATAATTCGTGTAGTCAGAGCATTTGGGGCTGACTTGGTCCAGACTTCATAGTGTGGACCTATTCTAGAGCATGCAAAGCTTAATGAAGTATCATACAAGCATTTTGATTCCAATGGGATCTACCTCGGAGATTCAAGATTCATTTAATTTCACGAAGGATTATCTTTCATGCTTTAAGGCCAACCTACATGCTTGATCATTCATTAGGTTTTGTAAACCTTTGAGGATGACGTGGACCTTTTTTGGAGCTAGACAATCATATTTACAATAATTTTTAATTCATTGTAATCAGTCATTCAGTTAGTGATAGTGAGATAGTTATACATTTCACATCATCCCATTAGGGGACTGTAATAAGGCCTTTGAACAATTGTGATGTTGAATTCCCTTACGACAGGGTTGTGAGCCTTGTTTATTCACCCATGAGGCATATGTTTCTTGTAAGATTACCAATTCAATAAAGATTGATATTTGTAGAATACTTTCTTGTGTTATTTTCATTGTGTTGACTCTAAGCTGCACGGTTTGGACTGTTAGTTTTGAACTCTCCATCTATGAATACACCAAGTGGTATCAGAGTGAGTTTGTGAGCCCTAAACTCATTCCTTGAGGTGAAAATATTGTCGACTTAAGGTAGATTGCATGTGTTTTCAACCAATTGCCGACTATGAAGAAATTGAAATCCTTGTATCTAGATCACCGAATTGAGGCAATTGCACTGAATTCAAGGGGAGAGATGTCACAGAGGAGAGTGCAAACTATGGTAAATGTTGTTGGAAGAATATATAAAATTTTAGAGATGATGCACACAATGCGAGTCTGATTAGATTTTGTTGAGGAAGATCAAAAGTGAGGCCTAAACCCTAGGTTTGTAGACAAAAGTGATGATGACCTAGATCATGTTGTGAATCAAATTGAAGAAGCCCTAGGAGGATAAGAAGAAGAATTATACTAGATGAAGATGTTGAAAGCCATTTTGAAAGTTGGTAAGCAACCTAGAGTTGAAATTCAAAATTACGCAAGAAATTTAAACCCTAAAGAATTGAATGATTGGATCAATGAAATGGAGGAATACTTTGAATATGAAGAATTTGAAGATCCAAAAAGAGTTAGATTTTTGAAAATAAAGTTGAAAGGGCATGCTACTTTATGGTAGAAATATTTTCAATTGGATAGGAATAAAAGAGGAAAGGAGAAAATCATCAAATGGGATAGAATGGTGACAAAGTTGAAGAATCAATTTATACTAGTTGATTATGAACTTGAATTGTTGAAGAGATTATATAATTTGAGGAAAAAGGAGAGATTTGTGAAGGAATATATTGAAGATTTATACAAGATGATCATTAGAACTAGTCATAATGAAACAAGCAAAGAAAAGGTGGAAATATACATCTATGGACTAAGAAAAAACATCTAAGAAGAACTGAGCTTGGTAAAGATGACATCTGTTGAAGAAGCATATCAATTTTCCATGAAGGTGGAAGAAAAGTTGAACAAGAAGTTTGAGCAAAGGAAGAAAAGTGCAAGAGGAAGATTCCAGAGGAGCGGATCACAAACCAAAGAAAGAAGACCTTATGTACAGATCAAAAAAAATATGGGAAACCCTACCAAAGTGAAGAAAAGGACTACAATTCATACTGCAAAGGAAGAGAAGATAAAACAAATTATTGCAACAATAGAGGAGGTCATAATTCATATTGCAAACATGGATACTAGAGAAATGAGGGAGATTTGAGAGGATGCCATTCAGAGGAACCTGTTTCAAGTGTGGAGGTGAAGGATATAGAGCATTTGAATTCCATCAAGGGAGCACCAAAAAGAAAATTGAGCATACCAAAAGAGCAGCTTATGTGGATGAAGAACTTATTGAATCCCCTAATTTAGTTGGGAAACCTGAGAAAGGTGAGTCATTGGTGATGAGGAGAGCTTTGATGCATGAGGAAGTGATTGAGGAACCACTACAAAGGAAGAGTTTGTTTAGAAAAATATGTAAGTCCAAAGGAAATCTATGTAAAGTTATCATTGATAGTGGTAGCACTGATAATCTAGTTTCAGAGGAGATGGTCACCAAGTTGAATTTGAAGAGATTGAAACATCCAAACCCCTATAGGATAGCATGGATTCATGATGAGCATGTGATATTGGTGAATGGGAAATTTTTGGTGAAATTTCAAATAGGATCATATAGGGATGAAGTACTATGTGATATTATTCCTATGGATGCATGTCATTTACTATTAGGAAGACCATGGCAATATGATAAGAAATAAATTCATGATGGAAGAAGGAATACTTATACTGTGACTTCAAATGGAAAGAGAATCAAATTCATACCTTTGGAGGAAGAAGATAAAATTGAATTTTGTAGCACTACCTGACTATGCTTGGTAGATGGAAGGAAATTTTTGGATGGATTGAGGCATGAAAACATGTGTTTTGTATTGATTCCAAAGAAGGGTGTTAATCTAAAGGTAGCAAGCCCTACCACAATGAATGAAGAAGTGGCAGAACTGTTGATAGAGTATGGATACATCATATTAGAGAATGTACCAGATGGTTTATCCCTAGTTTAGAGCATCAGTCATCATATAGATCCAATACTAGGAGGAAGTTTTCCAAACAAGGAAGCACATAGGATGACACTGGTAGATAATGCAAAATTGAACTGACAGATACAAGACTTGTTGAAGAAAGGATTGATAAGAGAAAGCTTAAGCACATGTGTGATACCTACTGTACTTGAACCAAAGAAAGATGGAGAGTGGAGAATGTGTACAAATTCAAGATAAATCAATAGGATCACTGTCAAGTATAGATTCTCAATTCCAAGGATGGATGACATTATGGACTATTTGAGTGGAGAAAAGTATTTCACAAATATTGACCTAAAGAGTGGATACCATCAGATCAAAATTAGATAAGGAGATGAATGGAAGACTGCATTTAAGACTAATGAAGGATTGTATGAGTGGTTAGTAATTCCTTTTGGGTTGACCAATGCATTGAGCACTTTCATGAGATTGATGAATGAGGTACTGAAGAAATTCTTGGGTAAGTTTTTTATTGTTTACTTGGATGATATTTTGATTTTCAATAAAAGAAGAGAGGAACATTTTTGGCACATCAGACAAGTACTGCATAGATTGAGAGAAGATAAGTTATTGATCAATGATAAGAAGTGTAACTTTATAATGAAGACGAAATTGGTGTATCTAGGTTTTGTTATTTCTACTAAAGGATCAAAGATGGACCTTGAGAAGGTTAGAGCAATAGTTGATTAGCCTACACTAGTAAACTTTGGGGAGGTAAGATCATTCCATGGATTGGCTAGTTATATCAGAACTTTATCAAAAACTTTAGTAGCATATGTACACCTATGACAGAAACAATGAGGGGAGATAAGGACTTTCCAGAGCACAAAGGAGTTTTGAATTGTTGAAGCAAAAGGTGACATAGTAGGAAATATTAGCATTACCTTAATTTGATGTAAATTATTTCAAGTTTATTGTGATGCCAGTGGAAATGTCATAGGGGAGGTGTTGATTCAAGAAGGAATACCTATAGCTTATTTCAATGAGAAGTTTAATGATGCCAAAAGAAGATGTTGGGTTTATGATCAAGAATTCTATGCTATAATTTAAGCCTTGAAGAAATGGAGACATTATTTGTTGCCTAAGGAATTTGTGTTGTATATTGACCATCAAGCTTTTCAATATTTGAGTAGACAAGAGAAGTTAAATCAGAGGCATATGATATGGGTTGAAACCTTGCAGAGTTATAAATTGTGTTGAACCGTACGAGTGGAAAGTCAAAAAATTGTAGATGCATTGAGTAGGAGGAATTTGTTGACATAGATGAGGATAGAAGTATTGGGTTTTGAAGAACTGAAGCACATGCATGAGGATGATCTAGATTTTGCAAAATCTTGGAGAGCATGTAAGGAACTAGTAGTAATAGACCGAAGCCAATGGTTGGATTACTTCATTTAGGAAGATATGTTGTTCAAAGGAAATCAATTATGTATTTTGAGGAGTTTAATGAGGGAGAATTTGATTAAGGGAAATAATAGTAGAGGATTAGCAACAAATTTTGGAATGGACAAGACAATAGCTTTGGTGAATGAACATTATTTTTTGATATAGATATATAAGGATGTTAGGAAGTATGTTCAAAATTGTAGAATTTATCAAGTTGCAAAAGGGAACAGACAAAATAATGAATTGTATAAACCTTTAACAGTACAAAAGAGACCTTGGGAAGATATAAGTATGGATTTCATATTGGGATTTCCAAGAACACAAAGAGGATATGATTCTATAATGGTAGTTGTGGAGAGATTTTCTAAAATGGCACATTTCATTCCTTGTAAGAACACTAATGATGTTGTGCATATTGCTAACTTATTTTTCAAGGAGATTGTGAGATTGCATGGATTAACTTAGAGTATAGTTTCATATAGGGATACCACGTTCATTGGATACTTTTAGAGAACATTGTGGAAGAAGATGAGGACAAACCTAAAGTTCAGTTTATCATATCACCCATAGATAGATGGAAAAATAGAAGTGGTAAATAGAAGTTTGGGTAACTTGTTGAGATGTTTGGTTGGAGACAAAGCATGAAATTGGGATATAGTTCTACCACAAGAAGAATTTTCATATAATAATTCAATAAACTGGAGTATAGGGAAAACACCTTTTGAGATTATGATGATAATACATCCCATAAGAGTTTTCAAGCTATGAGATATCAGTATGGATACTAAGAGGAGTGTAGAGGAAAAAGAGTGCAAATTTCATGGAGACATTGCATAATCAAGCCCGAAAGCATTTGGAAGATATGAACAATAATTGTATAAGGAAAAGGCAGATGAGAATAGGAGACATAAGGAGTTTGTTTTTGGAGATGAAGTGATGGTATATCTGAGGAAGAAGAGATTTCTAGTTGGAACATACAATAAGCTAAATATGAGGAAGTTTGGACCATGTAAGATTCTTAGGAAGTTGGATTTTGAAAATGCATATGAATTAGAGTTACTAAAGACATTGGGTATATCACCTATTTTCAATGTTGTTGATATCTATGAGTATCATGAAGGATAGTCAAGTAGTAGTAGAAATGAAGAAGATTTGAAGGAGCAGTTACCATACCAACCACTAAAGGAGATTGAGAAGATCTTGGATACTAGAAGTGGGAGGAGCACTAGGAACAAGCAGTATAAGGAATATCTGGTGAAGTGGAAAGGAAGACCAGTGGAGGATTCATCATGGATTTCTCAAGATGAGGTGAGCCACTTTGGTTTTCCTCTATCCCTCAAAAAGTGAGGGACTCAATTTTCTTCCAACCCCAGGTGTCTAATGTAGGAGCATCCCTGGTTGTAAAGTAATCCTGTATCAACCAAAAAAAATTCTTTTCTTGCATTTCATTTAGTAGAAATTTAGAATTTTATTCTACATTTAACGACATTATCATTTCTTAGCTCGTGAAGTAGGATATAATATTTGCATGAGGTTATCTACATTATATCTAGATTTTATATCACTTACATTTGCTTTCAAAAAGTTATCACTCTTAGAATTTCACTGTAATTCACAGTCAAAGCATTTGGGGCTGACCTAGTCTAGATTTCATAGTGCAGACCTATTCTCGAGTGTGCGAAGCTTAATGAATTATCATACAAGTATTTTGAGTCCAATGGGATCTATTTTGGTGATTCATAATTCATTTCATTTCACAAAAGATTATCTTTCATGCTTTAAGGCTGACCTATACCCTTGATCATTCATCGAGTTTTGTAATCCTCTGAGACCAACGCAGACCTTTGTTGGAGCTGGAGAATCATATTTAAGATCATTTGTAATTCATTGTAATCAGTCATTTAGTTAGTGATAGTGAGATAGTTAGAAATTTTGCATCATCCCATTGAGGGACTGTAATAAGGCCTTTGACCAATTATGATGTTAAATGCCCTTGCAGTAGGCTTGTGATCCTTGGTTATTCATCCATGAGGCATATGTTTCTTGTAATATTTTTAATTAAATAAAGATTCATATTTGTAGAATACTTTCTTATGTTATTTTTGTTGTGTTAACTCTAAGCTACATAGTTTAGACTATTCTTTTTGAACTCTCCATTTGTGACTACACCAATTTATCAATTACCTTTCTTAGTTGTAAAACGCACATGTATTCCTCCAATTTGCACATATTTTATTTCATTTGAAATATCCATTCTTTGAATTACTTATTTAATCTCTTCTAAGCATTCTTGTATCATATTTTGCACACATGTTATTGGTTTTATCTATTTTCTAAACCCAGACATTCTCTTTGTTTGTATAATTTATTCATTCTTCATTTAACCACAACCTACAAATTTAGTTTAAAAATATCTTACTATGCCTGTTGTATATCCCATGTGCCCCATTTTCTTCTATTTATTATCTTTTTTTTTCTTTTTTCATCCATTTATTTTTCCTTGTTCAACTACGTGCCTATCCTCCTACATTTTTTTTACTTTTCTTAAAAAAAAAAATTCCTGCTCGGCGATTTTTTTTTTAAATCTCTTGCAAACTATGCTACCTCCCCTTATTTTTTTCCTTTTATTGATTTATTATATTTTATAATTTATTAACCTCTAAGTTATCTATACCATTTTGGGTCTTTAAAAATTACAATTTCTCCCTGTCTTTGGTTGCAAGTCATCACATTTATCTTGTCTTTATATTTTAGATTTTAAAACAAATATGACTCAAAATCAAACATATTGTCAATTGAAAATGACAATAATATCATTTCAAAGTTCCCCCCAAACCAAAATCCTAAAGTAATTTCCAAGAAAATGAAATCAACTACAACACAAATCAAATTGAAACACACTTTGATGTGGATTGCCAATTCATCCAAATGATCCTACCTTAGACACGTCGAGTAATAAATTTTTGGGCTCACAAAATGGATTTGAGTAGTAGGAATACTGTCCCAAGTTATGAATTTAACTTGCAACATACTCCTCTACTATATGATTGATGCCTCATAAATTTTCTTTCTCTACCTTTTCCAACACTTTGCTACACCATTCACCATGTTTCCCTTTGTAGAAATCCTCCCATTATGAATTGAATTCCATTTCCAATTGTGGCTTCCTATCATTCTGCATTTCATGGGACTCAACCCACCAAGCCCATCCACCTCCACCAAAATTCTTCTCCCAATTCCTCACTCACCACTATACTTGCACACATATCCATACCAATATTATGGAAATTAAGTTTTTCCATCATCTTCTCATCCACATTTATCACTTTTTATTCAAAATATTTGTGTTGCATTCCAACATAATTATTTTTGTTTGGTTGTTCCACAACCCTCAACACCTTCATTCCTTCTTCTACTCTCTTCAATCCAATTTGATACAAAACATCATACACTTCACAATTACAAAACTTAAATAAATCAAATTTTACCTCATCTTTTAAAACTATTGCAATTCTTTTTCTTTTAATCTTAATCGTAACTTCCAATTTCCTCTCTTTCATGCCCTCAAAAATACATGTTTCAGTTGTACACTTTGTTGTGTATTCTTCCTTATCCTCTCCCTTCATTGTCCCAATGGCTGCAAGCTTTGAAATGTTTGTAAAACAATTTTTTTTTCTTCCAAGTCCCTCAAATAGTGCTTCCTAGAAACAAAACAAACAAGGAGCTTCTCCCCACTTCCTCTTCTCTATCCTTTGACTAATTTAAAACACATTTTGGCCATGTCATTCTTGATTATATATATGTATTTAATTTACATTATGAATAGCCTCTCTATCAAATTACCACGATCTTCCTAAAAGAATATGACATGTATCAATTGGTATCACATCATATTAATTTCATATTTGTAATTACCAATTTAAAAGTTTACAACATTGCTCATTTACCAACAAATACTGCTCCTTTATAAACCACAAAACTTGGTATGGGTTGGGATGGTTGGTCCTATTCATTTTCAAATTGTCCACCATCTCTTTGGAGAATGTGTCATTAGTGCTACCGCTATCCACAATGACCTTGTAACACTTTCCACCCACCTTGCACCATGTTCTAAATAAATTTCTTCTTTGGATTGGTTCCAATTTCTCCTTTTTCAAATTTGACAAAATGAACTTTGAAACATCAATGGTTTTCCTTCTTCGATATCTTCTCCACACCTTGGTGAAGTCTCAAATTCATTTTCATTTTGTGTTATATGCACTCTTTCCTCCTTTCCCCTTCTTCCATCATGTTGGATTTGTGAACATTCAAATTCCCAATGTCTCATCTCTCCACATTGTAAATATGTACTGTTGAAACTTCTTCCTCTACCTCTTCCAAATGACCCTCTTCCACAAGAGTAATCTCCTCTTCCTCTTGATAAGTATCCTCTTCCTTTATCTTCTTGTACACTAGCTTGTAATTTTCTTGCTTCATATCACTTATTTTGATAACCTTTACCACTATTGGATTGTTCTCTTTCACATGACAATATGCCTCTACCTCAAGAGTTTTTTTCTTGCCTTCTTGCAATCTCTCTTCTACCTTCAATGCCTATACCATTGCTAGATATATTCACATATCATGACACCTTCTCTACATAATCTTCTACATGTCCTTCTTGAATGTTCAAATTGTAGAATTATTCGGCGTACTCCTGCATGTTCTTCTCCCTTTGCTTCAAGTTTTGAAACTTTTTGAATAAAATGATTTGGTAAGCTATATGCAATATTTTTCCTTCAACCTTATCACCATCCTCTCTAAATATCTAATTTTATGCTTGCATCTTCACTAATTTTTTGTTTGCACATGATCCCACCATAGGGAAGCATGCCTTTCAAATTTTTGCATGCAAACTTAACTCATTTTGGGTCTTCAATAGATTGAAAATAAAAATATTTCTCCATATTTGAAATCTAATCAATCAAATCTTTTGGATTTGAATTCCTCTTGTATGTACGAGGGTCCAATTGGGGTTTACTACTAATCATTGACATTGCTTTAAAAAATCTACTCCCAACCATGTTCTCTCCATCCTCTAGATCAATTTCAAGAGCTTCTACTTCTTTTTTATCCTCATTGACATCTACCACAATTACTCCTCTTCATTGCACCATTTCCATCGCATCTATCCTCATTGTAATGCCTCTTAGCATCTTCATACTGACTACACTATCATCATTTCATGGTCCTCTTTGCCCATGTCCTCAGTATGCCATGTTGGTACCCTCTACAATTACAGGTCTTCTCTCTTCTAATTAACCACAAAACCACCTCTTAGGGTATTCTCCAACCATGGTCACAAACCTCTCAGATCTTCTCCAACTTTGATACCAAATGGTGTAGACCAAATTTGTGAGTCTTATTAGACTGGAAAAACTCACAATCAAACAAAAATTTTAAATTGCTAATTTCATTTGTCAATTAAAATTCAATTTAATCATACTAAACAATGCAATTGCTCATTCAAACAATTAACACAATTTAATAACGACATCAAAATCAGAAACAATTTTAAAATAATTTATTTATTCATCCTTCAAAATAATTACAAGTGAATACATTTTCCATCTGCAACTCTTAGTTTTAATTTTCACTCTCTCAATTCTCTATTTTAGTACAGTTTTGTATTTGGTTTTCCTATATGTCAATTTCAAGATATCTGATCTTCCATTATAACAAATTATCTCTACAACTCAACTTATATTTATCAATTACCTTTCTCAGATAGGCGTATGTATTCCTCCAATCTGCATATATTAAATATTTCATTTGAAATATTTGTTCTTTGCATTACTTATTTAATCTCTTCTAAGCACTGTCTGTGTCATATTCTGCACACATATTATTGGTTTTATCTATTTTCTAAACCCATGCATTCTCTGTGTTTGCATAATTTATTCATTCTTCCTTTAACCACAACTTCCAAATTTAGTCTAGAAATATCTTACTTTGCCTGCTCTATATTCCACGTGCCCCCATCTTCTCTTTTTTATTATCTTTTTTTTTCTTCTTCATCTCATTTTCCTTCTTTCATCTGTGCACCTATCCTCCTACATTCATTTTTTTAACTTTTCTTTTTTTTTTTTTTTTTTTTCTATTGGGCAACTCTTCCTCTTCTCTCCCATATGATGGACATTTTAAATTTTGTTTTTAAAATCTCTTGCAAACTGTCACCTCCACTTAATTTTTTTCCTGAAATTTATTAACCTCTAGGTTGTGTGTGCCATTTTGGATCTTTAAAAATTACAAATTTTCATCTTTGACTGCGAGTCATCACATTTATCTTGTCTTTATATTTAAGATTTTAAAACAAATATGATTTGAAATCGAACATTTTGTCAATTGAAAATGTCAATAATATCATTTCAAATTTCCCCCTCAAGCCAAAATCCTAAATTAGTATCCAAGCCAAAATGAAATTGATTGCAATAAAAATCAAATCGAAACAAACTTTGACTGATGTAGATTACTAATTCGCTCAGATGCTCTTGCATCACTTCCAAACCAATGTGAATTTGGATCTGATTTTGTTTGGGTTTTGAGGTATGTATTAGGTAAGCTCTCAAAACAAATTTTGACTTGAAGGTATTTTTTTTAAACTTTATTACGAAATTTACATTTTTCCATTAATTTTATCTATAGGTTGAAATTTTAAGATTTTTTTAAATTTACAGTTTTTAAAATCTTATAAAAAATTAGGTAGGGTTAGTTCTATGTAATTTACTATTGGAAATAAAATAAATCCTTTAATTTAGTGGTCAAAGTTTAGTCAAAATTTTCATTAATTTGCTCTATAATCTATAATTTTTGGATTTTTTGTAAAAAAATATGTTTTTGGAAGGAATATCAAAATTTAGGTAGGGTTAGTTCTTTAAAAAAAAAATTTAGACATAAAATACATTCCTTGATCTAGTGATCTTTGTTTAGTCCAAATTGAAACATCAAATTCTCTTTCACACTAAATACTTTCCTACCTTAATACATCTTAAAATAAAAAAATAATTAAAGCCATACCACCTTTAGGATTAGAAGACCTTTCTACACATATGAAAAATAAGGACCCATTTTATTTTCCACCATGAAAATTTGAGGAAAGAATTGTTACATTGGTGGTTGTTGTTGCACCAAAAGATCGACCTGTCAATGCCCAATACAATTGCCAAATTTATACAAGATCCATAAGAGGTGGTTAAGCCATGTCACAAACCCAAGCACCACGGTACACAAGGAAGACCAAGGGATGCACCATCTTGCAACAATCCCCCCAGTACAAGTGAGGGGTTCAAACCTATGACCTTGGCTTAGATACCAATTGTTACATTGGTGGTTGTCGTTGCACCAAAAGATTGACCTGTCAATGCCCGATACAACGACCATATTTATACAAGATCCACAGGAGGCGGTTAAGCCATGTCATGAACCCAAGTGTCGCGTTGCACGAGGAAGACCAAGGGACACACCATCTTGCAACAAGAATTTCTCACAAACATGAAACAACAATACATTTCATTAAAGATAAATTGTTTGACCCATTTCTAAAATCCTTAAATGAGGGTTTAGATAGGTCTACAAAGGATTTTTTTATCATGATTAAAGTCCCATTGAAACCACCAATGTGGTCACAATCCTAATAAACAAATCAATGGATAGGAGAACCTTTTCAAAGTTAACAATGATACCTACCAAGAATAAACATTCATATTTTTGATGGTAGAAATGTAATTTCATGGATAAGCCTTGTAGAACAATAATTTAAACTTCACAATATACTAAATAATGTCATAGTTGATGTAGCTTTACTATATTTAGTATTAGGACCTCACCAATGGTACTAATAGAAGATGAGTGATAGACAAGGACAATTGTTTAGTTAAAAAGAATTAGTAAAGAATTAGCAAACTTTTATGAAAAAGCATGCATTGAAAAATATTTTACCCAACTAAATTTTTTAAAACAATTAAGGTCTTTATTTGAATATAATGTTGAGCATTTGAGATTGTAACTTAGAACTCACGAGGTGAAACCTTACCAAAGGTTGTAATTGTATATCAATGGACTTAAGAATCAAATTCAACATGATGTTTGTTTGTTGGAACCTTGCACGGTTTGGAAAGCTATGCAAAAAGCACTGCATATTGATAAATAAAACACCACCAAAGGTAAAATTGTGAGAGTAATTAATAAAAATGTGACTAACACTACTATATTCAACTCCATTTTCTGACGAACGTTTGTTGAAATTTTGACAAACTATTGTCAAATCACTGACGAAGCACTGCAATATTTTTCGTTGGAACATTTTCGTCACTTTTCCGTAAAACCTTGAAACATCAAACTCACGATGTGACTTCATCGGTAGTCGCCACGATAAAGGTGATCAGGTGTTCGTCGAACTTTCAATGAACCATGTGTCGATCTAACGATGAAAATTAGCTAGAAAACAAGCGGGACAAATCCGCCAAAACGTCAGAACACCACCAGAACATTGTCGAAATAGCGATGAAAGGGGCATGTCATAATGTCGTAAATTTAGTCGGAGGTACAACAATTTCATGTGTCATTTTTGAGGTTTCATTGAACATGTTCGTTGAAATTTTGACGAAACTGTGCAATTTTTTTTTTTTTTAAGTATTCCATTTGCAAACATTCTAGTCTAGAAAAATGCAATTGGCTGGTGTAAAGCGAAATTTGACAACATTTTCCAACATCCTCCTTGCCTGTGCCAAAAGGGGAGCTTTGTAATAGGGTATGGACATCCATCGAAACATAAAGGATAGAGGATTTTCATCAATTGTAGTTACAACTACCCTGTTAGACATGTATGGAAAATGTCGAAGCATAGACAAGGCACGTGAACTGTTTGACAGAATGCCCCAAAGAAATGTCATCTCATGGACTGTAATGATTACAGGATATGCACAAAATAGATTTGTTCAAAAGGATTTAGAAATTTTAAAGCAAATGTAATTGGTTGGTGTAAATCCAAATTCGACAACCTTTGTGAGCATCCTCCCTTCTTGTGCCAAAAGGGGAGCTTTGGAATAGGGTATGGACATCCATCATAACATAATGGAAGGGGGATTTTTTTCAAATATTATAGTTGGAAATGCTCTAGTGGTAGATGTTGCTAGATGTTGCTCCTTTGGCTATCTATGGTGTTGTTTTCGGCAACTACTGTGTGTATGATTGAGAAACAGTGTTCTATGGAAGGGAAAACAACTAGAATCTCATGAAGAGTGGAATAAGCTTCATTTTAATGCTTATAGAGGTAAGAAAGAGAAGTGTAGTGAGGTCCTAAATCTTCATGAGAAGATGTTAAGTTGAAACACAAGAATCATCCTCCTCGAAGAAAACTAATGTTGATCAAGTTACTCCATCGTCAAACACTTTATCATCTCATCACATGGATAACTAGAGACAAAGATGTTCTAGATTTTGTCTAATATTTTCCTTGTGGTACAAGGAAAGATGGTAGTTGTGCAATCAATTGATGGATTCATCATCTTTCTTGCATTGAATGTCTATAGCTTTTGAGGATGAAGTCCTCTTTTTTGGGGATTTTTGATCTATAAAAGGATTCATTTTTGTTCTCCATGGCATGTTTGAAGAGATATTTGAATTGGAGATAGGCTACTAGACACTAAAGTGTGCATTAGATGATATAGGACATCAATGTGCAAGCTTTGGCAAAAGAGAGACGCTTCAAAAAAGGATTTATTTTGGTCTTTGTGGTGATTTCATTGGTTGCAATAGGTAATGGAAGTGAATTCACTGCAGCAATTTGAAAAATATCATGGTAAAAAAAAAAATCACAAGCTTATAAAAAGTTGTTAATTTGCTTTGTGTGAGATTGGTGTTACATGTCATCTTGATTTTGGATGATTATTCATTTGATGGTTTTCTTCAATATTTTCAGCTTCCTAAAGCATTGTAATGCTTTATATGGTCATTGTAAGCTTGAATTTCCCATGAAAGGAGAGCATTTTGAAGGAATTTAGAGTGGCAATTTGAAAGCTTCCTAAGTTCCTAGTGATGGTTCAAGTTTTCTAGCTATGGGGTTTTGAGAAATTTGAGAGGTCATAGAGGATAGACTATAGTTGGTTTGTATTGTCAATGCACACCTTAGAGGCTTAGAATAGTTGCAAGTGCCATTTGAAGGATTCTAAGTGATTAAGTGCTCACATTTTCTAGAGTTTTTACCTACAAGTGGGTTTCTCTAGAATATATTGGTGTTGCTCTTTGATGGCATTGTTTCTCTATGTTTTCCTACATCTCCTTTTTTTTTCTTGCTAAAATAAAAACAATCTTATGGTTCTCTCAAGTTAAAGTTTGTTTGTTGATGACTATCATATGGAATATCCATTGTACTTTACAGAACACAAAAATTCTTAAATTATCCTGGAATACTTTTCCAATCTCAACATCTTATTTCCTTCCAATCTATCGCCATAGACTTTATTAGTGGACTACCCATAATTACTTCTTTAAGAATGATATATTTTTTTTGTTGTATGTCATCTTTCTAAGATGTTTATTTTATTCCATGAAACAACACTATTGATGCATCTAAAACTATGTTTTTTTTCCAGCATATATGATGTTACTTTGGCTTTAAAATCACAATTGTTTCTAATTGTGTCTCCTAATTTCTTTCAATTTTGGAAAAGTTTGTAGAAGCCTTTAGGCTGTCAGTTGAGATTTTTTATATCCTTCATTGGAAAACTAATGGTCAAACTGAAGTAGTTAATCTCTTCCTATTTCATCCTCTTCTCATCTATCATCAATTAAATAAGCATTGGGACACATATCTCCATACATTCAAAGTACCTAGATTAGAGCTATCCATGATCTATAGGACATTCTCCATTTGAGGTCTGCTATGTGTATGAACACCTTGCTCTCTATGAGATTCTAGTAGGGTTCATCTCGTGAACAAATGGACCAAGATAAGACACTTTTTCCATTTGAGGTCTGCTATGGGTATGAACACCTTACTCCCTATGAGATTCTAGTAGCTCTTCTAATAGGTTTATCTCATGAATAAATGGACCAAGATAAGACACATTATCTAGTTGAGGTCTACCATGGGTATGAACACCTTGCGTCCTATGACATTTTAGTAGGTCTTCCCATAGGTTCATCTCATCAACAAATGGAGGAAGACAAAGACAACATCTACCAATTTATTAACTAATCAAACAAATTTTCTACCTTTGTTTGTACTTTAGAAATGATAAATTTTTCAAAAAAATAAATGATCTACATACCTGTAATCTCACAATGCTACTTATTTGTTCACGGTCCAAAGATTGGAAGACAATATACTCATCAATATGATTTATGAACTCAGGTCAGAAGGTGGCCTATGTTGCTTCAATATAAAATAAGAATCCAAAAGCTTGATTACCCTTGTTGAACCACTTAACTTTAGCACTTTCATTTGTACATTTTTTTTCTACCCCCATTGTAACTCTATATAACCTCTTGTTCTTTAGTATTAGTTGAACCTTAGTTTTCCATTGATGGCAGTTAAATGGAATTAGAAGAGGAACTAGAACATTTGAATCCATGCTTGTTGATTGTTGCAACGAATTTAGAAGTGCAAAAAATAAAAGATAGGAGGAAGAAGTACACACAACACAAGGCTATCCACAAGATAGTCAACTGTCCTGTTGTAGCCAACCAATTAGGCCTCTTGGAGCAGCATTGTTTTGGTCCATTGCTCTTTTTCTATTCACTATCATGAAGGAAGGTTTTGAGGCCTTGTAGGGGCATATAATACCTATCTAAGTTTAGTGGTTTGGGCCTGGTATAGGCTTGTATGTGGATTTTATTTTGATTGTCCTACCAGGCAGGGCTACAATGGTTAAAAGGGTAAAGAGGCCTAAAGGTTAGAGCGATGAGAAAATGGAGTTTCCTAAGTGAAAATTAGGGTGTTAAGTTTTGGTTTGGTCCTATTTGACATGATCTAAGTGGTTAAAAACCCTCTTGGTTGTGAGAGTACAAGAACCCTAGGTGAGTTGGGTCTTTTCCTTGAAGGAATAGTGGATTGGAAAGGTCCACTTAAAGAGTATTTGAGAGAGCTGTGCTAAGTTGGTGGTTTGATCATCTAGTTGATCATCTAAAGAAGCTTCCTCTCACTCAACTACTTATTCCTAGCATATATACATAGTCTTCACTTCATACTCTTGGTCCCCCATTAACTACTTAAATGCATTCCTTTCCCCATGTCACAAAACAAGAAT
>VDFB02271358.1:124361969-124406652 GCA_007258455.2 Sequoia sempervirens
GCTATAGACATTTGGTTGATAGTAGAGCTATGTTTGGGGGAATTACAGAGATAAACTTTTTGGGGCTATAGACGCTTGACTGTGGCAAGGAAATATCTAGATTGTCTATGCAAGATTGCTAAATTAGGTAGCTCAATGTAGATAAACTAATCCTTTTCACCAAGTTTTGGAGATGGGAATAAATCAATGCACACATTGATGCTTTCTAGTGGATTTTGTGGTTTTTATGTTGGGATTCAAGTGAAGGTGAGGAGCTCCTGTAGAAAAATATGTATTAGTTATAATTTATGGCAGGTGGTTGATTCTCAAGTTTTCTTTTAAATTTGGTTTTGTTGGTTGCAAGTTGTTGTGTGGTCTCACAACACACCCCAAGAATACATGTCTTGGGGACCCAAGTTGAAAATTAATGCTTAAGGTAGGCGCTAGTTGGTTGATGGTCACCGGGAAATATGCACAAAAGTAAAAAAATATTAAAAATGATTCATGGTTCGAATGTACTGGGTGTTAACTATATCGAGTGTCAGGAATCTAGGTATTTTTAATTTGTGAAGCAAAGTGTAATAAGTTGTTGTAGTCAGGAGTTAAAATCCTGGGGATGTGAAAGGATCAATAAAATTTGGAATTTGGGTCAAGTTTTGTTTCGGTAAAGTGAAGGGGATACTGGGAGTCAAGTACCCAAGTATCCAAGTAAATGGTGCATTGGGGCCAAGGTGTTTAAAGTTTGTTGTTTGGTTTTTCCTGAATGCCTAAAATGTCTAGTAGCCCACTTAAAAGTGATAATTACACAATAATACATTAAAGCATGTTATTTATGAATTGTTTTAAAAAGATTAATGTTAATGATGGTTTTATACTAGTGAAAGTTTTATTAATGTTTTAAAATGGGATTGATATATGGAATTTTATGTGCAAGAGAAATAGGTTGTTGGATAATATTTCGGTATGGACGATCAAGAAATTTTGGATTGTGAGTAGATCCAATGGTGTTACTAGGTTGGGTGGTGTACTCTAAAAGCTCATGAGAGAATAAAGCACATAGAGAAGAAACACTAGTAATCGGGGAACCAAGGACCCGACTATTATGCATGCGACAAAGGAGGAGCCTAGGTCCAGTGTCAAATACTTCCAAGTGTTTTTCCCAAAGCCATAACCTGAATGCAGGAACACAATGCTAGTGGATTAAAATTTTTAGGTCCACATGATCACTCTGAATATCTAGTAGGAAGTTCCTACATTTTGATTGAAGAATAAGTGAAGAGTCTGCTCAATCCGATTTGATACCCTGATCAAATTTTTAAGATGTAAATCCAAAAGTTTTAAGTGTTGAAGAAGGTCAAAGTCTATTGACTTATTCAGAAGTTCTCTTGCCAACTGTCATGTGCCACGTGCTCTACTATGATTCATCCCTTGGATTCTCTTTTATGTGATTCATTGAATTCCCCAAGTGTCCTACTTCTTATAAAAGGCTGGGAGTTTCCCTTTTGATTTCAAGTTCAGAACTTATGGATTTCAAAGAATTAAATTTTTTTCAATTTTTATTCATTTTCTTATTTTCTATTCCATTCTAGATTAAAAACTTGTATGTTTCATTTGAAGTTAACTAATATTGAAGTTAATTCAAAGATATTTCTTGATATGAAATCATACATAGTTGATTGTTTGTTCCTATCAGAAAAGATTGTGTGTTTCGCCAGTTTTGGGTGCATACTAACACTATTCGGTGACAAATAATTATTTTCTATAAACTCTTGCATCATTCTATGCCTAGCTATGAAGCAATCTGGTGAAGTATAAAATGGTTTGCTTTGATTTAGTTATTTCTTGAGGAATGCGTGGATAATACTTGGGAAAAATTTTACATTTCAATATTTCTATGTTTTATTTTAGAGTAGATGCTTTATATTTTTAGAAAATGTTCCAAAATTGATGAATACATGGAGTTTTATTACAAATCTTTCGATTCCATGAAGTTTTGAATGCTTAATACTAAATCTGCTTGAATGTATGCAAGTGATTTGAATTTAATGAAATATTATTACAAATATTTTGATTTCATGAAAGTTGTTAAAAGACATGTGAATGATCAGACTTAGATTATGTTTCAATCTTCTGAATACCAACCAATTTGTGACAACCATAGGCCCCTCGTGTTTAACAATAATTTACATAATGAACCTTGAGTGAATCTAGTGCATCAAGACTTGACATTCCAGAGCCTTGGGATGAAGTTGAGATTGCCTTAGATTTACGTTTTCCTAGTGGATCTTTCAAGAAAGGTAGGTTCCTATGATACTCTATGAGAATTTATCTTCCTATTGTTGTGTATGTACAAAATTCGCATCAACAGTCCCCTAGTATCTCTTCATCAGTGTTGTGAAATCTCGATCAGGAAGAAACTTTTCTATCTTTGTGTACCACCTTCCATTTTCCTTTCATTCTTTCATTATTCATCTTTTCCCATATAATTTTTTAGAGTAGGGTAGTGGTAGTATTTCATGTGTTGGGTTGGACCAACACATTGCACTTGGATCAAAAGAGGAAGTCAGCCTTCTCTAAAGATTCAACCTCTTACACACACGATCCGACACCTTGAGGCAATTTCCATTGTGTCATTGGAATGCTAAACCCCATGTTCTGCAAGGTGTGATTTCATGTGACAACAAGGCCAAGAAAAAAGTTGGGGTTGTTTAAGGATTTTCCTTAGTCAAATCCTTTCTTTGGTGTTTCCAGATCTCCACAGACAACTAGAAAAGATATAGAGAAATAAAATAGATGTGATAGAAGAAGAAATAGATATACTAGTTGACAATACACTAACTAGATTACAAGATAATGCAATGAAGAAATCATAGTTACCCTCCTTTAGCAAAATGAGAATGTTGAAAGGGAGACGTTGCAATATCCAATCTTGAGAGAAATATGTTGATAATACTGAAGCTTCAATGTAGTGTGGTTGTGAGATCAAGAATACATAATGGATATGGTGGAATGGAGGTGAAGAATTTTTTGTGATGAAGAAAGAACAAGAGAAGGAAAATCTTGTGAAATCCTTCTTGTGTAGAGAGAGATCTAAGATGAAGTATTTTAGGGAGGTTTATACATGTAGGAGTTGTCCTAGTGTGTCTACGAGCTAGAAAAGGAATTACATTCATTGATAGGTGGGAAATATGATGGTAATGGATACTATAATCAAGAATCTATTCAGGATGTTTGTGTGGCATACAAATGTTTGCATGATGCATGTTCATTCGAGACATAAATTTTCCTTAATGATAGAAAATAAATAGGTTAAGAAATTAAGGATTAAATTAAAATTGAATAAAAGGAACATTGCACTATTTTTTTTTTAATTTATCTGAAGGGGAGGCTTATGGGATTTAAAATTACATAGGATACAATTTATGACATTACAGGTACATAAACATCCAAAAAACTCATCTCCCAAATTAACTAGAGGATGCTAAAGAATAAAATAGATGTAGAAGAAGTTATTTTGATCTTAATTCCTTTGATTTCATATCAACAATATTTTCAACTTATGTACCCTTATCTAATGCAATTTATTCAAAGACTAGTTATGGATGTCATCTTATCATTTTAGCTTATTTCTAATTCATATGCATTTTTGGAATCAAACTTCCTAAGAATCTTACATGGTCCAAACTT
This sequence comes from Sequoia sempervirens, assembly GCA_007258455.2. Taxonomy (NCBI): domain Eukaryota; kingdom Viridiplantae; phylum Streptophyta; class Pinopsida; order Cupressales; family Cupressaceae; genus Sequoia; species Sequoia sempervirens. The sequence continues at coordinate 124,365,636 of VDFB02271358.1, forward strand.
CCTCATATTTAGCTTTTTGTATGTTCCAACTAGAAATATCTCCTTTCTCAGATATACCATCACTTCATCTCCAAAAACAAACTCCTTATGTCTCCTATGCTCATCTTCCTTTTCCTTATACAAGTATTGTTCATATGTTCCAAATGCTTTCGGGCTTGATTATGCAACGTCTCCATGAAATTTTCACTTTTTTTCCTCTACACTCCTCTTAGTCTCCATACTGATATCTCTTAGCTTGAAAACTCCTATGGGATGTATTCTTGTCATAATCTCAAAAGGTGTTTTCCCTATACTCCAGTTTATTGAATTATTATATGCAAATTCTGCTTGTGGTAGAACTATATCCCAATTTCATGCTTTGTCTCCAACCAAACATCTCAACAAGTTACCCAAACTTCTATTTACCACTTCTGTTTTTCCATCTATCTATGGGTGATATGCTAAACTGAACATCAGGTTTGTCTTCATCTTCTTCCACAATGTTCTCTAAAAGTATCCAATGAACTTGGTATCCCTATTTGAAACTATACTCTAAGTTAATCCATGCAATCTCACAATCTCCTTGAAAAATAAGTTAGCAATATGCACAACATCATTAGTGTTCTTACAAGGAATGAAATGTGCCATTTTAGAAAATATGTCCACAACTACCATTATAGAATCATATCCTCCTTGTGTTCTTGGAAATCCCAATATGAAATCCATACTTATATCTTCCCAAGGTCTCTTTGGTATTGTTAAAGGTTTATACAATTCATTATTTTGTCTGTTCCCTTTTGCAACTTGATAAATTCTGCAATTTTGAACATACTTCCTGACATCCTTATATATCAACGGCAAAAAATAATGTTCATTCACCAAAGCTATTGTCTTTTCTACTCCAAAATTTCCTGCTAATCCTCCACTATTATTTTTCTTAATCAAATTCTCCCTCATTAAACTCCTCAAAATACATAATTGATTTCCTTTGAACAACATATCTTCCTAAATGAAGTAATCCAACCATTGGCTTCGGTCTATTTCTACTAGTTCCTTACATGCTCTCCAAGATTTTGCAAAATCTAGATCATCCTCATGCATGTGCTTTAGTTCTTCAAAACCCAATACTTCTATCCTCATCTATGTCAGCAAATTCCTCCTTCTACTCAATGCATCCGCAATTTTTTTTGACTTTCCACTTGTACGCTTCAACACAAATTTATAACTTTGCAAGGATTCAACCCATACCATATGCCTCTGATTTAGCTTCTCTTGTCTACTCAAATATTGAAAAGCTTGATGGTCAATATACAACACAAATTCCTTAGGCAACAAATAATGTCTCCATTTCTTCAAGGCTTAAATTATGGCATAGAATTCTTGATCATAAACTCAATATCTTCTTTTGGCATCATTAAACTTCTCATTGAAATAAGCTATAGGTATTCCTTCTTGACTCGACACCTCTCCTATGACATTTCCACTTGCATCACAATAAACTTGAAATACTTTACATCAAAATCAGGTAATGCTAATACTAGCTACTATGTCACCTTTTGCTTCAACAATTCAAAACTCCTTTGTGCTCTAGAAAGTCCTTATCTCCCCTCATTGTTTCTATCATAGATGTACATATGCTACTAAAGTTTTTGATAAAGTTCTGATATAACTAGCCAATCCATGGAATGATCTTACCTCCCCAATGTTTACTAGTGTAGGCTAATCAACTATTGCTCTAACCTTCTCAAGGTCCATCTTTGATCCTTTAGTAGAAATAAAAAAACCTAGATACACCAATTCCGTCTTCATTATAAAGCTACACTTCTTAACATTGATCAATAACTTCTCTTCTCTCAATCTCTGCAATACTTGTCTGATGTGCCAAAAATGTTCCTCTCTTCTCTTATTGAAAATAAAAATATCATCCAAGTAAACAATAAAAAACTTACCCAAGAATTTCTTCAATACCTCATTCATCAATCTCATGAAAGTGCTCAATGCATTGGTCAACCCAAAAGTAATTACTAACCACTCATACAATCCTTCATTAGTCTTAAATCAGTCTTCCATTCATCTTCCTATCTAATTTTGATCTGATGGTATCCACTCTTTAGGTCAATATTTGTGAAATACTTTTCTCCACTCAAATAGTCCATAATGTCATCCATCCTTGGAATTGGGAATCTATACTTGATAGTGATCCTACTGATTTATCTTGAATCTGTACACATTCTCCACTCTCCATCTTTCTTTGGTTCAAGTACAGTAGGTATCGCACATGGGCTTAAGCTTTCTCTTATCAATCCTTTCTTCAACAAATTTTGTATCTGTCAGTTCAATTATGTATTCTCTACTAGTGTCATCCTATGTGCTTCCTTGTTTGGAAAACTTCCTCCTAGTATTAGATCTTTATGATGACTGATGCTCTGGACTAGGGATAAATCATCTGGTACATTCTCTAATATGATGTCTCCATACTCTGTCAACAGTCCTGCCACCTCTTCATTCATTGTGGTAGGGCTTGCTACCTTCAGATTACCACCCTTCTTTGGAATCAATACAAAACACATGTTTTCATGCCTCAATCCATCCAAAAATTTCCTTCCATCTACCAAACATAGTCAGGTAGTGGTACAAAATTCAATTTTATCTTCTTCCTCCAAAGGTATCAATTTGATTCTCTTTCCATTTGAAGTCACAGTATAAGTATCCCTTCTTCCATCATGAATTTCTTTCTTATCATATTGCCATGGTCTTCCTAATAGTAAATGACATGCATCCATAGGCATAATATCACATAGTACTTCATCCCTATATGATCCTATTAGAAATTTCACCAAACATTGCTCATTCACCAATATCATATGCTCATCATGAATCCATGCTATCCTATAGGGGTTTGGATGTTTCAATCTCTTCAAATTCAACTTGGTGACCATCTCCTCTGAAACTAGATTGTCAGTGCTACCACTATCAATGATAACTTTACATACCTTTCCTTTGGACTTACATCTTTTTCTAAACAAACTATCCCTTTGCAGTGGTTCCTCAATCACTTCCTCATGCATCAAAGCTCTCCTCATCACCAATGACTCACATTTCTTAGGTTTCCCAACTAAATTAAGGGATTCAATAAGTTCTTCATCCACATAAGTTGCTCTTCTGGTATGCTCAATTTTCTTTCTGGTACTCCCTTGATGGAATTCAAATGCTCTATATCCTTCACCTCCACACTTGAAACAGGTTCCTCTGAATGGTATCCTCTCAAATCTCCCTTCATTTCTCTGGTGTCCATCTTTGCAATATGAATTATGACCTCCTCTATTGCTGCGATAGAAATTTTTATCTTCTCTTCCTCTGCAGTATGAATTGTAGTCCTTTTCTTCACTTTGGTAGGGTTTCCCATCTTTTTTTTTATCTACATAAGGTCTTATTTCTCTAGTTTGTGATTTGCTCCTCTAGAATCTTCCTCTTGCACTTTTCTTCCTTTGCTCAAACTTCTTGTTCAACTTTTCTTCCACCTTCATGGAAAACTGATATGCTTCTTCAACAGATGTCATCTTTACCAAGCTCAGTTCTTCTTAGATGTTTCTTCTCAGTCCACAGATTTATATTTCCACCTTTTCTTTGCTCGCTTCATTATGACTGGTTTTGATGATCATCTTGTAGAAATATTCAATATATTCCTTCACAAATCTCTCCTTTTGCCTCAAATTATGTAATCTCTTCAACAATTCAAGTTCATAATCAACAAGTATAAATTGATTCTTCAACTTTGTCACCATTCTATCCCATTTGATGATTTTCTCCTTTCCTCTTTTATTTCTATCCAATTGAACTTCTTTCTACCATAAAGTAGCATTTCCTTTCAACTTTGTTTTCACAAATCTGACTCTTTTTGGATCTTCAAATTCTTCATATTCAAAGTATTCCTCCATTTCATTGATCCAATCATTCAATTCTTTAGGGTTTAAATTTCCTACGTAATTTTGAATTTCAACTCTAGGTTGCTTACCAACTTTTAAAATGGCTTTCAACATCTTCATCTGGTATAATTCTTCTTCTTATCCTCCTAGGGCTTCTTCAATTTGATTCACAACATGATCTAGGTCATCATCACTTTTGTCTGCATGCCTAGGGTTTAGGCCTCACCTTTGATCTTCCTCAACAAAATCTAATCAGACTCACATTGCGTGCATCATCTCTAAAATTTTATCTATTCTTCCAACAACATTTACCATAGCAAGCACTCTCCTTAGTGACATCTCTCCCCTTGAATTCAGTGCAATTGCCCCAATTTGGTGATCTAGATACAAGGATTTCAATTGATTCACAATTGGTGATTGATTGAAAACACATGCAATCTACCTCAAGTCGATAATCTTTTCAACTCAAGGAATTCCTTTAGGACTCACAAACTCACTCTGATACCACTTGGCGTAGTCACAGATGGAGGGTTCAAAAATAATAGTCCAAACTATGTAGCTTAGAGTCAACACAACAAAAATAACACAAGAAAGTATTCTACAAATATGAATCTTTATTGTAATCTTACAAGAAACATATGCCTCGTGGGTGAATAACCAAGGCTCACAACCCTGCTGTAAGGGCATTCAACATCACAATTGTTCAAAGGCCTTATTACAGTCCCCTAATGGGATGATGTGAAATGTATAACTATCTCACTATCACTAACTGAATGATTGATTACAATGAATTAAAAATTATCTTAAATATGATTGTCTAGCTCCAAAAAAGGTCCACGTCAGCCTCAAAGGTTTACAAAACCGATGAATGATCAAGCATGTAGGTTGGCCTTAAAGCATGAAAGATAATCCTTCGTGAAATGAAATGAATTTTGAATCTCCAAGGTAGATCCCATTGGACTCAAAATGCTTGTATGATACTTCATTAAGCTTTGCATGCTATGGAATAGGTCCACACTATGAAGTCTGGACCAAGTCAGCCCCAAATGCTCTAACTACATGAATTAAGTGAAATTTTGAAAGCAATAAATTTCTAAAAAAAATGAAAATGATCTGAAATATGCATATGATGTAGATGATCTCGTAAATGATATATCTTGCTTCATGAGTTGAGAAACAATAATAAAGTGAAATGTGAAATGAAATGTTGAAACTATTACTAAATGAAATGCAAGAAAAAATGTTAAATTGGTTGATACAAGATTGCTTTACAACAAGGGATGCTCTTGCATCATATAGCAAACCACTTTGAGGGAGTGATCTCCAATAATTAGATAAACACATATGAGTTCAATATTACAATGATATGTTGATATGGGAGAGAGTTTTCTTCCTTATTTATAGCCTAAACTATGTAATAACATATTCATCCTCATTAAGGGGTATTAGTGCATTGACTAATATTTATGTTTTGTGTTAAGCTTGACACAAATGCTTATTCTTAGGAATATATAATATATATACTTAGGAATATATCATATTAGGATAATAAAAATGGAGACATGTTGAAGTGTATTATGATACAACTGATTAATTACCCATTTTATCACAAGAATGAAATCATGAATCATATTTTTGGGTGTTGTTAGTTTGTTAAAAATAGTGAAATGTCATGTTTAATGATTTCCTTGCTATTTTTTTATCACAAGCTAAGTAGGAAATCTAAGCTCTTCTTGGGGTTGGGTTACATGTTAATATTATTGTTGATGGTGTTAGACATGTCATTTTGTTGCATATATAGAGAAATATATGTAAAACTATCTTTAGTAACAATAATGATGATAAGAAATTTATATTTTATTTAATTTCTTCTTTATTTTCTCTGTTCTAGATCGAGGCTATGAAAATTTTCAAGATGATCTCCAAATTCAACAAATCAAATTACAAGTTGAACAATTGTTGAGAAAAAAAAAGTTTGTATAGCATAGGGACTAAGACCTTTTTTGCAAAATTGATTGCTTCTTGAGTTTTGCTTCAATTGGTTCTATTGTTTCAGTCTTGTATTGTATTTTTTCCTAAAAAGTTCTCTTTGTAGATGTATCATTGGTTGTAACCTTTCTTGGTATATTTTGTACAACAATTTCTTGTTGTTTTTACTTCGAACCTTTTCTTTGTAAATGGATTTTTCAATATTAAAAAAAAAACATTATTTTCAACTCTTTTCATAATCTAGTTATTTGCATTCTATTTTTTACAATTAAAAAATAAGATAAAAAAATTATGGTCAATTTTTCTATATAACATTCTATCTTTCTATAATAGGAAGATCAATATAATAAGAATTGAATTGTTTCTACCTACCTTATTATACTATGACAATACAACCATCCACATGCATGCATTGTGATATCATAGAATATAAACAATTTTTGAAATGAAAAATAACTTGTCTTAATGATATATTATATCTATGCTTTCTCTTTGGAGAAAAGATAATATGGGTGCCTTTATAACCCCAAAAATTGGACATTTAAATGAATCAATACTTGCAACCCTTACCCAAATAAGATTAACTCATTGAAATATAAGTTCTTGAAAATATTTTTGTTATTCATAAGAAAAATATAGAGAAATATTAATTTTATAGTTTGTAATAAAAAAATAGAAAAACAAATAATTACACATTTGGTAGACATTAAATGAAGAAAATATAGACAAAAAATACATTGAAAGTGGTTTTATTAATTTCTTTTCAAAAATCAAGTGTATCATGTTGTACATGCGATTAAAATATATTATGCATCAAATGGTGCTAAGTTTTTCTCAACATGCATCTCACCACTTTCTTTCTCCGTTAAAATTATCACAATTATTGAAAATTGTGAATAGTATGGAAGACCAAATCTTCTTTATATTTGATTTGATTTTCCATATCACATCCTTATAATTCACTTTTAAATTGTACAATCAAGAAAATCTTGGTAGATTTTTCTTTAGGCTATGATATTCCACCAATCCTTATCCTAAGCCACAACTAAATTTTAGCATTGATAAATCATGACAAAAAAATGAGCATCTTTAGATAGGTCCTCCACTTGTTTTAATTTACTATGTTTTCATCTTTACAAAGAAATGGACATTTAATCTAAGTACATGAATAATTGACTTCTTTGACTTATGTAAGTGGGGTGTATAAATAATAGTTTTCAATATCATTTCAAATATATGGTATAGTGGAAAATAATAAAAACTATACATATTTATAGTTGAGAAAAAAATAAAGTCACATTGGTCTTTGAAAATAATGAATTGAAATTAAATGAAAAATAGATAAAGACATAAAATAGTTTTTCTATTGAATATAAGCCAATAAGATATGAGAGAAACAATTCATTTTGCTATATTTTCAAATATTAATACTATAAAATATTAAAACATGAAACTTCCATAGTCCATGATATCAATATAGTAAAAAATTCTAAATTCGACTGTGTGACATCTTTTATCATCAATGTTTCAGATCATACTCTAGGATCCATCATTTTCTCTAGCTCTAACTCATTCTGATGATGGATCATGGAGTATGATTTCAAATATTGACGATAAAAAAAATGTTACACAATCAAATTCAGAAATTTTACTACATTAACTATAAAAGATTGTCAAAACTTTAGAAAAAGAAAAATACAATAATTGACTAATTGACTTTAATATGATATAGTGAAAAATCTTAACAACCATACATGTTAATAGTTGAGAAAAAAAAAAAAGTTGCATTGGTATTTGAAAATAATGGATTGAAATTAAATGAAAAAATAGATAAGACATAAAATAGTTTTTCATTCAATATAAGACAATAAGATATGAGAGAAATAATTCATTTTGCTATATTTTTTAACATTTTAGTACTATAAAATATTAAAAACATGAATTTTTCACAGTCTATGATATCAAAATAGTAAAAATTTGAATGAATTCAATTGTGTGACATTTTTATCATCAATGTTTCAGATCATGGATCCATCATTTTCTTTAACTCTAACTCATTCTGATGATGGATCATGGAGTATGATTTGAAATATTTACAATAAAAAAATGTTACACAATCAAATTCAGAAATTTTACTACATTAACTATAAAGATTGTCAAAACTTTAGAAAAAGAAAAATAAAATAATTGACTAATTGACTTTAATATGATATAGTGAAAAATCTTAACAACCATAAATGTTAATAGTTGAGAAAAAAAAAAAAGTTGCATTGGTATTTGAAAATAATGGATTGAAATTAAATGAAAAAATAGATAAGACATAAAATAGTTTTTCATTCAATATAAGACAATAAGATATGAGAGAAATAATTCATTTTGCTATACTTCAACATTTTAATATTATAAAATATTAAAAACATGAATTTTTCACAGTCTATGATATCAAAATAGTAAAAATTTCTGAATTCAACTGTGTGACATTTTTATCATCAATGTTTCAGATCATGGATCCATCATTTTCTCTAACTCTAACTCATCATCATGATGGACCATGGAGTATGATCTGAAACATTGATGATAAGGAAATGTTACACAAATCAAATCCAGAAATTTTATTACATTAACTATAAACTATTGCCAGAATTTTAGAAAAAGAAAAATACAATATTTGACTAATTTTCTTTACTTCTAGTTAGAACAGACTACTACATTTTTGGACTTTTATAGCTCTCTATGATCTTGATAATGGATCATGAATGTGATCGGAACTGAAATTCTATAGCTCTCTATGATCCTGATAATGGATCACGGAGTGTGATTCAAAACGTTGATACAAATAAACTCTCGCACAATCTAATCCAAAAACAACAATTCGGCCCCAACAATTCACCTCCAAAAATTCATCACGGGGGAAAATTTACCACCAGCAATTCATCACTGTAGATAATTTATTGCATATACAATTAGGAAATAGCTGGTGGTGAATTCTCCATAGTGAATTGCTGGTGGTAAATTTTCCTAGAAATGAACTTGTCATGACAATGAATTGTTAAAAGTGAACTGCTGATGGTGAATTACTAACAGTGAATTTTCCTGAAACCATAAAAATCTGATATGATTAACTAATAAGAACTCATAACTGAAAAATTAACAAGTTCAAAACACCACTTGCCCTCTCCAAAAAAAACTTGACCGTTATAGAGAACTTAAAGCTTCATATACTGACAACACCAAAGACAAGACTTTCATTTGCTGCAACCTGCATGGTTCCTGTGCTCTAAACGGTTTTGTCTTCTGTAGAGGGAAACAGACTCTCAGGTTGCATGTCAGGTGGCACAGTTGGGCTTGCCTGTATCAACCAGCTTATATATAGTCCAGGCCCATTTGTTCTGCTGGGTGTTTTATATGTTTGTAACTTAAACATGACTGCCATATAAAAAGTTACTGTGTTGATGATTATGACTGGCCATTCTTTATAATATATACACAATGGACAAACTGCTTTTGTTTTGTATAAAAATACTTTATACTTGAAAAGTTTGTCTTATCAGTGCAGGCATTGCAGTGAACAGTGGAGCAATCTTTGAATACTGCCAACATCCTTGAGAAACTCAGCTACTTTTTGTCTCACTCCCTAGCTTTAACTGCATGGAATGAAAAAAGAAAACAGCCCCTGAATGAAATCAGCTGTCATGAATTATAATAGCCATACGTACAGGATTTACAGCCGAAAGGATCGGCTGGATGTGTACCATTTATCTCGTGTTTCGAAATGGATGTTTTAAAGCCAGTATTGGGTGTGTTGGAACCAATCCAAAAGCAATGCAATTTTTGATTGTTCTTATCAATTTGCTATTGATGCAACTATGACAAAATTTGTAACTTATATTCCAGGTTTTATATGTTAGATTGCATATGATTTGGAATCCGAAACTTCTGGCCAAAGTGTAGTGTACTTGTATTCATTCACGTGTGGGATGTTGACGATAGAAAGTTCACGTTCTCTCGTTATAGAACACATCTCATAACACGGTAATTTTTATTGAGTTTTAAGTAAGACAATGTTCATAGTAATAGAGGAGAGGGGCCCAAAGTAGGGCATTCTAATTTTGGAGGTTCACGTGGACCAAAAAAATTTACATTTGTTCATCACGTCATTCTGTCATTCTATCATTTGTGCATTCGTTAGTTTTTTTTTTTTTTAAATTTTAAGCACTCCATCACCTGTCATGCATCGATTCGTCCACGATGTTCAAAACAGGCCTATTTTGCCCTCCGTCTGAAAGTGGAGCCCATTTGCCACCTTAGTCAGCGCACAAATCTACGTGCTTTGGATCAGACGGACACGTGGCTTCCAACAACCTCGCCACCTTAAAGGACCAATTTAGAGCATTAACTCTTCACTGCCTCCTTTGTTACCTCCATTAACCAACTTGTCTTACGCATCCTTCCACATTTAGTTGGACTCGTGCAGTTTCGCACACACGCCCCACTGAAAGTAGGGACCCTCTTTTGCTCTAGTATTTTGGCATCTTTTGGGCCTATTGATTTTATTGTCCTAATTGCTTTTGAGGTCCTTGGATTTTCATCTGGCCCACCCAAGTCATTCCCCTAGGTCGCACATTGAGAAACTTAAGTTTTGAACAATTCGGGTTTTCACTCAGGGTCAGGATTATTCGTCCCATCCGGATTTTCCCGGATTCCATCCAAAGCCCGGCGAGGTAACTTTAGCGCTGAAGTCCAGAAAATTCAGGACTCCGTGGAATTCTGCCTGGTCCGATTTTTTTGGATTTCATTTCGTCGTCAGGTTCCCGAATTTCTCCATTTTGTCTTGTCTGCACCATTGGTGCACCTGGGTAAGATTTTTGAGGTCGAATTTAAAGGGATTTGGGATCACTTGCTCTCATCTTTGTTGTGAATTTGTTCTTACATCTGAGATTGCATGAGTTGAAGCTTGAATTTCTTGATTTGCTTGCTGGTGCATGGAATTCTGGTGTTTCATGTTGATTTGGTCGCTAGGGCATCCGAGTGAGCAGCTCATTACGTTTGTGGTTGAATTTGATCTATTCATGGTATGTGGTTTCGGTCCTGACTCTCGAGTTGCTATTGATTTTTGATGCTTTATGATTTAAATCCGTCTGGGAGCTAGAATCTGCATGATTGACAATTGAATATGTCAAACTAGGGTTGCGTTTAGGGTTCGAGGATTCTCAATGCTTATCTGGTATTTCACCCTAGTTCATTCGGTCAAAACGTTCAACTGTATCGCATGTCAGTGAGACACTAAATTGTGTCTCCCCGATGCCAAAGTGTCTGATCACAGAACCCGATGGCAAGACAAACGCTATCGGCAGGGGTCACTCCAAACTCACTCGTCTCACCGATGACTTCCAAACATTCCGTCGGCAGGAGTCACGGTGATATGCATCTGGAATAGCTCCATCGGCGAGACATCTACCGTCGCCGTGAGATATAAGTTTCATCCAACAGACCAAAGGTCATGCCAATCTCCGGGTTTTTGCCTAACTTTAGGACTTTCCTTTCTGGATGGATTTTCCCATATTCCTTCAGTTTCCTGGAAATGTGCTGGTGTTTGGAGTTTTGTGCTCTTCGCGGAATTCCAGTTCGGCCGGTTTTTTTTTAATTTTCTGCTAAGTATTGTGCCAATTGAGATGCTTGATGGAAGAATGATTTTGGATGAAGAATGCTTGATATTATATGCTTAATTTAATAGATTACACAATGATTCATGCATTCTTTTGTTCATTTTGATAATCTATTGTTGATATTGGTACCTCATCGGGAGAATCCGCCTGGCTCAGAATTTTTCGAAATTCCTCCCAGGCTAGTTTTCCTCGGTTAGCTCGAAATCTTGAACTTAGTTTTGATGCTTAAGGGCTGATTTAATACTTTTATCATGATTTTGAGCTAACACTTTGATGAAATGTTGTCAACAATCGGATTTTCATGTTGGAATTTGATGGATGTAGGTTGAGTTTAACAAGGCAGCGGCTAGAAAGGCTAAGAGAGACACAGAGGGATCCTCCATCACTGAGGTAGAAAGAATGAAGTTGCACATAAAGAGTAGGATTTCTGAGAGCAAGATAGCCTCAGTCTGGTCCGAGGTTTCAGACACCAATGCATGAGGAGGTCTACATCATTGAAGACTGTCGTCGAAGAATATGGAGGTTCGGAAAATTTGGACAATGTTGGATTCCCTGAAAGAACGTAGCTCAAGAAAATCCTTCTACATGGAAATTCCCCGAGGACTCTAAATCCCCCAGCAGTATAAATCCGCCATCTTGTGCATTCTATGGGTTTCTAATATCCGCGAGCTGATGAAAGTGGCACGAGGGAAGCAATGCTAAGTTTAGCGATTCGAATTAGGGAATATATTGTGGCAATGAACGATATTGTTGATGAACCAAGGCATCTTAGTCTGGAACGATTGAGGAAGTGGTGGCAGGATGTTTACTCTCCAGTCAATGAAAGATCCAGTAATTGAACACAAGTTGGATGACGCAGTGACCTACAGTGCAATCATTAATAAATATCAGTCCAACAAGATAGATTGAGGTAACACGTAAAGGACAGGATGGAGCGCGCCAAAGATAAGGACGGGGAGGAAGTAGTTAATGCAATGTTGCATCGAGCCTTGTGTTTCTCTATTATTTCCTCTTCTTTAAATGCAGTGGACCGAATTGGTGGAGATCCTAGGTCGACATGGTTCGTGTATATGCATTCAATGCATATTTTGACCCTTTTTTCGAATTCCTCTGGGCCGACTTGTTTCTATGGCCAGTTGTTATTGTAAATTCTTAGGCCGAAGCACTTTGGGGTTTTTCTATAAATATGGCATTTCGCATCATTTGTAAGGGCTAGAGAAATTGAATGTTAGAGCAATTCAATAGTAGAGCAGGAGTTAGAGTTAGGAGTTAGTTGCTTCTCAAGCAAATATTGTAATAGAAAACTAGAATTGTTGCTATAGTGGATAATTTGATGCAAGTAATGACATTGTGACTTGGTGCCATACTTGTGTTATTCTTATCTGGCATGGTTTTTGTTATTCTATCTTTAAAATTGCTTTGAAAATAGTTGATGTATGTTAGATTTAGAATTAGATTTGTTTAATGGCGTTCGTGATTTGATACTTGAAGTGTTTGTAGCAATCTTTGGTCTATACTCCCAGCAACTATCTGACTGTAGTTGTTTGGCAAAGTCAACCTGGACCACATATTCATTGTGTTTAGTTCGATTGTGAAGATTACTCATTTCAATTGCAACAGGATTGTCTTGAATGAATGTTCATGATTTGAAAATCTTTAACGCCTCAGAAGATTGCACTATTTCTGTAAGATTGCAGATTTATCTGGGTTGAGCAGGAATTGGTTTTTAAGGGATTGGTCCATTTCAAGTATTTTCCCATTTGCATTATTAATCTTAGGAATAGTTTTAAATTTAGATAACTCTTTAAAACCTTTATCTTTTGTATTTTCTTTTATCATTTGGGTTAGATCTAGGATTTTAAGTATCACAGTATTGCAAGATCTGATAAGTTATCAAGATTTAGTATTTGCTTGTAGTAAAGTCCCATTGTGATTACCAACATTTTCACATTTATCACTGAGTTGTTTATGCATTGTCAAGACCTGACATTAGAGACCTTGGGGTTATCTTTTGAGGCTTGCTGATAGAGATTTACCTTTCAAGAGAGATAGGATATCATATTTTGTTTGAGTTTTTGCTATGCAGAAAACACCATCAACAGATTGGTGCTAGAAAGAGGCCCTGAATAAGCAAGTTGGATAATTTTATGAACGCCATCTCTCCTGAGAGATATTGAAGAAGGACCAGGTCCACACCAGGAGAGGGGGGTTTTCAGGAGTTACAGTTCCCTACCAGGTCAAGGAGGACCCAAGAAAGGGAAGAATCATCATCCACCCCCTCATCATCATCATCTGCCCCTTCATTCCCAGAGTTTGGAGCTATCCCTATTCCTGAGGCAGTTCCTGTCCAGCGACCTCAACCCATCATAAATCAACCTCCGCCACCACTTCCACCAATGGCATTCCTTCGAGTAACCCTTCCCTTCTGATCTTTAATGCTTACAATGTCATGCCAAAGAACCCTGAACACTTCTGTTCAAAGTTCCATGTGAATGACCCTAATAGGACTGCAGAGGAGCACATTACGATTTTTCAGACTTTTTTGAGGGATAGGGGAATTGTCCATGAGGATGTTGCATGTAGGCTATTCCCTTACTCCTTAGGGGACGATGCTTTCTACTAGTATAACCATTTTCCTGCTGGGTCAATTTCCATTTGGACTCAGCTGGAAACTGCCTTCTTGCAAAAGTTTAAGATACCCATTAGTGCCCATGAGCTGTACTTGCAATTCACCATGGTGAAAAGAGAAATTAATGAGCCTATAGCCACCTTCAATGATAGATTTCACCATGCATACACTAGGTTACAAGCTCCTCATGCCATTGATGACGCCACTACTTTAGGGGTCTATTATGAGGCCCTAGATAGTCTTGCAGCTACATTCCTTAAGTGGAGGCCCAATCCTCCAACTCATCTAATTGATGCGTATATAGAGGTTGTTAAGGTCAACACAGACTTGAAACAACATTTATCTGGGCCTCTACCCTCATTAGGACCCATTGGACACCCAGGTCAAGTTTAGGCAATTAACCAAGCATTGGCCAATCATACACCCATCATAAATCCAGTGCCTCAGTTGCCTCTGGTGCCACACCCTGGTCCCTCGATGAGTCAAGCTCCACCTATGGTGAATTTTCCTCGCCAGCACGTTAATCAACCCCATTATCAGCAACAACAAACTAGTTTCCCTACTTATCTACAAAATTTAGAAGTTCTGAACCAGTCCCTAGGCTCTGCTACAGTGTCAAATTTTCCTCAAAACAATCCAAATCAGGCTCCTTATAACAATGACAAGGAAAGGATTGATGAGATGGTTGAGCAGATAAAGAAACTAAATCTGGAAGTCACCTATCTCAGGAATCAGAACAACCAACTGCAAGCCACACAAAGGAACATACAGACAAATTATCACAGAGAGCCCCAACAAGGACAAAGTTTTGATAGGGGGCAACATTTTGACAAAGGTCAAAACGTTGACAAGGGACAGCCTTCTGGTCAATATACTGAGAGAGGACAAACTAGTGGGAAAGGCTATGATAGAAGGAAAACTCAGAGATAGAACATGACATGGAATACTAGGCCTAATAATGGAGGTGTTCCTACTCCACTATATCAAACAGTGAATCAAGAAAGACCTTCTAGTGGTGTATTTTTGGCAGAGGCAATGCTTTCTGGTTGGTGTAGGCTTCACAAGACAAGTCAACATTTTGAACTGGAATGTCCAGAGTTCTAGACTGTTGCTTCAATATTTCAGTATGAGGTAGAAAATAATACTAGTGGTCAAGAAATTGTGCCCTCTACCCCTTATGATTCACCTGTGCTAGTGTTGAATCATACTCCTTTCCCCCTTGGTGAAGAAAATGGTCTAGAAGAAGAGTCCAACGGGTAGGGGGAGAATGTGGATTAGGTGTGCAATGGGGAGGAGGTTGCGCAATTGTTCAATGAAAATCCAATAAAAGACAATGGCCTCGTGGATGAAGAAGAAGCTTACATTGAAGAGGTGCAGACATTCCAGCAGACTGGTAAAAAATATGATCTGAGGGACTTTCCACATAGACGTCCACAGGCTGGAGGCCCTTTCACCACCTCTATTCCTCCAAACAACTTTACTACGCCTCTAGATCCCAATGCTAGTAATAATCCACTATATCTTCATGTGTCAAAACAATACTTCTCAAAGAGAGGATCAGCCCCAATTGATCCATCAAAGGGAAAGAGTGTTGAAGTAAACAAGGAAAGAGTGGTAGAATGTTCCAAGGAGGCTCCTGCTGATCAGAGTACAAAACAACTAGCCATATATGTTGCAGAAGAACTCAAGAAGCTAAAGGTAAGCTCTCTTCATTTGAATTATTGAGAGTTCCAGCTATTAGAAATGCAGTTCTAGGAGCTTACAGTGCAAATTCAGTATCACTAGATCAATTAGCTAGTGAAAGCGTCAATAAAACATCTAGTTCTCAACCAGTGAAAGGGTAGAACCAGATTCACAATCAGGATCACATGCCACCTGGGGATAAAGGAAAGGAGAAAGATAGAGCTCAAGTAGCCTAGGTAGATACTCCCTTGACTCTGTTCCAAGGGAAAATTGACACTCCTCCATTCCTAATCTTTGTTCGAATATTTGGTAAGAACTTGCACAATTGCTTGTTGGATTCAGGTGCTTCCACTAATGTAATGCCTTTTGGTGTTTGTAGAGCTCTAGGTATTACTCTTGCTGACTCTCAAAAGAAAGTTACAAAATTGGATAGGACTAAAGTTAACGTTGTAGGAGAATTGATTATGATCCATATGCAGGTTGCCTCTGACCCTAGAATCCAACAAGTTATTAATATTTAGGTGGCAGATATACCTGATTCCTACAGTTTGATTTTGGGAAGGGATTTTACCAAGGCCTTGAATGGATATGTATCAACTGATCACTCTCATATGTGGCTTCCTTGGAAAGGGATGCCGAATTAGATCAGGATTGAAAGAGAGCCCAGGATGAAGTATATGATTACAAAATACCAGAACACTTCAAATGAGGTCCTGATATCAGAGGTGAGCATGGGTAATTACATCCTTACTACCCCTTTTGAGGAATCTAATGCAGAAGAGGTCCTTATGTTGCATACAATGCCTACTGATTTCACAGTAGAATCTGGTAGCACTGGTGCTTTGATGGAACCAATGAGAATGATGATAACCTTGAGGATAATTAGCTCAGCCTACTTGATAATTTTCAAGAATTTATTCAACAATGTATTGAAAACCAAATTCATCTGGGTAGAGGAATGAATTTTGAAGAACTACTCTTGCCCAATTGGTGTAGAGTTCACAATGCTTCTCACTCAGAGATGGAGTGTTGCTTATGTCAGACAACAGTAGAGCAAGTACAAAATTGTATAAACCCCACTCCAACAGTCAGTATTAACGTGCAAAGGACTAAAGAGGACCCTAGAGGGAAGAAAGTGATGCTATCTAAGGTGTCCTCCAACAGTAATAGTACAAGAGATACAACAACGAAGTTTGCAGTTGCTAGTTGTTGGACTTTGAGATTTGATGGATCCAAGTCAAAGCAAGGAGCTGGGGCAAGATTTGAATTAATCAATCCAAAAGGTAATACTTTCTTTGCTGCTCATAAACTTTGGTTCCATTGTACAAATAATGTAGCAGAGTATAAAGCTTTGATTCATGGGCTGCTTATGGCATTAAGAAAAAAGGTTAAGATATTGCAAGTCTTTGGGGACTCTGAGTTAGTGGTCAAACAAGTCAGGAAGCAGTACTCATGTCATGATAGAAGGATGACTAACTATAGGCATAGAGTATGGGACCTTATTGAAGGATTTGATGCCTTCAACATTTAGTTGATACCACATCATAGGAATCAAATAGCAGATTCCCTTGCTCAAGCGGCCAACACTTTGCAACCTTTGTCTCTTTCCAGATTGAAGAAGTTCACTGTAGAATTGACCCCAGTGCCTTCAGTACCTAACAATGTTACCAATTTCTAGGTATTTGAAGATGATAAACATATTCTGGATTTTATCACAAGTACAAATGTCTTTGCTTCTTAGATTATTGATGAAACTGAACCCCAAGAAGCAGAGATGGATTTGGATGGGGTAATTAACTTGAAAACTAATACTATTCCAAGGGGAATGGTACAGCTGGAAAGGATTTTTGATCTGGATAAGGTCAGAAATCAAGAACAAGATGCTAAGAAACAATCCATCAGTGGGCAATGTGAGACACACAATATGGGAACTCAAGATGATATTAAGAATGTCTTCATTGGTAAGGTATGTGCCCCAGAGGAGAGAAAAGGAATAATTGATGCAATACATAGATATCAAGATGTGATAGCTTGGAGTTATGAAGACTTGAAAACGTATGACACATCAATTATAACTCATACTATCCCTCTGAAAATAGGAGTAAGACCCTTTAGGTAGAGACAAAGACCAATTAACGCCCTACTAGAGCCTATAATTCAGAAGGAAGTGCATAAACTGTTGTCTGCTAGGATCATATTCCTAGTCAGACATTCAACTTGGGTTGCAAACTTGGTTCCTGTGAGAAAAAAGAATGGGGAAATCAGACTATGTGTGGATTTTAGGAACCTGAATTGGGCATCTGAGAAGGATAATTATCCAATCCCCTCACTGGATGAGGTACTCCAGATTGTCAATGGATCTCAGATGATGTCTTTTTTGGATGGCTATTCTGGGTATAATCAAGTTATGGTACAATATGAGGACAGACATAAAACTGCCTTCACCACTAAGTGGGGTACTTTTTCCTACAGGAGGATGCCCTTCGGTTTGATTAATGTTGTAGCCACATTCCAAAGGGAAATGGACATTTCTTTCAAAGACATCATTGGTAAATGCATCATTATCTATATGGATGATTTGATAGTCTTTTCCAAGAAGAGAGGTGATAATATAGCAGATTTATGCAAGGTGTTCCAAAAATGTAGAGAGTTTGGCATATCTCTCAATCCAAAGAAGTGTATCTTTGGAGTTACCGAAGGAAAATTGCTAGGACATGTTATATCAGAGAAAGGCATTGCTATTGATCCTGAACAAGTGGAGGCCATACTCAAGATTCAGCCACCAGCCAACAAAAAAGAGATGAAGTCATTCTTTGGTAAAATAAACTTTGTAAGGAAGTTTATCATAGGATTTACTGATATAGTCAAACCATTGAATGCAATGTTGAAGCAAGAAGCTAAAATTGAATGGAGTGTAGAGGAAAAAGAAGCATTTGCAGAGATTAAAAGGGCCATTGTTGATGCCCCAGTACTGGTAAGCCCTAATTATGATAAGCCCTTTTACATATATTCATTTGCTTCTGATCATTCTTGTGCTGGCATGTTAACTCAGAAATATGATCAAGGGAATGAACACCCCATAGCATTTATGAGTGCACCCTTGAAAGATGCAGAATTAATATATCTGAGTGTGGAGAAACAAGCCTATGCCTTGGTTAGGGCTGTGAAGAAGTTCAAGCACTATATTCTTAGGAACAAGGTCCTTGCAATAGTTCTTGATCCTGCAGTAAAGTTGTTACTGATGCAAAATGAACTAGGTGAATGAAGAGCCAAGTGGGTGACCATGTTGCAGGAATATGATATAGAAATTCAACCCATGAAACTGGAGAGAGGACAAGGACTTACCCGAACAATGGAAGAAATGGGTCATCACCTGGCATCTCATCACTATAATCTTGAAGAGGTCTCTCTAGGAAACTGGTATGATGCAATCTTTCATTATCTGTTAAACCAACAATGCATAGACCACCTTAATGCCATACAGAGGAGGGAATTATGCTTAAAAGGTAACAATTTCATGCTAAAGGGAGTTGTTTTGTATAAAAGGAATCATGAAGGTGTCTATCTGAGGTGTTTAGGAAGGCAAGAGGTTGACAGAGTGATAACTGAGTTTCATGAGAAGTATGGTACTGGTCATGGTTCTGCAATATCCACTACTAACCAGATTCTGAGGGCTGGTTATTACTGGCCAACACTATTTAGGGATGTCCATAACCATGTCAGAACATGTCATATCTGTCAAACTATATCAACTAGAGAGAAGCATGCAACACTCCCACTTCAACCAGTCTTTGAGGTAAAACCCTTTGCATAGTGGGGAATGGACTTCATTGGTCCAATCAATCTGCCTTCCTTTGTGGGACATAGGTACATTCTTACTGTTACTGATTATTTCACAAGATGGACTAAAGCTCTTGCATGCAAGCAATGTACCTCTGAGGTAGTAATTAGTTTCATCAAATTAGGTATTATCAATCATTTTGGGTGTCCCATGTCTTTGGTTTGTGATAATGGTCCTGCATTTGTATCATTAAGGTTTTCTAATTGGGCCTTTGATCATGGGATTATAATTAAATTTGCATCCAATTACAATCCTCAGGGTAATGGCTTAGCTGAGTCTTCCAATAAAAAATTGTTGACAATCACTCGTAAACTGCTAGAAATAAATCCTAAGGACTGGCACACCCAGCTCCGATTTTCTCTCTGGACAGATCGTACAAGACACAAGGCCTCCATAGGAACTTCTCCTTATCACTTGGTATATGGTCTTGAACCCATGTTTCCCATTCAACTCAGAATCCCCACCTTGCAGTTCATCAATGAATATTATGATGAAGGGAACGGACGAGAGGCCAGATTAGCTGAGTTGTTACACCTTGAGGAGAAAAGAGATGAAGCCCTTGAAAATTTTTCCAAACATCAAGGTGCAGTCAAGAGATGGTTTGATAGGAGGGCCAAGGTAAAAGCCTTTAGAATCTCTGACTTGGTTCTTTACTGGGACAAACCTCATGACCGTAAGGGGGAGCATGGTAAATTTGACAAACTATGGCTTGGTCCTTACCAAATTTTAGAGATCTTGGGAGATAATGCTTTTTGCTTAAAGAATATCACAAGGGAGGACATTCCACTACCTGTCAATGGGCAGTACCTAAAGCATTATTTCTAGTCTTGAGTTGTTCACAGCTCCTCCTTTGTATATAGTTACTTTAGGTTTCTTTTCTGTTGTTTTATTTTGTTAGAGTAGGTTTCCTTTTTGCTTTTTGGTTTGCTTTGGTTGGTTTGGTCATTTTCTAGTTTTTCTCTTGCTTTTGGATTCCTGCTTTCTTTGAGGTGTTTCGTTGCATCTGCTAATAGTTGTGGTAATGTCTGGGTGGTGTTCTAGGTATTTCCTTTACAAACTTTGATCATTTTCTAGAATCACTTGGTGAAAATCATTTTTTCAGTGTCACATATACTTAATGTTCTTAGCAGAAGAGCCGTAGGGTTAGGTCAAATCTAAAATACCCCTGGGTCTTACATTTTGAAATAAATCTTAAGAAATTATGAGGTTGCATAGGGTCTTATGAAGTCTAGTCAGGTGAAAAATCCTTTTTTTTGCTTCAGAGCCACTGTGGTTCTCAGCCTTGAGTGAGAAACTTCAGTGTTCACAGGTTGAAATAAAAGTGAAAAGAAATATCAAAAGATAGAAAATAAAATTTTGAAAATTAAAAGAATTAATTCAAATTATCAGGAGTATTCGAATATCTCTACCGGGGCTATGGATTCCTAGCTGGCAGTAGAACTATGTTCGGGAGAACCACATCGATAACCTCATCGGGGCTATGGATGCCTGACTGGAAGCGAGGCTCTATCTAAGATGCTTTTGAGGTTAGAATTCTTTATGTAGCCTATTCAGACCTAATATGGCCTTTATTGTAACCAAGGAAGGTAATGAATGCACGTGCACACACTTTGACCCTGGTGTAGGAAAGGTTTACTAACTTGTGGGTTTTGAAGCTTAATCTGAGTAGTGATCTGGAGGATGGATTGAAACTAGGGATTCTAGGTTCTTGATTCCAGTTTGTAATCGAAATGCTCTGGAGCATTTCCCCAGCAGAGTCGCCATTTGTTGTGCAGTTTCGCACACACGCCCCACTGAAAGTAGGGACCCTCTTTTGCTCTGGCATTTTTGCATCTTTTGGGCCTATTGTTTTTATTGTCCTAATTGCTTTTGAGGTCCTTGAATTTTCATCTGGCCCACCCAAGTCATTCCCCTAGGTCACACATTGAGAAACTTGAGTTTTGAACAATTCAGGATTTCACTCAGGGTCGGGATTATCCGTCCCATCTAGATTTTCCTAGATTCCATCCAAAGCCCAGCGAGGTAACTTTAGCTTTGAAATCCGGAAAATTCAAGACTTCGCGAAATTCTGCCTAGTCTGAATTTTTCTAGATTCTGTTTGGCCGTCGGGTTCCCGAATTTCTCCATTCCATCTTGTCTGCACCATTGGTGCACCTGGGTAAGATTTCCGAGGTCGAATTTAAAGGGATTTGGGATCACTTGCTCTCATATTTGTTGTGCATTTGTTCTTACATCTGAGATTGCATGAGTTGAAGCTTGAATTTCTTGATTTGCTTGCTGGTGTGTGGATTTATGGTGTTTCGAGTTGATTTGGTCGCTAGGGCATCCGAGTGAGAAGCTCATTACGTTTGTGGTTGAATTTGATCTATTCATGGTATGTGGTTTCAGTCCTGACTCTCGAGTTGCTATTGATTTTTGATGCTTTATGATTTAAATCCATCTGGGAGCTAGAATCTGCATGATTAATGATTGAATATGTCAAACTAGGGTTGCATTTAGGGTTTGAGGATTCTCAATGCTTATCTGGTATTTCGCCCTAGTTCATTCGGTCAAAACGTTCAACTGTATCGCATGTTGGTGAGACACTAAATCGTGTCTCCCCGATGCCAAAGTGTCTGATCATAGAAATCGTCGGCAAGACAAACACTATTGACAGGGGTCACTCTGAACTCACTCGTCTCACAGATGACTTCCAAACATTCCGTCAGTAGGAGTCATGGCAATATGCATTTGGAACAACTTCATTGGCGAGACATCTACGGTCGCCGTGAGATATAAGTTTCATTCTGCTAGATGAAAGGTCGCGCCGATCTCCAGGGTTTTTCCTAACTTGGGACTTTCCTTTCTGGCTAGATTTTCTTGGATTCCTTTAGTTTCCCATAAATGTGCTGGTGTTCGGAGTTTTATGCTCTTCGCGGAATTCTGGTCCGGCTGGTTTTTTTTTTAATTTTCTGCTAAGTATTGTGCCACTTGAGATGCTTGATGGAAGAATGATTTTGTATGATGAATGCTTGATATTATATGCTTAATTTAATAGATTACACAATGATTCATGCATTCTTTTGTTCATTTTGATAATCTATTGTTGATATTGGTGCCTCATCGGGAGAATCCACCTGGTTCAGAATTTTCTGAAATTCCTCCAAGGCTGGTTTTCCTCGGCTAGCTCAAAATCTTGAACTTCTTAGTTTTGATGCTTAAGGGTTGATTTAATAGTTTTATCATGATTTTGAGCTAACACTTTGATGAAATATTGTCAACAATCAGATTTTCATGTTGGAATTTGATGGATGTAGGCTGAATCTAGCAAGGCAGCGGCTGGAAAGGCTAAGAGAGACACAGAGGGATCCTCCATCACTGAGGTAGAAAGAATGAAACTGTACGTAAAGAGTAGGATTCCGAAGAGCAAGATAGCCTCAATCTGGCCTGAGGTTTTAGACACCAATGCATGAGGAGGTCTACATCATTGAAGACTGTCGTCAAAGAATATGGAGGTTCAGAAAATCCAGACAATGTCGGATTCCCCGAAAGAATGTAGCTCAAGAAAATCCTTCTATGCGGAAATTCCCCAAGGACTCTAAATCCCCGAGCAGTATAAATCTGCCATCTTGTGCATTCTACGAGTTTCTGAGATCCGCTAGCTGATGAAAGTGGCACGAGGGAAGCAATGCTAAGTTTAGCGATTTGAATCAGGGAATATATTGTGGCAATGAATGATATTGTTGATGAACCAAGGCATCTCAGTCCGGAACGATTGAGGAAGTGGTGGCGGGATGTTTACTCTCTAGTTAATGAAAGATCCAGTAAATGAACACAAGTTGGATGACGCAGTGACCTATAGTGCAATCATTAATAAATATCAGTCCAACAAGATAGGTTGAGGTAACACATAAAGGATAGGATGGAGCATGCCAAAGATAAGGACAGGGAGGAAGTAGTTAATGCAATGCTGCATTGAGCCTTGTGTTTCTCTATTATTTCGCTTCTTCTTTAAATGTAGTGGACTGAACTGGTGGGAGATCCTAGGCCGACATGGTTGGTGTATATGCATTCAATGCATATTTTGACCTTTTTTTCAAATTCCTCTGGGCTGACTTGTTTCTGTGGCCAGTTGTTATTGTAAATTCTTAGGCCGACGCACTTTGGGGTTTTTTTATAAATATGGCATTTTGCCTCATTTGTAAGGGCTGGAGAAATTGAATGTTAGAGAAAATTCAACAGTAGAGCAGGAGTTAGAGTTAGGAGTTAGTTGTTTCTCAAGCAATTATTGTTACAGAAAACTAGAATTGTTGCTACAGTGGATAATTTGATGCAAGTAATGACATTGTGACTTGGTGTCATACTTGTGTTATTCTTATCTAGCATGGTTCTTGTTATTCTATCTTTAAAATTGGTTTGAAAATAGTTGATGTATGTTAGATTTAGAATTAGATTTGTTTAATGGTGTTCGTGATTTGATACTTGAAGTATTTGTAGCAATCTCTGGTCTATACTCCTAGCAACTATCTGATTGTAGTTGTTTGGTAAAGTAAACCTGGACCACATATTCATTGTGTTTAGTTCGATTGTGAAGATTATTCATTTCATTTGCAACAAGATTGTCTTGAATGAATGTTCATGATTTGAAAATATTTAATGTCTCAAAAGATTGCACTATTTCTATAAGATTGCAGATTTATCTGGGTTGAGCAGGAATTGGTTTTTAAGGGATTGGTCCATTTCAAGTATTTTCTCATTTGCATTATTAATCTTAGGAATGGTTTTAAATTTAGATAACTCTTTAAAACCCTTATCTTTTGAATTTTATTTTATCATTTGGGTTAGATCTAGGATTTTATGTATCACAGTATTGCAAAATCTGATAAGTTATCAAGATTCAATATTTGCTTGTAGTAAGGTCCCATTGTGATTACCAGCATTTTCACGTTTATCACTGAGTTGTTTATGCATTGTCAAGACTTGACATTAGAGACCTTGGGGTTATCTCTTGAGGCTTGCTGATAGAGATTTACCTTTCAAGAGAGATAGGATATCATATTCTATCTGAGTTGTTGTTGTGCAGAAAACACCATCAACAGGATTGACAAGCACATAAAACAAAGATCAAGGTTCATTCAATGCTCAATATTCTCGCATATCCCACTCATTCTCATCCCTTTTGTTTAGATTTATTTTGGAGTGTTCATTTGGTTACTCACCTATACTGATTCGGCTCTCCACAATTCGTTGTTTGGCTCTCCATGCTTCTTTGTTCGACTTTGCACTCTTGAGAGCTCCCTTTCTCTTTTAGGTGAGGTTTTCAACCTCACTTAGCCTGTACCAGTGTCTTTTAATTTGATGGTGTTTTGTCATGTACTTATATCATTATGTTATTTTTTGCACATACTTTCATTGTGCAAATTTATCTTTGAAAAAGATTAATAATAGCAAATGTGGGGAGGGTTCCATTGGTTTTCATTTCGTATATACTCATCCATGCACTCATAATCTTGTGTTCTTCACTGGACGACGTTTTAACTGGTTTTCTTATTATTATTAGATTCTTTAAACAAAATATGGAAAGGGTTTCATTGGTTTTTTTCCACGCACTTCTATTCTTAACTAGGTTTAATTGGTTTAACTAGTTTAATATGGAAATATGGAATGGGTTTAACTAATTTTTCATTATTAAATTGTTATTCTGAAATATGAAAATGGTTACGGGTTTAACTAGTCAACAACTAAGACTATCCGCTCTCGTAAAGGGCCCCACCAACAGACTTTCTCATTCTTGCATTGACAATGTGAATTAGTAGCTTAAGAAAATTACTAATTCTTGAACCATTTTGGGTTTCAATTGTTTCATTGACTTGGGATTCTTTAAACTCCTCTTGGTCTGCTAAACCTTGATTTTCGTGGCTTCCATCTGCATAACTTAAAGCATTGTTTGGTTTGGAGGTGTGGTAGTTGGAGATGGGAATGTAAAATTCCCCATGTCTTCTTGGCAATGTAAGTTAAGAAATTGTTTGGGCTGGCTGTCCAATCCATGTCTTGAAGTTGTTGCTTTGCACCTTCCTGCACTTGAATTTCCATTGCACTCTACAATGTTTGTGCCACTTCATCTGTTGAAACAACAAGTCCCAAAAGACTAAGGAAGTTCTACACTACAAAAGCAATCTCTGTGTCATTGATCTCATATGTCTTATTGGGATGCATGTCGCCCACAAGTGCATCAAGATTGAGGGGCCATATCCCTATCCTTTTAAAGCTGGCTTGTATGTTCAATGTTTTCAATGCTCTTCTCAGTGCCTTGTTGCCTAACTCCGCCAATTCTGCCCTTTTGATATCAATATTTGGAATCTAGTTAGAAATGTAGCTTGTTCAAATTTGAAATATGCCTTGAATAGTGCAAACACACTAACATCTAAAGGCTATAGCTAGTGAGAAGTATGTACAAGCAATGTAAGGAGGTCAATGCCTAACCTCCTTGCCTTGTGGATAGATGTTAGTGCAACATGAATTCCATGGTTGTCAAAAATGAGAAGTTTCCTATTAATTGGTGATGCCCCCTAGAACTGAGAGACAAAAATGTTTCAACCAATACAAAAAAGCTCCTTTATCATTCATGTGTGTGCTTGGGTTGTCATACATGCTAGTGGTTCACAGTTAACAATGTAATTTTCTATCTTTGCATTTCCCTTTAAAAAATAGAAACCATGTATTCTTTGGCCAGCTACTTTAACACAATAGAGAATTGTTATCCATTCTCAACTTTTGGGAATTATGTACAAGACATTCCTACTGCCTTGTCATGCCAATACCCTCATTGTTCCATTTTTTCCTACTTGAATCCCCATTTCATCACAGTTCCATATTTTGTCTGAACTGTGCGGGTTACTTTCATACGCTGCTAACAGTGTTTTGTAAAATTAAGCTACTAGTAGGGGTATTAGGTTTACTACCCTGTCCTTGTCGAGACCTTTAATTGTGCGCAAGGTCAATTCTGGATGGCACCTCTTGAATTTAGTCCACCATGATTTTCCAGGTAGCCCCTCTGTGAAAGGGTTGAATCTAGTCTAGCAAATCTGAGCAACCTCTTGCTTGAGATTGATAATCTTGCCATTTCTATGCACCAATTTACAATAAGACCCTCCTCCTCTGCTGCGAGGACTGTTGGAGGACCCTTCTTTGAAGTAGTTGTGAGGCCGCCTAACCAACTGTTTAGTGTAGTAGTTGGGATTTTCCATTTCTTGGTAGCAGCTCTCGTCAACATCCTCTAGGGTTTCCCTATCCATGTCCTCTGATGACCATTCCCTTTCTTTTGATGCTCATTCCCCCTTGATTGCAAGTGCAACAATCTTTGGGACTGCCTCAACAAGTTGAGGAATGTTGTTTGATTCTACAATCGATTCATGCACAAGGGGGACTATTACTATTTTTTTCCATGTATGTGACTTTGTCTTTGCAGTCTTCTTTGTTGGATTGGACCTTATTTTACCTTTAGATTGCAAGTGTAGATATTAAAAAAAAAATCTAAAGCAATGAAAAAACTAATCAATGAACACCATTGAAGTCACAGTGATGCATGAACAATTTTCTTTTCTTTAATGTGCATGTTGATAGTTTGCAATGCAATACTTCCAGTATCCATGAATAGTTTGTAATGAAATTGTCTTTAATGTGTAGGTCAAGTTTGTTTGTAATGCAATTGTTGACAGTTTGTAATGCAATTTTCTTTAATGTGCATGAATAGTTTGTTTTTCTTGAAATATGCATGTTGACAGTTTGTTTGATTTATTAATTGAATTGAAATGACCTAGAGTAAATTAGGTGTAACAATTGCATTCTATGAAACCAAAATGCATTGACATCCATACATAGTAGGTATATTAAAAAATGAAGTGTGATATCTTAGAGTAGATTAAGTGTAATAGTCAAAATGTACAGAACAAAAGTGCATTGACACAATTATAGTGCATACAAGTCATTGTCATTCTTAGGCATGTAGAAAATAAATGATATCACATTGTTTGTAACTATCACATTTTATACAATAGATTATTAGAAGTGCATGGTTGGCACATTTGTTGGCATATATATATACTACTAATTGGAAAAAACTATACACACACACATATACATATATGTATATATATAAATATGTACATATATATGTGTGATCCCACAAAGCTGGTTTACAATTTCTGGGAGATTCTGATTTTTACTGAAATCACATATTTTTAAAAAATATAATGATTTAAGCCTTAAAAAATTTCATTTAAAGAATTCCAATTGAAGAGGGTTTGATCAAACTACCTTAGATCAAACCCCCTTGGATAGAACCCCACTAGTTTTAAACCATACCTATAACGAGAGTCTCCTTTACACCTATCAAAATGCTGATAAAAACCACTTTTGATTTACCTTTTGGGGATCAAATGAATTCATTTAATTTTTTTTTTTAAGTATTTAGTCCTTATTATAAGCTTCCCAAAAAGTGTAATTTTAAATAAATTTAATTTAATTATTATATTTATTTTTTATTTCTTGTGAATGTAGGTTTTCATGAAAATGAAGCTCTTTGTTCTGCACATGTGGAAAAATAGAAGATTATCAATTTTTTTTTTTAAATATGAGTGCACCAGATATTGAAGTCCTTGATTCAACAAAAAATTAAATTGAATTTCAATACATACAAAAAAGTTACATTATACACACACTATGTCTAATTGTAATTGGTTTGACTTCAAAACTTGATTAAGGAAAAAATATTCAATAAAAAACTATCTAACCAAGTGGAAGCACTATATATTAGAGTTAAAAATCTAAATTTTAAAGAATTAGAATTTTATCTTTCATGGAAAAAAAGTTATACGTTATACGGTGTCACTTTTAAAAAATGTTGTTTTCTAAAAAACTAGTTTTCGAGGGAGATGGAAAAAGAAGTGCAATATGATTACAAAAATTTTGAAAAAAATATATTTAGAATCTATAGACAAGATGTCATGAAACTCTAGTTTGCATCATCTTCAAATTCCTCACGGTTTAGCCGCTATAGGTGCCTGAAAGTAAAGATTTAGTTAGAAAAAATCACTTTAGTGTCTAGTTTGGCCAAAAATTGTAAACCACTATTGTGGGATCACCCACACACACACACATTTGTGTGTGTGTATATTTGTATATATATAGTGCACAAATATTTTATTGAGACATAAACGAACATTGGTTAAACATTGTCAAAATGAAAGACAATGGTATAGGCCTAGTGAGGTAGAAAACCTTAACTAAAAGACAAAGGGATCTTTCTTGAGTGTAGAGCCGAACATAAATGCATTGACATCCACAAACAATATAAGTTGAAACCCCAAATATTGAGTTAAAGGACCTAGTGAGTGACAAACATTTATAGTGCATGCATCGTTCTCTATATTCTCAAGTATGTAGAAAACAAATTAAAACACCCACAAATTGAACTGAATTTCCTTGAAATTCATAAATAGTATAAGTTGAAACCCCGAATATTGAGTTGCAGGGTAGAGGGTGACAAACATTTACAGTGCATACAACTAATCTATAGTCATAGGCATATAGAATGAAAAAACCCTGAAATTGAACTGAAATGACTTGACATTCATAAATAGTGTAAGTTGAAACCCCAGATAATGAGTTACATGTTATTGTGACAAACTTTTACAACACATACAAACATATTTGCATTCCAAGGTATAAAGAATATAAATGAAAAACCCAATTGGCAAAGAATGAGTAATGCAATTTTTAACAAAAATACATTAGCATTCATAAACAATATAAGTTGAAACCCTAGATATTGAGTTATAGGGTAGAGGGTGACAAACATTTATAGTGCATACAATTGATCTATATTCATAGACATATAGAATTTTTAAAAAACCTTGAAATTGAACCAAAATGACTTGACAGTCATAAATTGTGTAAGCTGAAACCCAGGTAATGAGTTATATGTTACTGTGACAAACATTGATAGTGCATACAAACATATTTGCATTCCAAGGCATAAATAATATAAATGGAAAACCCAACTGGAAAAGAATGAGTAATGCATTCTTTAACATAAATGCATTGACAATCATAAATAGTAAAATTTGAAACCCCATATACTGGGTTACAGGGTAGTGGGTGACAAACATTTACAATGCATACAACTGATCTATATTCCCAGGCATATAGAATAAAAAACAAACCCTGAAATTGAACTAAAATGACTTGACATTCATAAATAGTGTAATTTGAGACCCCAAATATTGAGTTATAGGTTATTGTGACAAACATTAACATTGCATACAACATATTTGCATTCGAAGGCATAAAGAATATAAATAAAAAACCTAATATAAACAACATCAGGGTGAAACCCTAGATATTTACAGATTTGTGGAAAACATATTAATAGCATACAACAGATTGACATCTATAGGAATAAAAAAATGGTAGCAGTAGAATACATGTAGCTTCATAGGGTGATGCTACTACTGCCTCTGGTCTTTCTTCATCTTTCTCCAGGAAAATGTAGAACTAAATATGAAAGTGGGACATGCTAAATGGAAATTGGAAGAGATTGAGTAATGCATTTTTGAATTTGAAAATCTAGATTTATATGCTCAATGCTGATTTGCTATGGAGTCTTTAATTTCTATCCCTTTTTTTCTAATTTGAAAACTTGATCTAGTGCCTTCAATTGTAGAGTTTGTACGTATTTATGGCGTGCAATCCTTGTTTGCTTCTCAAGCAATTTTGGTGGCTTCAACACAATTATTTTGGTGGTTGTAGGTGTCAAAATAGGAGAAGACACTAGTAGTCGTGCGCATGGATTTGACCAATGGGGCACATATGAATGATTGATTTTCCTTTGAGTGTTATGTTGTTGGGCAAGTGGGATGGTGGTTTGGTTGGATTGGATTTGTTGATGGGACTATCTCAACTCCTAGTTGTTCTCGTGGCATCAGATCTATGAAAATATTGGTTGTGATGTAATGTAAGTGTCGATATTTAAGGGGAGTGTGGGTTATACTAATTTTTCATTTTGGATGTATGTTTTAATGCTATGGGCCATTAGAAAGAAAAAGGGCATGTAAGATGGTGCTATTAGATTTTCTTTGAATATTTTTTGATATGTAAGACTGTGAATATCTATTTGTGTTTGGGACAAATATAAACTAATTATAATACAATTTTGATGGTACAGTGATTCGAGTACTCTTGTTGACTTTATGTATGAAAACTATTTTACCATTGGATATTAAGGCACTCTAGTGTGGGGCCCATGTGGGACTACTTCTGTCCCCACTATAGGCCCTCACGCTAGTTTCGACTCTTCTCCCCTAGTGATGGGAATTATATACATGTTTTTTAATTTTATTATTTTACATAATAGTTGAAGCAAACCAAATTCACAAGACAATAAGACTAGCACTTGCATTAAAAGGAGGTTCAAGGATTACGTTGATAGAAAACTATATATGTATGTTAATATTTTAGAGAGAATGTTTATACATGCAAATTCTAGTTGCATGTGGCTAGATTAAACAATTAATAATAAGTGTTAAATAATGGAATGAAATAAAATTAGACAAATCTAGATTTTTCCTTAAAGAAATTGAGTATTATTTGATTATGAAATATTTGCATACATATTTAAAACATAAAGCAATCCAAATGAAAAAGAAAGTTGTCACTAAATTGACAAAAGCACTACAAATGGAAATAGAATATTCCCATCCAATTGCCAAATCAATATTTATCTACATTTTATGTGATAAGTGATATTTTGGAGGCTTTTACATGATATTTTGGAGGCTTTTACCATTAAATGATAGTTGGTTTATCATTAAATGATAGCTGAAACTTGTTTTCGATGACTCAATAGTGCTTTGCAAGCGTGAGACTTGTTTGAGATTAAAATCTCACACTATATGTAACCTATCCTCTAATTAATTTAAAGGGGGATAATCTTATCTTTGTGATTTTAAGTTAGATTTAGTTAATAATTTTAGAGTGTATATATCGGTTTTATTTTCGCTATAGATTTTTTAAATATATATAAATAAAACTAAGTTATTTTATTTATCAAAAAATTACTTTATTTCATTTTACACTTAAACTTTAGGATAAGTTTAAAAATAAGATAATAATGTAAGGGCTTAAGGTAGTAGGGTAGAAAGTGATTGAAAAAAATATGAAATAATCTAAATACCAATATGAATTGGTTATGCATGGAATAATTAAAATTAAGTTATTTTTCATTTAAATTATATAAATGTGATAGAGTTCTTTTAAGAATAAAATGATGAGGTGAGGGCTTAAGGTGGTAACGTAGTTCATGTGATTGGGAAAATTATAAAAGAATTTAATGCAATTATAGATTGATCATGCATAATAAAGTTAAGTTATAAATATATTTAACTTGTGCATAAATCTAAACAAGCACCTTCATAAATCATAAACCCATACCATACAATCAATATACAGGTTTTCTTTATGTGAATAAATTATAATAATGATTGAATGAATCTCTAACAATATTGTGATACCTTAATTTCTTCATATGAAAATGACTTCAACCTTTTTGGCAAACACTACATCACAAAAAAATATATAAATTTGAATAAATTAGATTCATAAAATAAATAAATAAAAATTTAAAATAATTTTTCATTATTATTCTTATTATTTCTTCTATTTATAATATTTAAATAATTTGTAATAATTTAATTAAGTTAACATTTTCCTTTTCATCCATAATAACTAAATCTTAATCTTTTTATCATATCTATATTAATTTAATAATTTTTAATTATTGATTTAATTCATATCTTATCATTTTTTCTTCAACATTATTTAAAATTAAATTCAAATTATCTTTGGTCTTCTATAATTAAATAGAACTCCTCTTTCAAATAAATTAAAAATATTTTATTTAAATTAAATAAACCGTATCTTGAATTTTTCTATCCATTGATCTTGCAAATCAATCTCCACCATTGATTAAATGTTAAGTGAAGCATATAAATAAGAAGCTTTCATTTCATTCAAATCCCCTAGCACTTTTATTTTCAAGATCTCCTTGACACTTTTATTGTTAAATCTCCCTAGCACTTTTAATGTCAAGATCTTTCTAGCAATTTTATGATCAAGCACTATCAAACATTCAAGCATTTACACATTATCAATCATTCAAGTATTATCAAACATTTTCAAGCATTATCATTGTCATTTATCAAGCATAGGTATCATTTATCCTTGAGCATTTATCATTATTGTTCTTTCATAGTTTGATACTTTGAAGAGAAACCAACAACAAAGAAAATTAAGATCTTAGATATATGATGCCTTTTCTTGTTATCTAAATTCTATATTCTGAGCCAATATTTTGAACTTCATTGCATGATTGTGGAGGTGTGAGTTTTGTATTGTTGATGTACATGTGATCTAAATTTTCATCATTTTTTAGTCCATACCTCAAGAAAAGCTATGTAAAATTCCCTTATGTGTTCTCTTCGATCACCTCTTCCCTTGTATTTGTCAAATCTTGGTATTTCAAAGTTATGAGGGAAGAGTATCATGTTTAAAGACTTGTCAAAGCAATAGGGACATATGTCTTCTAATGTATATCTCTTCTTAGTGTTAATGTTTCTCATTTCCATGTTAGTTAAATATTTTGTTGTAACTCTTGCATTTGTTGAGCTAAGTCATTTGTAGATGTAGATGGAGGTGCCCTTGTATGAATGCAATATTGTTGCTAATGCTAATGTTGTTTTTGATGCTGATTTAAGGGAATGTGATGTTGGTGTGGTTGAATTGATTAGATGTATTGTTGTTGGGGTTGATGTGGTTGAATGCATTGTTGTTTGAGTTATCTTGGTTGAATGTATTGTTGCTAGGGTTGGCTTGATTGAATGTATTGTTGTTGGGGTTGACTTGATTGAATACATATTTTTGTTAGGGTTGACTTGGTTTAATGTATTGTTGTTGGGGTTGACTTGGTTGCATGTATTATGTTAGACACACAAGACAATTGAGAGGAGGGTGAATCAGTTGTACATTAAAACCTTCAAACCCTCATTAATCTTCAAATCCTTATTAAGAATTAGCATTAATGTAAAAAATTGAAACATAAAGACATTCACAACCATACACCATAGAACACTAGATTTAAGTGGAAAACCCTAATCAAGGAAAAACCACAATGAGGATTAACTCACATATATATGAATAACAACACCAAATACAATAGGATCACTATCAGAAGGGCTCACTATCTAGAATAGAAGAGAACAGAAGAAGACTATTATAAGGAGGTTCACTACCTCAGAGCAATAGGAAGATCCACCACAACAACTCTATACCATCTACAACCTTTGGCTCACTGCCTCTAACAACTTCAGGTACACTAAAAATGTAGACAACTTCTACTCATTGCTTCTAGTAGCCTTAGGGGTTTAAGCTCACACTCAGATCACCACACTTGATCAAATTCGCATCTCACTTCACATCTACCACATCTACAACAATTGAACTTTCTTATATATCCTCTGTGACCTCAAACAATCTTGTCTAGTTTAGCCTCAATGAAACATATGCATCTCAAATGTGTAACCACCAAATAGGTCGGCACCAAAAACTTTCATGGTGGAAAGAATTGAAGGAATACCACACCAAGGGTTAACCAAGACCCAAATCTACATCGACATGCTACACCATGCTTCCATAATCCATGAAGCATATCTGCAAGTAACACTAACATTCTAGGTCAGCCAAACCTGTATTAACACTACTAAACAATCAATTCACTCTTCAACAAGTCTGAAAAAATCTTGTGGACCACGTAGAAACATCACACAACATCCAAAAATATTCCACCACCATCAAAATGTTTAGGAACACTATCAAAACCACCTAAAATTAAGAATACTATCATCCTGTGCAACTAGTCACACTGCCACAAACATGTAACTCACTAACCAACCTTACGAAATAACTTAACAAACAATAGTCCAAGGGAAGGTAGGTATATATGATATCAACATGTTCCAAAATCCACACGAAAATAAACCTCAACACAAATAAATATGGATCAATTTCCTTTCTCCTAGACACCTTCTTTATAGGAAACACACTATCAGACACATCTTTCACTATCGCATGATCCAGAACCTGAAACCCTAGATATAGCACTATTGAATGCACACAAGACAACTATGAGGGGGAGATTGAATCAATTGTACATTAAAACTTCAAACCCTCATAAACATTCAGATCCACATCAACTCAATTAACCCTTAATTTGTGAGAATGATTTAGCATGAAAGCAAATAACATAAAACTAAAGCACAACACCATGCATGTAATAGGAAACTAGATTTATGTGGAGAATCCAAGAAGGGAAAAAACACAGTGAGGATTAGCTCACAATATAAATTAATTGAAACACTGAATACAAAGGGCTCATTATTGGAGGGCTCATTGCCCAAAAGAAATAAGGGCTCACTGCTAGATTATAGAAAAGAAGAAAGAAGAGTGTTACAGTGAGAAATCCATCTCAATGCAACAAAAAAGATCCACCATAACATCACAAAAACATTCGTAATATTTGTAGAAACCTTTTTATCACTGCTTCCAGTGGTCTAGCTGATTAAGCTCATAGTGCAATTCACAAATTCACACTTCACAACTTTGCAATTCACATCACACACTTCACAACATAATTCTCCATCAACTCAAAATTTATTTATAACTTCTTCTATAATGTCCCTAAGAGGAACTATACTAATTTTAACCTAAATTATTAATTTCCCAAGTAATTAGTGGATTTAGAGAATACCTTGGCTTGATTTTAGTCTTGCAGACAAGTTAAAGTTCAATTACAACAATAACCTA
Source organism: Sequoia sempervirens (assembly GCA_007258455.2). Lineage (NCBI taxonomy): Eukaryota > Viridiplantae > Streptophyta > Pinopsida > Cupressales > Cupressaceae > Sequoia > Sequoia sempervirens. The sequence continues at coordinate 124,401,243 of VDFB02271358.1, forward strand.
ACAAGTAAAGCATCATGATTAAACATTAATAATTTTGCAGTAAATTAACTATTCTGATTATTACTCTATCATTAAGATGCTCAATTATGGGGGGGCATGGAAGAGGGTGGTTAATGGGGTGCCTTAGCCTCTTTGGACTCATATGGCGCATGTCATTCGTATGAGGTGGCCCCTTGTCCTCATGTGGCATGTCCATTCATATGAGGTGATCTCCTTGATCTCATGTGGTGCATGCCATTTATATGAGATGACCTCCTTGACCTCGTGGCACATTTCATTCATATGAAGTTTTCTAGTGAAGATCCCAATTATCTCATCCTTCCATCCCTTTCCACTCCCTCATGATTGACCCCTTTATATTGCTACTCCACAACAAGGGAAGTGAGATTGTGAAAGGTGTCCTAGTAGCCAACTCCCCTAGACCCAAGGGAAATACCCTCTGTAATGAAGGTCATACCCCCTTGGCTCTTTGTGGGCTCATCTTGTCCCCCTCAAGTGGCATACCTAGAAGAGGCTTTCTCACTGTAATCCCTTGGAAAATCTCCCTTCTCCATTGTGGAAAGATATTGTGCATATATTAAAGTAATTAACTTTATAAGTTAATGAATACATTAGTAAAACATAATGAACGTATTATCACAAAATAAAGGTAGACTAGTGTGTGAACCATTAAGTATACTTGAATAATCTACTATAATCATGTATAAAAGATTTTACCCCAATATAAATTAATTCATAAATCTTAAACTATAAAACAATTATATTATCTAATATAATTTGAATTATCAACTATATTCTACTAACTATAATTTGAAACCATAAGTATGCTAACTATAATATGATATCATGGTTATGTTAACTATAAACTATAATCAAAACTAATATATACCAATCGCTAATGTTGATTGTTTTGTCTTCTTTTCATATTTCATTCGATTATATCATGTTAAGTTACCTGCTACTATATTCATAGGGATATTCTAATTCCTTATCCTTCTTTATTCCATGTGATGTTGTCTTCTTTGAAACTGATCCTCTTTTTTAATATCCTAATTTGGTCAAAAGGCATATTCTTTCCTGCCTCCTTGATGTATCTCTTAGTTTAATTGCTTGGTTGGGAATGAATGTTAATATTAATAAATCATATTAGATGAATCACTGTCCTTAGTCTTAATTTCCATCGTTTCCTTTTGGATATATAACCACTGCTTTAATAATAATCTATTTTTGATTAAGGGAAAAATAGATTTTGATGGGACCCGAAACCCATTACATAATGATTTTGAAGGGACCCACAACCCTATCCAAGAAAAACATGCTGCATCAAAGAGACACCATATACCATCAACAACCAATCAACAACAACACTAAAAATAAAGTAGGATACCACATGTTGCACAAGGAAATAGTAGGGGCCTAAAGCCCTTATCTAGATACAATCAAGTTTTATTAAACCCAAAGGTTTTGAAGGGACCTTAAACCCTTAACTAGGTTTTTTAGGGACCTTAAACCCAAAAGAGAAACATCAACAAGTTTTGGCCAAGACCTTAAACCCAAATCACTAATGACTGAAAAACAACAACTATCTTATAGCTCTTACCAATCTAAAAAACCAACCCACACTCCACCTCCATAGGATGGCCCCCCCCTCTATAGGAGAGGAAGATACAAGAGCTTGAACCACCAAAGCAACCCAAATCCTTCTCATACTAGCCCCACCTCAAAAGGAGCTAGCTCCACCTCCAAAGGAACAAGCAAACGAGAAGAGGACTTTCCACTTGACCTGCAACAAACAAGTCCACCTCAAAGGGATCAAGCTCTACCTCAACAAGAGAAAAATTCACCTCTAGAGAAGACACCATCTGTAGAAACTAGCCAAAAGAAAACACTCTAGTAGGACAAGCACTCCCAACAACCTTTGGAAATACTAGCAGTAGGAGCATAAGGTGGGCCAAAAAAAGAAGCTTGAACAATAGAGCCACCATATTCAAAAGAAACTTTAAATTTAGCTTGGTGTACATAAAAATCATGAAGAGCTACATAGCCATCAACCAAGAACCAACACCAAGGGTACACCAAAACAATACCCCACACAAAGCACTCCAACATTTGGAAAAAATTTGGGTAAACGAAGATAATCCAGAACAAGCCAACAAAGACTGAGAAAACCCTAGCCCAAGCACTAGCAGAACTGCCAAAGCCTTGAAGGGGCCCAAAAATACATAAAAAGGAACACCCATAATGAGCAAAAGGATCATCCCACAAAAGAGGAAAACACGAAGCAACATCGAAAGAAGGATATCTTATAAGATCATCCCAGACAACAATTACAACCCAAGACTAGAGGCATCAAAATCTCCCACAAATAGAAGGGAGCACAAAACAAAGGAGGACATATACCCAAATGAAAATAAACCCCAAACTCACGTAGGGGAGCCTAGACACAAACCAAGAGACCAAAAAGTCGAAGAGCCACCAAATAGCCACCACATAAACAGAGGCAACTCGCACCACAACAAAAAATCATCACAAGAACCAGAACAAAGGAGGGATGAAGAGGGAGAAAGCAACAACCTCCCACACAAGTAGAAGCTACAAGACACCCCCAAAATTCCCATCCTCCAAAGAAGGAACCAACACCGCCAAACAAATAGAAGAAAGAGGCTCCATCATCAAAGAATGAGAAACCTAGAGAACAAACCCTAGCCACTCAACCTCATAAAAGATGAAGACAAATGACCCTGAATAGAAGAACACTAGAGCCACAACCACAGGGAATAGGAGAATCTCCAAAACCCATGAATCTACATCAAATTCATCCTCAGAATCACCATCATTGACAGAGGAATTCAAACTTCCTCCTCCCCTGCTCTTCCTACTCGCTCTTCCTTTCACTCCCGCTCTCGCCATAATATGTTGCCCTCCATAATGGTAATCACATTCATGTTTATTTAATATTATTCACTCACTTTGTAATATAATCACTGCACTTTTATAATTTTTGTATTATTTTATATTTATCTTTTTATGTTTATTATTTTATATTCATACATTTTATCTTGATGCACGATGTATATTTATTTTGTATTTAATACTTATGTTGCTATATTTGAAAATTATAATTATAATATTATCTTATGATAATTATAATTATAATAATGTTAAATGACTAATATTTTTAATGTGTTTTATTTATTTTTCTTTTAGAAGCTTTTATAGCCTAGTGTTACAATTTCGGGGGACATGATAGTCCTCCCCTCTCAATTTTTCTTGTCCTCAAGCAACTTAACATCTCAATTACTTTTGTGAGGATATTAGTTTTGAATTTATAGTGTTACCTCATTTCATGTTCCATCTTTTAATTCGATTGGATGCTATCGTCTTTCTTCTATGATAGGTACTAAGTTTATTTTCACATCGCAGAAAAGTATTTGATTTATTGAATCATATAAACTTATCTCAAGGTTGAATAGCATGAGATGATATCTATTGGATATAGAAGTGAATACACCAATATATGGGTTATATATTATATCTATGAGTGGAAAATTATGTATCCTTATGCTTTGTACTTGGGTTTTAATACTTGATTCAATGTTGGTGATGAGGTGGCTCTATTGGAAGGATTTATTCCTTTAAGTCTATCTAAAGGAATCACCAATATTCATGAATCATTATTTCAAAAATTTATAACTTAAAACCACATTAATCAAAAATTAAAGCAAAAAACCAAGTAGCTCAACCAAGAAGGCAAGTATCTCAACCAGGAAAACAAGTAGCTAAAGCAAGCAATCAACCAACTCAAGCACATAGGCAAGTAGCTCAAGCAGTAAAACAAGTACCTCAAGCAAGCAAGTAGGCAACCAACTCAAGCATGAAACCAAGTAGCTCAAGCATGCAACCAAGTAGCTCAAGAAAACAACCAACCAACTTAAGCAACTTAATAAACAACATTTTTAACATTTTCATAGGTTTTTAAGCATAAATAAATCATAAACACGATAACGAGTTCCAAATACACAGTGACTAGCTCTAGCATTCATAACATACACAATGGCTAACTAGCACATCATAATGGTTGACAAACACATGTCCATAATGCATCCCATATAGAAATAATATCGGTGCATTGTGCACTACACCATGGTTCCTATCCTTTCGTCTAGCCTCCTGCACCATTGGATAAATGGGAAGAGGATTTGGTGCATCCCATACTACATCGCGGGTCTGTCCTCAACCCCACAAGGCCAAGTATACATTCTAACAACTAGGAATGGTATTCGGTGCATCCCATACTACATCGTAGGTTCATCCACCATCCCAAGGTCACCAAGCATACATGGGTACATGCAAGTCACAATATATACTTGAGGTCACAAAGTATATGCAAGGTATACACATAGTCACATAAATACATGTAGGTCACAAGGTATACACATGGAAGGCACACACATATGGAGATGCATTAGTGGCCTACTTAAGAAGAAGGCTTGAATTTAGTTAATTCTAATTAGAGTTTGGTTTATACACAAGATGGTAGGAACATGCTCTGATACCACTTGTAATGTCCCTAATAGGAACTATACTAATTTTAACCTAAATTATTAATTTCCCAAGCAAAATTAGTGGTTTTAAAGAATACCTTGGCTTGATTTTAATCCTGTAGACAAGTTAGAGATCAATTAACAACAATAACCTAACAAGTAAATAATCACGATTAAACATTAGTAATTTCGTAGTAAATTTAGTATTATGATTATCAATCTACCATTAAGATGCTCAATCATGGGGGAAGCATGGAAGAGGGTGGTTTATGGGGTGCCTTAGCCTCTTTGGCCTCATGTGGTGTACGCCATCATATGAGGTGTCCCCTTGTCCTCATGTGGTGCATGCCATTCATATGAGGTGATTTCCTTGATCTCATGTGGTACATATCATTCAAATGAGATGACCTCCTTGACCTCATGTGGCACATACCATTCATATGAGGCATTCTAGAGTTAAGATCCCAATTCTCTCATCCTTCCATCCCTTTCCACTACCTCATGATTGACCCCTTTATATTGCTACTCCATGACAAGGGAAGCGAGATTGCAAAAGGTGTCTTGGTATCCAACTCCCCTAGGCCCAAGGAAAATACCCTTCACAATGAAGGTCATACCCCCTTGGTCCCTTGTGAGCTCATCTTGTCCCCCCCAAGTGGCATACCTAGAAGAGGCCTGCTCGCTATAATCCCTTGGAAAATTTCCCTTCTCCCATTGTGGAAAGATAATGTGCATATTATTGGATGTTGTGGATGTGTTGCTGATATGTGGTTGTCATTGATGTCAATACTATTAACATTTGGTGTACCAAAGGCTGTATATGTCGAGGATATTGAGAAAATTGTAAAAGAAAGTGTTCCAAGTTC
>VDFB02271358.1:124406752-124571868 GCA_007258455.2 Sequoia sempervirens
CTCTTCCAAGAAGAAGAAATTGAATCGGTTGGCGACTCCAAGATTAGCTACTTACAAATGGTAGAAGAAGAGGAAGAAGATGAATTGGTGATCGAAACTTATGTTGTTTTTACATGGCATCAACAAAACTAGCTTGATAAAGCTCAAGCTGCTGCTCCACTTGAAAAGGAGAAGCTATTGGTCACAATCACCAAAAGAGGATCTCCTCTCCCTTGGCAACCCAAGAAAGCAACAAATCCAAAAGTAAGTGCACCTCGTCCCTCTTCATCAACTCCCGCTGTCCCTAAATCTAATCCTCCCATTCCAAAGAACAGTGTACCTTTGATTAAACCAATCAGTGAAGTTGCAACTTCCAACCTACAAAATTCTTTCCAGGATTTTGACATTATCAACCATGCCAAGAAAACCAAGGTCCAAATGCCTGAGGATGAGTACCTCAAAGCCAACCTTGACCAATTTGATAGACTTGTCAATTTTGTTAATGAAAAAAGAATTACCCCAAGTCAGGATACAACTCTTGATGTTCTTAATACTCCTAAGCCCAAAATGCCACAAAGTAACCCTATGTCCACTCCTCCAACTGCCTCCAGACTCATTGATCCATTTTTAATCTCCCTATTTGTAAACAGTTTCAAGCTAAGTAATTGTGTTATAGATTTTGGTTCATCTAATAATGTAATGCCTGCCAAGGTAGCCACTGCTTTGGGCCTAGATCTGACCAAAACTTTCAGCCGTTGTTTCTCCATGGAGAACAAACAAGTACCTTTGATCGGCCAGATTCAAGATGCGTAGTATACCTTCGCTACATACCCAAAGAAGAAAATAAAAATGACACTGCTTGTGGTCGATGTACCAGCATCTTACAAAATTCTCCTCAGATGCAATTTCTGTAAAGATGTTGGAGGAGAACTAAGCATGGATATGTCTGAAGCTAGAATACCTATAAAAGGTGTGATGAAAAAATTGATTCCTAAAAAAGGAGTCAAAGTTTTCAGTAACCCAATCAAATGACCCCAAAGCTCAGATCCTGTTTGAATCCTCAGGTGTGCGAACTTACTATCTGCAAACAAATAAGGTGGGTGAGTCCTCGACTCAAAATGAGTCAAAAAATGATGATATTTCCTCAACTTCAAATGAATCATCATTAGGTGATTTTTCCATCTCTGATTACAAATTCTCTTCAGATGATGAATCTTTAGACTTCGACACTGTTAGCCTTGGTGATCCCAATGGAATTTGGTTGCTCGAATTTGATGGCAACCGCTCTTCAACTAGTTTTGGAGTAGGAATGGTTTTTATTTCCTCTACAGGAAAGTTTTTTTCCTTTCTCTTTCAAGTTACAATTTGATAACACTAATAACACTACTGAATATGAAGCCTTGTTATTAGGAATGCAAGTTGAGCTAAAGAAGGGTATAAAAAATCTCCATGCACAAGGTGATGCCAAGCTGATAGTATGTCAAGTAAGGAATTTTTACCAAACCAAAAATGACAGACTCAGGCATTATCATAATTTGGTTTGGGATGCCATCGAGGAATTTCAAGCTTTCGATATATTTGTTGTACCCATAGAATATAATACCAAAGCTGATTCTTTAGCAATATTAGCCATGCTCTTGGTACCACATAAATAATTTTAGGGTTCTAACTACACCATTGAGCTGGTTTTCCACCCAAGTGTCCCTGACAATTCAGAGAACTCATAGATTTTCAATGATGACCATCAAATCATTGCCTTTTTGGAGAAAGAAGAGAACTTTGATGAGTTGTACTTCGAAGGTAGTGATCCTCCACCTCGAGAATCTATGTCAAATATGGACCCTTTTATGGGTGAATAATACTTGCAACTCACAGGGAATAAGATTCCCAAAGGATTAGTATCCTTAGAGAAGCTTTTTGGCAAGCATGATTGCCACGTTAAAAAGAAATTCTCAGATTTTGACTCATCTAATGAAGTGGAACAGATCAATTTGGGAACTAAAGCTAATCCTAAGATGGTGAACATTGCCAAGTGTTGCACAACTGAAGAAAGAAGACAATTTTCTCAGTTACTACAAGAATATATGGATGTCTTAGCATATTCGTACGAAGATCTGAAATCATTTCAGCCCAAAGAAGTGCAACATGATATTCCTCTCAAGGTTGGAAATTTTCCTTACAAACAAAAGCAAAGGCAATACAATCCCAAGATTTCTGGAACAATCCTGGTGGAAGTTCAAAAAATGCTAAATACGTGAATAATATTCCAAAGATGCTCTCCATGCTCTCCATGTTGGACAAATTTTCCGGTTATAATCAAATTGAAGTTAATTCAAGTGATCAAGACAAAACCTCTTTCACGACACCATGGGATACCTTTGCATATCATAGGATGCCTTTCGGTTTGATCAACGCTAGTGATACGTTCCAACATGCTATGGATCTAGCTTTCTGCGATGTGATGGGTAAGTTTATCATGGTGTATCTTGACGATCTCACGGTTTTCTCTAAGCAACGCCATGAACACTTCTACCATTTAAGGAAAATTGTTGAGAAGTGTCGTAAGCATGGTATTTCCCTAAATCCCAAAAAGTCAACTTTTGGGGTCACATAAGGTAAGCTCCTTGGCCATGTTGTATCCACCGAGGGAATCAGAATTGACTTGGAAAGAGTTAATGGAATTAAATCTCTTTCCTTGTCATCAAGCAAGAAGGTTGTCCATTCCTTCTTTGGCAAGGTAAACTTCTTAAGGAGGTTTCTCCCAGATTTTGCTGAAAAGACTCGCCATATTGTAAATATGATGAAGGGTAAAACTACATTTCATTGGAAGACAGAAGGGAAAGCAACTTTTGATGATATCAAGGAGGCTATTTCTCATGCGCCCTTGTTGGTCTATCCCAACTACACCAAAGATTTTATCATGTACAGTTATGCTTCCGAGCATACACTCTCAACAATCTTGGTGCAAGAAAACAATGAGGGTTTTTAATCTCCCATTGTGTTCATGAGTTGTCCCTTGAAGAATTATAACTAAGATATTCTCAAATGGAAAAACATGATTTTGTAGTAGTCAAAGTTGTTAAGCATTTTTGGTTCTATATTCTAAATAGCCATGTCAAAGTTCTAGTCCTAGATTCAACTGTTAAGTCTATCTTGACACAATAGGAATTTGGAACAAAAAGAGACAATAAAATTGCTAAAATTTAGGAATATTATTTGGAAATAAAATCCACTAAGTTGATGTGTGGACGTGGGCTTTGTCAACTTATTGTTGAAAATAACCCAATCTGAAGAAATTCCAGAGGATGAAGAAGTTTCAAATGATGAAGAGGTGGATCCAAGTAAACTTCCAATGGTACTATTTGTTAGCACCACTGATGAATGGTATTACAACATCACCCATTTCCTCACATATGGGGAATGTCCTGATCACTTGACCCCAAAAGAAAAAAGAACTATCAAGCTGAAATCAACAAACTTTGTCCTATGGGACAATGGTTTGTACAAGCGTGCAATGGATGGCACTTTTCTTTGATGTGTTGATAAGGAGCAACAATAAAAACTGTTGAAGTCATATCATGACTTGGCATGTGGAGGACATTTATCAGTGCCAGTAACTTCTCACAAGATCCTGAGAGTGAAGTACTACTAGCCCACACTTTTTTAGGACATGTACTCTTGGGTACGTAAGTGTGAATTGTGTCAACAGTTTGTTGGACAACCCAAGTTGGAATCCTTGCCATTGAAACTCGTCGTGATTGAAGAACGTTTCCAGTAGTGGGGAATTGAATTAATTGGTGCAATTAATCCATCATCAAGTGTAGGGAACATCTACGTCTTGACTGCTACTGACTATTTCACCAAGTGGGTGGAAGCAATTCCTACCAAGTGTGCTACTTTAGAGGTGGTATGCAATTTCTTGAAAGAAAACATTATTTCCAGGTTCGGTGTGTCGAACAAGATCGTTGCTAACAATCCTTCCGCCTTCTCATCCAACGAGACCACTGAGTTCTATTTTGAACATGACATAACTTTGTCACATTCTTCTGACTATTACCCACAAGTAATGGTCAGGCTGAATCTAGTAACAAAAATATGGCGACTATCATTAGTAAGCTGGTAGATGAGAATCAATGTTTGTGGCACAAGGCCTTGTTTGATGCTTTGTGGGAAGATAGGATAACTCTAAATCAGGCAATCAACATGTCCCCTTTTCAACTCTTGTAGGGGTTGAATGATGAGATTCCTACAACCTTGGAACTTCCAACCCTCAAATTGGCTAAGGCCATCAAGGATGAGATGTTTGACAACTTTGTTGATAAGCATATTATGTATCTCTCTAAATTTTAAGAGAACCAAGTTCAAGTGGCTAACCGCATCGCGTGACACTAGGACCAAGTAAATAAGATTTTTGATAAAAAGGCCAAGTCTTGAGAATTTCAAATTGGTGACCTTGTTCTCCTTTGGAAAAAATGAAGAGAGCCAAAAGGTATGCACGAAAAATTTGACTCACTATGGACGAGACCTTTCGAAATTCATCAATTGCATGATGAGAATAGTTTCCTATTAGCATACATAGATAGAATTCCATTTTCCCTTCCTCACAGTGGGAAACATATCAAACACTTTACACAGTAAAGTAATTGGCGTTTGGTATGTAAATACTTTTGTTTTCAAGTCCTTTGAGTCTTTTTTTTTTATGTTACGTCGTCGTCGTCGCCTGACTCCAAGCCCAATGGATGGAAAAAGGAACTTGAATTCTGGAATTATTCTCCCTTCATTAGTTTCAATGAATGGTTGAAGGAAGATCCCCAACAAGAGCCAGCTGCTATCATGGAATCTAGTAGCGCCCGTTCAACAGATAACCCCCCTACGAAACTTATCCATTTCCTAGGTTTGTGAAGTTCAAGCATGCAAAATGAGGTGATTTTCAAGCCACCTCAAAATGTGTTCCATAGCCTCAAACAATCAATTTGAGCATCCCCCTATGTTCACCTCGTGAAGACCTTCGAAACGAGTACCTTCGTGAAGTCTCACTATTAATACTTAGTGAAATTGGGAAAAGTGCAGTTGTGTCAAAAAACAACACTCCAACTCACTTTGAAAAAATGACTAAGTGTTGAAAGTACAAAAGTGCTAAAATTCAACGCCTTTGCACTTAAGTAATTTTCATAAAGTGAAATGGTGCTGAAATTTAGCGCCTTTGCACTTATTTCCTAGACTTAGCCAATTTTGGCTTGGGTGTGGTTTTTTTCCTCCTTTACATGTTTCACTTAGTTTGCCTTAATTCGTGCCACTTTTTATTGAAGTTGACTTAGGTTTTTTATGAACACTTAAAGGTGATTTTATGTTTCTCTTTCCATCATTTGTGGTCCTCTCCTCCATTCCTTCTTGTTGGGCGAACTCTCCTCAAGCTGCAAAATGCGTTTTCAAGAAATCTGAGTTTCCTCCCAGCAAGGTTTTCACGTTTTCTCTTGGTAAGTTTTTCTTACCTCTCTTCTTTTTCCTTCATTTTTATGCATTGTTTTGGGCACGTCTTAGTGATCTGTAAGCGCGTTTGGTTTTGTTCTCCATTTCTTTATGCGTAATGTCTCAAACTTATGTGTTTTCTTCTTGCCCTTCTCGTGTTTTTCCCTTGTCTTCATGCGTTTTGCTAGACCTCACACATTTTCTCATTTCATTGTGGTTTCTTCTCATTTTTATTAACCATGCCTTCGTCTATTGGTTTCTTTTATCTTCCCACTTCCTTTCTCTTTAAACACTGGTTGGGTTTTCATTTGTTTCAGCTTATCACTATTTACACCAAAGTGTAATGGTGTAGTAAATGTAAGTATTCTCTCCAAAACGCGTTATGCAAAGTGTTAGTATAATGGAAATCAACACTTTAGATGGCCAAGTGTTGTTTTCAAATATCTTTACATATCATCTTTTTGTGCTCAAAGAGTGATGGCGGTGAATTTTTTCACTTTTACACTTATTTGAAACTCCATTAGAGCTCAAGTGTAGTGGTGCTAAAATTCCTCGCTTTTGCACCAAAACTGGACCATCAAAAAGTTTCTAACATTGGGAAGGTGCAAAAGCACTGTTTTTCAACACCTCTAGACCAAGTTCATTTTTCTCAAGTGCAAGAGCACTGATTTTCAATGCCCTTACACTTTTCACTTTTTTTCTTCCAAACACTTCAAAAATTTCTAGTTTCGCATCATTTCTTGTTCCTTCCACTCTGTGCATCATTTTGCATGACTTGTCACTCGTTCATGCTTGTTCAACATCGTTGCTTACTTCATGCATCCCAATGTTGTTTTTTGACTAACATCTATTGATTCCACATCTTGCAGTCTCTTTTCAAATCTCATCAAAAGGTCCTCGAAGTTGTTGCTTGTAAATTCAATTGCTCTCAAATGACTGCCAAAAAACCTCCATCGTCATCAAAGGCTAAGAAAAAAATGAAATATAAATATCAAGGTGTTTATCTACCAATGGTGGTGGTCTCAAAGGTGGACGAGATCAAAGACACAAATGTTGGTCATCAAGACCTAGTTGATTTTGTAGAGAGAACTAAGAAGAAGCCTCTTGATGATTTTATGAGAGCAATCATACACAGTAATTTGCATTTGGTGTCCATGTTCCCTACTGCTGCACATAATACATAATTTTTCCTTCAAGTTGCATCCCACTATACCAGGGAAAGTAGAAGTGTGATTGATTCTTCTGGGCAAGAGATATTGAGACTCGACCCTGACTTCTTTGATATTGTGTTTAGAGTTCCACAGATGGAGAAGTACATTGATATCACTATACAAAAAGCATAGGAAGTCTATGACACTGATCCCAATAAGGAAAAAAACCTGATAAATAGCCAATGGTTGAAAAATCCTAGACAAACTATTTCCAGATGGGCGAAGGGACTCCTATGAAGTGAATTCAAAGAGGATGTCAGAGATATGATCACATTTTTGAGCAGAGTGAAGGGACTACATGAATCATCCTATATTCATGACTGGATGTATGAATACATCAAAATCATAAGGAGACAAAAAGTTCACATTGATTGGGGAAAACAAATCAGCAATGAAATACAAGAATGGCTGATCAATGTGTCATCCACATTAAAATTCTATATGAATTCTTATTTGGTGTATGTTGTAGCCATGATGAGGAAATTTCTAGGTCTGTCTACAAGAGGAAATAGGCACACCTTACATGTGTACAAATTTTTCTATCAACTAGAGTTGAAATAAAGCTTTCATCATTTGAGGAGGGTTACTAATACTTTCTTTGTGCCTCTTCTTTTCAACTTTGATTTGAATCTTGAAAGGAAGAGCACATTTGATGAGGCCTATAAGGTGGTAAGTAAAGTTGGATGCATATTTCTACAATTCCCAACTTTTACTTATTTAAGAGTAGGGTGCTACACTAGTTTCCCTTACATGTTGCCACGATACCCCTCAGACAAGTGGGTTCTCATGGAGATGTGCAGGCAGCTGATTTCAGTGCACAAAGAACAAAGGAATATTCACAAGCATGGATTCAAATTCCCACTAACAATTGATAGGTATACTATCACGACTATAAAAAAAGCCAAATCAGTCTATGCAAAGATGCAGGTCATGAAAATGAGGACCTATAGATACAGGTTTATTTTGATTAACGAGATGTCAAGAGGAAATTGCAAAAGGGTCATCATCATAGGTACCATTTTGAGGACAACTGGATTGATTGTAGAGATGAAGAGGCCATTCATAAGATGTATTATTGTAGGTTAACCATACAATAGATCAAATATCTTTGTGTTGTTAACCTACCAGAGGATTTCACAGATCCTGGAAATATCATGAATGTTGTCTATGATGAACAAGAAATAGCCAAGAGGCCATTTCCTGCAATTCAATGGTCCAAAAAAGAAAGTGCTAGCATCAGGGAAAGATTGGCGCCAATCTTGTCTAACACTGCAGAGTGATTACACAAACATGTCTTTGAGATGAAGACTTTCAGAACAGATTCCGAGGGAGATGAATCCGAAGCAAAAGCCAACTAACAACAAGAACTCTGTATGAAAGAAAAATATGTGACTCTTCCCACTTCTTCGCGAAGAGGCTTGAGGATCAAGTTCACTATCAGTAAGAAGGACACACTAGCCATCCTGGAAGGAGAAACTACGAAATGTAAACCATCTCACTCCAAAGGAAAAGGGGCTATTTCTGAAGAGATAGATTTTGGTGAAGTAGGAGATTCTAGTGATCAATCCATTGATGAAGAAGTTTCAGTAGAAGCAGACTTTGATGAAGGAGAAGATTTTGAAGATGAACAAGAGTCTGAAGGTGAACCAAAGTCAGAAGGACAAGAGGATGATCAACAGGAACCCAAGCATGATGAAGAGAGAACTATGTCTCCATTTGAGAATTTAGTTGAAGAACTTCCCAGAACATCATCATTTGTAATTTCAAATGTTCCTCATACACCTCCGAATCTAAACACTCCTCCACCACTTATTCCTACATCACCTATTCCTACCACAGTGATACCCACAATGGATGTTTCACCTACCCCTGCAACGTAAAACATAATTGATACTCCATCAGTGACAAGTATACACACAATTGACATTTTATCCATCCCTCCATCATCTATTACTAGCCTATCATCGTCATCATATGATATCACTTTAGACACTGATTTTAATCGGTTCATGAATGAATCAATGCATGATTAGCTCAATGTGCAAATTACAGGAGTAGTTATGATAGACACTGAGCCCATTGTCACAATACTAGTTTCTACTTCTAAAGAGATAGTGACAAGAGAGTTGATGGTTAACCCAGAAGCTTGTACCTCTTCTCTTCCCCCTCGGTTGATATCTCAAGTGTCAAAGCGAAAGAAACAAATGATTTCTCTAGAAGAGATAGTCCCTCCAAAAGCTAAAGGGAAGAAAAAAGAAAAGGTGTATTCAAAGTTGAATGTTGACAAAACTAGTCATAAGTATGCAGAAATTGGCATACCACCTCACGGAGAAGGAGATGTCAACATGGAGGATTACATAGCAACAAGGATCCAACTTGGAAAAGTTACAAATGAAAGTGCAAAAGTAGATGTGCAGGTGACTTTGGATATCTTGGCTAGAAGACTGGATAAAATGGAGCAAGCTCGTAATATGTACAAACAGAGGGCAGGGCATTATGCCACTATTGTGAGGAGACTTGTAGGATGTACAAGTAATGCACAACTGTTAGCAATGGTAAATGTTGATGACCTAGCTGTCAAGAAAGCTGAGAAGTTTTCTTCCAAAGGCATGGTGTTGTATGATTTCATCAAAAAGATTGTAGAACATGGTTCTCAAATTATAATTGTTGTGGATGAGAAAGCTACTTTGATAGCCAAGCTCAAAAAAAAGGTTGATAAGAAGGAGAGTGCACTTTCCCTAGAGTGCAAAGAAAAGGAAAAATTCCTATTGTGGTGGTCGCAAATGAAATAGGAAAAGCCTAGTAAATTGGTGAAAGCTGAGGTGATTCCTGACAAAGGAAAATACATAGAAGTAAGATAATCTTTGAAGCACCATATTCATGTGTTTGAGTCTCTTACAAAATATCTCCACCAAGTACAAGAAGATGTTGAAGGGAATCATGTGATTCTTGAAAGAGGAATCAAAGAGTTGCTAGGGTAGCTTCTTGAGGGAAATCATATCTTCCTGCCAGCGACAGAACTATCCCAAATCTTCAAAGAAGCCATCATGAAGTTGATTGATAGTAGAGACTTTTCAGAAGCCTCTTTGGATGTCATTTGTGATACAAGACTCACACTGGATAACCTCAAAACGCATCTTGATAGGTGCAAGAGGGTTCAATCATTTTCCATGAGATTGATCATGAGGATTCACACCATTGTGGATTACATTGTTGGTCTAGATGAGAAGTTCATATAGGAAACCAGGATGAAGTATGAAGACTTCTGCACCCAAGCAAGGAACCATGAAGATTCCTGATTTCCCACTATTCAACTTTTTGATGCTTTCCTCTATGCATCTTGTAAATAGTTTTTGACATCTTAAATGTCATTTTTTGAAATGTAATTGCACGAAAAATATAAGATGTAATTTCTTGAAAAAAAATTACACTTTGAATTTGGTCAAAGTTAGGTGAGATTTTCCTTAATTAGCTCACCTAACTTTCCTAATTTTTCTCCTTTGATTTCCTCGATTTTGTCATCCCTCTCCTCTATATATATGAGGGATTTCTATTGTATTAGCTTACTTTGAGTTTTTGCAATGAAGTGCTGCTCAATTTGCAACAAATTGTGAAACTTTGTGTTCATGTTTTGTGAATCTAAATCTAATCAATAAAGGATGGATTTTCATACCAAACTTTGCATTGGATCAATTGTCTCTTGAATTTGATTGAGATTGGTGGTGATTAGTTTATGAAATCTGAAGAACTTCGAGTGATTCTTGTGGAGTTTGTGTCACATTTCTAACTTGAATTTGTTTTTATGTTTTAATGCTTTTGGTCGAAGGATCTACAAGAATTTGAGCTTTTAATCTCTCATACTGTTCGAAGGAATTGCTACATATAAGAAGACTTTGTGCTTCTAATGTGACAAACTCTATTGTTCTCATAGATTTGTAGTTGAAAAGACTACGAAACAACTTTTTGCCTTCGTGAGCCTTACTTGTTTCCTTTTTGATTTTTTTATAATCTTATCTGATATCTCTAAGCTGGGCTTTGTCAAGATAAGGAATCAGTTGTACTGGTTTTTGTAAGTTTCTAGTATTGTGAATCAAGAACGTTTTTAGCTATGAATTATTACACACATCTTCTCTGAAAAAAGAGAGAATGATGAATGTGGCACACACCCCCCACTTCATAAATATTGTGGATATTCTATAAATATTCTAGTTTGTTTTAATTATAAGAGGGCGCCTCCCCTTGTTGAGAGGAGAGATTGAATCTAACATAGCTGTGGTTGAACTCCTAGTTGTGTACTCTGTTGATAAGTTGATTACATAATTTTCACCCAACAAAGTACATTGTCAAAATGGCTCAGAGGCCACACTTTTAGTGTATATATTTATATATTTTCTATATCTTCTTTATCTATCTATGGTAAATCCTTTTCAAGGAATATGTACAAAAAATGGACTAACGAGTATTAGTTCTTAAAGCATGAAAATAATTTTTCAGTCATGGGCATGAGCAACAATGATGGAGGAATCAATGGTAGCATTTGGAACCACTTCATGAGTAGGGGCAGCATCAGGACCAACAACATCTGTAGGAACAATGACAAGTGGTGAAGGGAACACTAGGTTCCTGAAGTCGGTGTACTAGTCAATATCATAAAGGGGCACCATGTTGTACATGTGAAACAAGAAGTGGCATGCAAGGGTCACCCTTTGGCGATGGTCTTCTTGTGACTAGATCCGAAAATTGCTCTAGAATGACACCCATGGTATGACTGCATCTTCTTCAATGTACTTTTGGAGGTTGCTTGCTGTTGATAAGCCTATACCAAACACAGTGTTTTCCACCACCTCCCTGAGGCTGCCTAGGTACTTCTTTGAAAATATCTCAAGCACCAGATGGAGAACCAATGGCTTGGGAATCTAAATGTCGAGCATGGATGACACAAAATGAGAGCATACATTAGTATTAACTCTATACTTGTCCTCATAGTCAATGCAGTCCCTCCCCAGAACCCACTTGATCACTATAATGGATAGAGAATGCTTATTCTTGGTCATTCGTTTGAGGTGCCTAGTTGAAATTTCACCAAGAAAATCCAATTGGGATTTCTTGCATACTAGCTTGATTGGGGTATTCATGGTGACAAGCTCTATGCAACTATCTAATACTGGCTTTCCATGCAAACTGCCTAAGTCTAAGCTCTATGCAAATTCTACAAAACTGCTAACACCAAATGATAAGCCAATTTCCTATTACTAATTCTGCTAAGGTTGCTAAGTGTGATTTCGCTATTGCCTAAGTGCCTATTTATAGAAATGAAAGGATAAGTGTGGTAATTTGCATACCATAAACATGATGTTAATCAAGTATTATCTCAAAATTTGTACCAAGGCTTGCTCAAATTTCCCACCCAGTTGCATCTACTAGGTACAATTTGCTGCGTGCAAGGATTAATAGGAGCTAATTAATTAGCATAAGCTAGTGGCAGTCTTCGGTGGTAGTCCATACATCCGAATGCTGAGGTGTTGAGTTGCAAGCATTTTTCAAATTCCAAGGCAAAACCTGTATCTTTTTAAGCACTTATTGCATATTTTGCTTAATCATTCTATTTGGGATATTAATTGCCATGACATACGCATGCCTAAGCTACCTTCAAATTTCCAGCTCAAGTTCAAAGTAAATCACGCCGAAGGACATCATTACCAAAGGTCATTATGAATTATTGACATTTCAAAATGGCAAGTAATTCATTTCACACGAGCAAATAATTGGTGGTACATTCCAAATTTAATGCTAGAAGGTGAGCATTGTTGGCCACCCCAAGAAGGAAATAACTAAGTATCGCATGCAAAAGGATAATATTGTGAAAGCTTTTCAAACATGCTACTTAGAGTAAAATAAGTTTTGAGTGCAACCAGAGCTAAGGTAAATTACAAAAAATTTGAGCTAAGAAGAAGTCTCCAATAGAAGGAAAATGGAATAAAGTTCTCAAGCAGAGGCACAAGTAGAGGCATAGGGAGAGGAAACACAAAGCTTGTTTGATGCTATACGTGCGACATCAACCATATATGTCTTTGAAGGCATTTCTTATGCTTCACCTAGGATGCCAAATAAGCTAGAATGGGTAAACACATGGGTCCTAGACAAGCCCAAAAATTATAGAAACTAGAGCCTAATCAAGGAGGATTGGGATAATATTCATGATCCCATTCTCACAAAGAACCCTAAGTCTTTGAGGGAGGTGACTTGCGAAAGGATGAAGAAATTCAGTGACCCAAATACTTTGGCATAGAAGCTATGGTACAACGGACTCCCACAATATATGGTCCCATTTGTGCACTATTTCCTGGAACTAGTCAATACAACCATCAAACATTTCAACATGAGCACCAAAACCATTGAAGGTCGAGAGTTGAAAGTTAATATCTACCTAGGAGATATTTGGAATATGCTATGCATCCCTGACCAAAGCTCCAAAGCGGAAGAGATAGAGCCATTCAACCCAGCGAAGGGAGAGGAAATATGGAGAACAATGAAAAATGCTCTAGATTTTTATAACAAAGAAACCCAAAGGCCTAAAGAAGATAAACAAAATCCACCAAAGATCCTGGCTTTGCACAATACCTTCCCAACAAACATGTAGGAGGCCTTCTCAATGTTGGCATTTGTTTGCGGCCTGGACACCGACAAGGATGTGCATGAGTTTCAGTTGGGTCTAGGGTTTCAGTTCCATAGGAAACATTCCTATTTCTAGTATGATTTTTCACATTTCCTCGTTGATGAGATGATAAGGAAAATAAGGGACTACCAAACACAATGGAGGTTCAGGTTTCCTTCCTTCCTTGCCCATATGTTTTTGCATCGAAAACTTGATTTCTTTAAGAAGCATTTGAAGTTGGCTATTTTTGATGGATCGGGCAAGAGAAGGCCTGTTTCGGTATGGACTCCTCTCCTCTCCTCTACTTATGATTATTATGCATTTTTCAGATTATTTCTTAACTCCAATTTTGCAAGATTTGAAAGGAGAGGATGGTATTGATTGACTCACCAAGAAGTAGACCGAGTATATGCAAAACTTCACTCCCAAATGTGACTAGTTTCTTAAAGTAGATTTCACATTCATCTGGATGCATGGTTTCAGTAGGGAACCATTTCACCTTCTGGCATGTGTCACAAATTGGGTGCTACCCCTTGAAATGTTTTGACAAGTATCCATCATTGACTACACCTTTTGCGGAGGACCAAAAAAGAATAAGGGATTTTTTATTTTCCCACTAAGCTTTAAAATGGTGGGCATGAACAAAAAGAAGACACACCCCAAAAATAACTTGCTAAATGATTTTTTCAAAGTAATGCATAGTCCCAAACCGTATTGGGAAAAGAGGCGAAACTCACTAAAAGATTTGGATGATCTTTTGGTCAACTTGATTCACATTCCTACAGAGGATAATAGGCTGCCATGGAATAAGTTCTACTTTGCGTCGATGAAGTATGATGAAAAGTGCAAAATGGGAGCTGACCTTTGAAACAAATTATAAAAAACAAAAGGATGGAGTGAGGAAAGAATCAAAGATTTTTGGGTGTACCACCAAGAGATCAAAAAACCTGAGGCCCCCTATGGAAGCATGGAGTTGGATGAAAAATTTGATAAGTTATGGAATGAGGCACACATGGATTCAATTACAAGCACTAATAAGGATGATGAATCTGATGAGGAGCCCGAAACACATACAAGGAAGGGAAAAGAGAAGGAAACAAATGTGCTGTCAGCCTTCGCTCAGCTAAAAAGGAAGGCTACGAAGTAGCCTAGCTTGGTCACTTCAAATGTGCAGATGAACATATTGAGAGCCTCATGGACACTCACCTGGACCATAGCAAGGACAAGAACGACTCAACAATAGTCAAAAACCATAGAGGTGGAAGACTCCTCACCCGCCAAATGACAGTGCATAGAAGCAATTATCGGGAAGAGTTCAAAAGAACCCATAGCAATCCAGGAGGTTGTGGCAAGCCAGGAACCACAATTTTCCAGTCAGTAGGTAACATTCGCTCCTTCTTCTCTTACTTCATAATCTCTAGTGTCCCCTACTATCTTTGTGACGCCCATCACTACAAGTTTCAACCCTTCCTTTTCCACCTTTGCTGTAATGGTCGCAGGAGGTTTCTCCCAGTTCTCCCAGATGAGGCCATTTATCTTGACACCTCTGTGAACCCTTACACCATCCATTGCTACCCAATCTGATATCACCTCTCTTTCTATGAGCATGGCCGCTATTGACACCCCTCCTACTACCACTATATCGAGCCCAACTCAGTCTGCTTAGTAGATGGAGTTCGTCACAACTTCGCTTTTACCACAACACCCAATGAGTCCTCCCGTGGGGTAACAAATCAAGCTCTAGCATGTCCCTCATTTCTCTCCACAGAAAATTGATCTCCTAAAGAAGAAAATACCCAAAACCACTACCCTCACATTCCCTTTCGCCTTACCTCTCAGTGCACCTTTCGCAAGCAGGCTAGTTCAGTTGCCAACCCAATTTATGGTGCAACGTGTTATTACAAAGAAAGTACGGGCTCTCAGAATCCAGAAGCAAAAGGTCAAGGATGACAAGAAGCTAGTAGAGCCAAAGGTGTATACTGTTTATAATGAAGCTCAAAAATTGATCCATTTCACAACCATGTATCCGAACGTCATCAAACTGCAAGGGGAGATGCATCTCGACGATTACAACATGTTCACCATGGGACTTGATCTGAGCATAACCTAACCATAGCAAAAATTTGAGCTGATGGAAGAAATGCAGTGGGTGGTGAACACTAACTTCCTCAAGTCTGGTCGCCAACTAAAGAAGAAAGTAGAGGAGTTGAAACTTGTGAAGGATAGGGTCGAATTCCTACTAATGAAGGAAAAGGCAAAAAAACTCCAGGAGGAACTTGCAAAGTTCCAATCCGTTGACCCCACCCTAGTCGACGCACTGTGACAGAGGAACCAAGACTATCAAAGCAAGTTAGGTTTGGTGGAGTAGGCGATGCAGTAAAAGAGTGAGGAGTTTGAATGCCAACGTGCTTAATTTGAGCAACAAAGGAAACAAAAGCATGCAAAATTTGGGAACCAAAGGGCCTAATTGGAAAAGCAATTCCAAGAGATGAAGTCTTCCCTTAAAGCAAAATCAACGAATAAAAATCAGGCCAAAGCAAAATGGCTTGCCGAATGGAGGACTTTGTTGGAACAACTTGCATCTACAAACAAAAGTATTGTGGAGCTAACATAGAGTATCGGCTCAAAAGATGTGGAAATTTCCCTTCTAAGAAGTGCTCCCCAAGCCCTTGCTACCCAGCCAGACCTCCTTCTAGTGGCCCAACAGCTATATATTTCATACTGGGAAAAAGTAAAGGCCTTCTGCTTGATGCTATAGCCTACAATCCAATTTATGTCGCAGGCGACAAGCTTGAGTAGGGAGGTCCATGGAGAAATTAATCAGTTCTTGTAGAAAGGGTTCCTGAGGCAAATTTTTTTCGAAGTACGTTATACACGGTCTCAGATGAAGACTTAGTAAAGGCACAAATCAAGGATCGAAAGGCTGCCACCAAAATGATGAACAAATTCATCCACTACCACTTGGCTACCCTTCATGCTAATGCATGCATAACCACTTTGAGCCAGACTATGGATAGCATGTGGGAAAATTTCTCCTAGCTAACTGAGATGGGCCTTCCCTCCCCGTTTATTGTAGATGAGTCAGTGACCACAACAAATTAGATTGCGCTAAAGATTGAAGAGAAGCAATAGGACACATCTGCTTTCTAGAGCTTCAACCAACCCCCTACCGCAACAGATATTGAAGGTGTCACTCATCTGACTGCATGGCTACTCTTCCAACTTGAGTCTGAGGTCAATTTACCTACAATGCTACCTTACAAAGAAATTCTTGATCTAAGCGGAGCACAAGAGAATATTCACAACAAATTGATCCCATTTGAGGCTGACTAGCTTCCTCTGTAGGAAGCTCTTTCTAAGTTCTGACTTTGTCACCCTATGGATGGGGGCTTTGGTTTGCAAGCCAGAGAAAATTTTGGATTCCTCGTTTCATAGGTGAAATTCCCCTGGTAGTCACCAAAAGTTGTGAATATAAAATTCCTCGAGCTCCCTTTAGGTGGCTTTATTTTTGCTAAGTACCGACCCATGCCTTAGTGTTCAAAATGCTTCCCTTCACTTTTCAATCAGGCCTCTTTTTGTTAAATTTGTCAGCTACCACCATGTGTCTGCCAGACACTCCTCATAGTGATCACTTCCTTTGCTCTTCTATTGGCTCCCACAATGCTTCCATGTGTCGACACTATGGGATCTTCAAGGATGCTTCCCTTCAATTTTTAGTTGAGCCCCGTCCGTGTGCCATGTATCTTTAATTTGCACAAACTCTTTGGTGGACCCCATAGATAGTAGGGAATTCCTCCACGTGTCTTCCCAGTGCAAGCTTTCATCACAAAAAATTAGAAGTGAATCATGGGCTGTGAATTTCCTCAATGTGTCCTTTTCACGGGGACTTCAATGAAAGGAAGGTGAGAGAAAGCTGCGTGCCTCGCTAAGCTATTGCATGTATTAACTACTTTCGTGGGTAAATGACACTTGTTTGCACATGGTTTCTTTGGGACCACTGCCATCATTCGCAGGGGATGCATTTGGCTAGGGAGTGACTACATTCTCTTGCCCAAATCTTTTCTATTATAGTGATCGAGGGGAATCATTGCTACTGCCATCATTGCTCGAGATACAAAATATTTTTTGTTATTGGCCCACTAGGCGGTAGGATTGCTGGCTATATATACTATTTCTTTCTTCTAAAAATGAGTTTGAAAGAAAAAAATTAGGGAAAGACACTAGGACTTTTATTGCTTTTAGATTATTGTATGAGACTATCAAACTGTGCCATTGTTCGACCTTTCTATTTTTCTTAAGCTATTTTATAAAACATTATACTGTGTCATTATTGTCCTGAATTATTTATTCAATAACTTCTATGATTTTAATGCAAGTTTGTTGGTTTAGATCATGTCTTTGACTCCCGTTTTCAGTGAATGTGTATGAAAATTATTTTGTCATTGAATGAATTGTTCAGGCTTCTATTTCTAAATTTTATTATTCTAGGACATAGCAGATTGTTAAACGAGCCCTTAAATCATATTTAAAAGATAGATTCACCATGCCTTATATCTAAATCTTGGCACATCGCCTTAGCTAGATCTTTATTTTTATATCTACTTCATTTTCCTATTCCAAAACCCCAATTATAGAAGTCAACTTCTTTAAAAACTTGGAGGTTACTCAGTTTAGCGCAATTGGTCCCCCCATTAATCAAGTTTCCCATAAAGGCTATTACCTTGCCAATTTTTTGGCATCAACACTACCCACCTAAAAAATGGTAGGTTCTCCATCTAACCCTATTAGGTACAAGCGTATCAAACTGTAACCTCTAAAACTGTAAATCATTGTGTCTCCACTATCCTATGACCTCATACAAGTGGGCCATGGGGACATGGTATGGTTGCCTCTATGGAAAGCTGATAACCTCGTGCACATGATGTGGGTGAAAAGCCCACACTTGCAAAAATGTGCATGTTGTAAGGCTGCGGTACTTGTAATGAATGTACTACCCCAACTCCTAGTATAGGTGCACCAACATGCTGTTCCCCCAGGAAAGGACTATCCGATGCTCGACCATATCATGAATGGTATGGATGAGACCCCCATGTAGGTGAGAACCTCGCCCATCTATAGTGACCCGGAAGGCCATGGTCACAACCATCACTTGACGCAACAGGAGTGCAGTGGTCCACACCTGATCGTACTAGTGCATGTAGATATGCCCTGTGCCGTCGCCACTGTCAGTTCACCCCAAGCAGCAAAGGACACCCTTTGATTACTCTTGTGTTGACTGGGTGTCATCGATCGCCACCCTTCATCCATGGATGGAAAGTTCAAGAATTTGATACACATCCTCCAAAGTGATCATCATCTCTCTAGTAGGCAACTAGAAAGATGATGCAGTGGCATCCCATCGCTCCATCAGGGCCATCAACATCTGCTCGTGATACCACATCTTTGGCATAGTGAATGCATGCTAGAGACCGACTTGCTGTAGATGTGTGACCTCGTCATCACTGAGGTAGTCCCTTTTCTCATGAACTAGCTGGTATGCTTGCCCACCAGGATGCTCTTGGATCTCGGGATAGTCCTGCAAGAAGTAATTTTTTTTTAAGTCAAAACATGAGATTTACAAAATCTAAAAGCAAAAATTTATTAAGCACTTTTGTGTGCTACATAGACGTTTGTGCGTCATACATATTTCCCTTTCCTCTATTGACGCCACGAGGATTCCATCGCGTACTCGGGATGACAACACAAATGAGATGCCAACATAGAAAAAAGATGAATGCATAGCTAAAACAAAAAAAATGCTTAAAAAATTACTAAAATATGCTAAAAATGAGATTTCGAGACTTACCTAGTCCACCTTGTGACCCTCAACGATGTACTCCCTCAACTGCTCTAGCCTCGATGCCTTGTACTATCTCCTTCTCGACATTTTATTGAATTTTATCTCATAAAATTCAACAATTTCCTTGCAATGAATAGTGAAAATGACCCTTCTTGGGCCCACCTAGGTATATATAGGCCCCCCGGGGCCCATTTTTCCTGTAGGTTGTGGCTCCCCAGTTTCTCTTGAATTTACTCCACCTAGCTGGGGGAAAACTTAGGAGGGGGAATATAGTCACCTCTTTACCATATTTTTCTTCTGAATCATCAAATTTTTATTGACCATTCTTCTCACCATTGTAGCTTCTTCCAATTTTTGAAACTGACCTAAGTTTGAAGTTTTACAGATCATAGTTTTTCAAATTTTCATAACCAGTCTCACACTACTTGTTGAGCTTAGTTGCTGGGGGAACCTTCGGTACTGGCTAGCTTGACCTCAGTGACCTCTGAGGAACCCTTTTTCTTGGCATGCAAATCTATAAAATTTGAAATTTGGGTAAAATTCTTCTTCTCTACTTTAGTGTGGCGATTTTTTCCCAAAATCGAGCCCACTAAAGTGAGGGAAAAATGTTATGTTGTAGAATTGTACCTAGGGGAAATTCCACTTTTTTTCACTTTTCCTAGCATTTATGATGCCTAAGGGCATTAATGACAAAAATCCCATGGGTCAAAATTTCACAGTTCTAGTTCCATGTGGACTAGTGGCAAATCAACATAAGCCTAATGATACATTTCCCAAAAATTGATGTCTTGGATGCCTGCATGGCGTGTGAATGTTTGTGTGGCATGCTAGTGTCTTGTCAGTTTTCTGAGTTTGAAACAGGGAATCTGGAATCTTGACTCTTGACATGTGTCTTGACAGTCAGGATTTTAGGTGTAATGACTCTTTTCCACCCTTGCATGCAACAAAATCCATCATTTGCTCTCATTTTGGGGGTCCAACTTCATTCACTTAAGCTCTCTTCAACTTCACTCTCAAATTTCTCTCATTCTTAACAAGCAACACTTCTACAAGCGAAGCTCTTCTGAACTGAGGTCCCTCCAATAGCTACAACTCTCTAGTAAGCATTCAATGGTGCATTCATGTGCCCCAGAGAGGGCCTAGGCCCATGGGTAACACTTTCTCTCTCTATCTCTCACTCTACTTACTTTCTGATTTACTACTTAGTGGTGCAGGTTCTACTCTTGAAGCAGGTTTTGCTTTCACCGCATGCTTTTTCCATTTCAGTTATACTCCCTTCCTATATGGCTATCTGTGGAGGTGGAAACACCAAAATGGGGGTCTGACTAAGGCAAGCCCCTATACAGCCCCAACATTTTCCCCTCATTCTTTTGTGTGTAGGTTGTGAAGTAGAGCTTGGAGTGAAGACTCAAACGTCCGATTGAGGATAAGTTTTCTCCAAGTTCTCCTTGTGCTTTTCTTGAAGTTTCTATTCTCTATTTGATTATTTTGTTAAGAAGAACTTAGATCTGAGTTAGGAAGCGAGACTCTATTCTACTTGCTTGAGCTCTTGATATTTCTATTGCTTAGGACACCAATGTGCCATTTGGATGACAACACACCATGCTAGTGTCTTGAATTTGCACTAACGTCCTTTGGCCAAGAGCTCCTCTATTGGAGGTAGAAATCTAGAAGTTTCACTCTCTCAGGATCTAAAGTAGTCTTCTCTGAAAGTTAGCTTGTTTACACTTCCTTTGCAATTTCTTCATTCCTTTTATGTTGAGGTGGATAAGGGTAGTTTGTTCCTTGGTCATCTCTTGAGAATGAAGAGACCCATGTGTAGCGAATCCCTCTTATCTCACACTCCTATTTGAAAAAATTCTACCAAAAGGCTATATCATGTCATAATTTTTAGTACTTTTCTCTAATATTTGGTGGTATAATACTAACAACCTTTTTTTGTCTAATTTTTCTAATAATTATGATCTTTCATGTAAAGATTCTTCTTTATTCAACTATAATTTATTGGCTGATTTTGGATTTGGTACAATATATTAAATAGGTAGTGCCACATATAATCTATACACTAATTCAAATGGCTAAAATTTAGTTAGTCTCTTATATGTTGTTGTATAATGGCTTAATACTATTGGTGTCTTAATATATAAAGTTGCATTATTTCCATTGCATATTTTTGTTAGTGTGGTGCCTATAATTTTGTTCTTGACTCTTGACATGTGTCTTGATAGTTAGGATTTCATGTGTAATGACTCTTTTCCACCCTTGCATGCAAAAAAACCCCTCATTCATTCTCATTTTGGGGGTCCAACTTCATTCACTCAAGCTCTCTTCAACTTCACTCTCAGATTTCTCTCATTCTTAATAAGCAACACTTCTACAAGCAAAGCTCTTCCGAATTGACGTCCCTCCAATAGCTATAGGTCTCTAGCAAGCATTCAACAATGCGTCCATGTGCTCCAGAGAGGGCCTAGGCCCATGGGTAACAATATATATCTCTCTCACTCACTCTTTTCTACTTTCTCATTTACTACTTAGTGGTGCGGGTTCTACTCTTGAAACATGCTTTTCTTTCACCACATGATTTTTCCATTCCAGTTACACTCCCTTCCTATATGGCTATCCATGGAGGTGGGATCACCAAAATGGGGGTCTGACTAAGGCAAGACCCTATACAACCTCGACATTTTCCCCTTGTTCTTCTATGTGTAGGTTGCAAAGCAGAGCTTGGAGTGAAGACTCAAACGTCTAGTTAGGGGTAAGTTTTCTCCAAGTTCTCCTTGTGCTTTTCTTGAAGTTTCCATTCTTTGTTTGATTATTTTGTTCAAAAGACCTTAGATCTGAGTTAGGAAGTGAGACTTTATTCTTCCCACCTAAGCTCTTGAGCTTTCTATTGCTTAGGATGCCAACACACCATTTGGACGACAATGCACCATGCTAGCATCTTGAATTTTTGCTAATGTCATTTGGTCGAGAGCTCCTCCATTGGAGGTAGAAATCTAGAAGTTTCACTCTCTCAGGATTTGAAGTAGTCTTCTCTAAAAGTTAGTTTGTGTACAATTCCTTTGCAATTTCTTCATTCCTTTTATGTTGAGGTGGATAAGGGTAGTTCGTTCCTTGGTGATCTCTTGAGAATGAAGAGACTCACGTGCAATGAATACCTCTTATCTTACACTCCTACTTGAATAAATTATACTGATAAGCTATATCATGTCATAATTTTTAGTAATTTTTTCTAATATTTGGTGGTATACTACTAACAACCTTTTTTTGTCTAATTTTTCTAATAATTATGATCTTTCTTGTAATCATTCTTCTTCATTCAGCTATAATTTATTGGATGATTTTGGATTTGGTACAATATATTGAATAGGTAGTTCCACATCTAATCCATACACTAATTCAAATGGCTAAAATTTAGTTAGTCTCTTATATGTTGTTCTAAAAAGGCTTAATACTATTGGTGTCTTAATATATAAAGTTGCATTGTTTCCATTGCATATTTTTTTAAGTGTGGTGCCTATAATTTTGTTCAAAGATTCATTTACTCCATTTTATTGAGGATGATAGGGACTAATTATATTATGTTCTATCATGGAGTCCAAAATCTCCACAATTGTTCTATTGATAAAATGTTTTCCTTGGTCACTTGTTATACTTAATGGGCAACCAAATCTTGTGATAATATTTTGGTAAATGAATTTTACAGTTGTGCAAGAAAAAATAAATTTGATTGCCTCAATTTCTTCTCACTTTGTTAGATACTCAACTCTTGTTATAATCAGTCTTGATTTTGATTTCTTTATTTGGGGTTTATGGGTCCTATAAAATAAATTAACCATTTTTCAAATGGGCTTGTGCTAGAACTGGTTGCAAAGAAATTTCATCTCTTGTGGTTGGTTTTCCTAATATTTGACATACACCACATTATCTTGTGTACTTTCTAGAATATTTGAAT
The DNA here is from genome assembly GCA_007258455.2 of Sequoia sempervirens. NCBI lineage: Eukaryota > Viridiplantae > Streptophyta > Pinopsida > Cupressales > Cupressaceae > Sequoia > Sequoia sempervirens. The sequence continues at coordinate 124,429,861 of VDFB02271358.1, forward strand.
AGTGTAGGCACCATAATCTTCCTAGGAACACTTTGTAATTCCTTCACTTGAATTATTTCTTCTTGAAATCCCTTCATAAGCTTCTCTTAGAATACTATTTCTTTCATGTTCTGAATAAGTCTTCTTATGATTTCATCTTTTCATGTGATATGCAGTTCTCCCATTAGGGAATATGGTAGTGGCTTCCACAAAATTCTATTCCTTTCAATTATAAATTACTTCTTTGGAAATGTTCCTATAGATAATAACCATACTAGCTCTATCAACTCTTATGGTACCATATTTATTCTAAACAGATTTTTGGTAGGTAAGTCTTCCTCTATATATCTTGGCTCTTCTCCTATGCCAATTCTAGATAGGTAGTCTAGTCCTTGATTCAATTTTCTTGGCTTCACCATGATTTTGAAATCAAATTCTTAGAATAATAGTAACCATTTGGATATTCTTCCCTATATTATTAGTCTATTCATTAGATACTTAAGTGGCTCATGGTTTGTAAATAATATAAATGGAATGGAAAAGATGTAGTGTCTAAATTTTTGTAACATAAATATCATCACCAATGAGCTCCCTTTCAATGGTGTTATAATTTATTTCTGCTCATGATAGTTTTGGCTGGTGTAGATAATTAGATGATCTTTTTCTTGTGGTTGCGCTAATCCAACTTTACTTGTGGTGCTTGATACATCCATATGTACACAAAAATAAATGTTTCAATATGGAAAATATAGGATTGGTGCTTCCATAGTTTTCCTTTTAAGTGTGTCAAAAGCTTCTTGAAATTGTTTAGTCCATTGGAAGATTTTGCTTGAATTTTTATTTAAAATTTCTAATGGTGGATTGATATTGTAGTAGATCCTTTGATGAAATTTCTATGGTAGCTAGTATATCCCAATTTTTAAACCTCCATTACTATCTTTGGAGTTGGTAGATTTAAAATTTTGACTATCTTTAGCGAGTCAACCATTAATCTTTGTTTGCATATTATATGGCCTAAAATTAACCCAAAAGGTACCATAGATATACATTTATTCAAATTTAGTGAAATTTATAGGTTGGATTAATTTTAGTACTTGGACATAATATTTAATCAATTAGTACACAATATATTCATCTATATATACTTCCAAAAAGTTATGGATGAAGTCCTTAAAGGTGTTTATCATAATTCTACTGAAGATTGTAGGGGTATTTTTAAAAACAAATGACATTATAGTATACATAAATGATACCCATTCAAATACAAATATAGTTTTTAGTTTATATTCTTCCTATTTTTTCACTTGGTGAAATTCTAAGAATCCATCTGTAAATGAGTAGATCTCCCTCCATACTATTGATTCTAATATTTATTTTGTAAAAAGAGTGGGGAATAGATCATGGACATGATTTATTCAATTCCTTGAAATCAACACAAACTCTTATCTTTATAGGATTTTTTATGTTGGACCACCATGAGGCTTATTTTTTCCACATTTTCAATTTGTCCGATGATTCCTCCTACTCAAATTTTATCTAACTCTATCTTGATTCTTATTTTTGACATTAGGGTTTAGTTGGTATGGTCTTTCTTTTGTGGCTTGGATCCTCTTATTTTATCTTCATGGTTTCGACCTTTTATTTATTCCTTTTATGCCAGTAAGTGCCCTTTGAAATATGTCTTCATATTATTTTAGTATTTTTCCAATTTACTTGTCTTTCATCCCAATAGTCTCCTATTTTGGCCAACTTGGGGCTTCCTTATGATGCTATATTTTCTTCTTTGATCTTTAATGGATCATTTAAGTATTTATTCTCTAATTCATTTCTTGTGTCTATTTCTCATTCCCCTTCTACATAAATTTTTATGTTTTGATGATTTTGTTCTTCTTCAATCTCTATAATCTTTCTAGAGGCATTGCATAACTTTGATAGTGGAGTTCCTATCTTATCCATCAAATTTATCAAGTTCCAAATGCCTACCTCCTTTGGTGGTATAGTTTGATGTTTTATGTGAAGGACTATTTATACCAAGTATAATATGAGATGCCTCATTTCTTGGATTTCATTTCGTATCAACTTGTTAGTATCATGAAATACCATTTTTGAGAAAACCATATTGCACTAGTATCCAACTTTTTGTTTCTCCTCTTTTTTCTTGGTTAATATACCAAATCTTTATAATAGGTGATATTGTTGAATAAAAAGTTAAGTATATGGTATTTTTCATATTATCTTCTATTGTCTATTACCTAATACAATTTAAAATATGCATATTAGGTTCCACCTAGCTACAATATTTTGGAGTGAGTTTTGTAGTCTCCTTCTATACTTACTTTTTATAAGAACAAAAAAATATTTCCAATTTGGGATGTTAGGTTTGTGGTGTTAAAGGATGCAAGACAACTAAGAGGAGGGGGTGAATCAATTGTCACAAAAAATTAATTTTAAAGCTCCAACATAAATCCATTCCACAATCACATAGTTCTGATATTAAACATAAGCAAGAGATACAAAATAGAAAGCAAGATAACACACTGAACACTAGATTTTACGTGGAAAACCCAATGAAGGAAAAACCACGGTGAGGATTAACTTACAATATAATTTTTTTCTAGAACTAAAAATATAAGGCTCACTGCGAAGGGCTCACTACCCATAGACGACTCACTGTCCAGATACAAAAGCTCACTGCTTATATGAAGGCTCACTTCCTACAAAAATATTTATAGAACAAAAGAAAGCTTTACAACCAAAATGAACTGAGAATAATGCACCTAACAAGTGCTGATATAGTTCTGGTAATGCTTAGTACACTAAATTAACACACTTCATTATATTCGCTCACTTTCACACACTATCACACTTCAACTACCAACATCCACACAATTTTCTCTACATTAATCTTCAACCCTATCCAATATATATACTTGACTCAACCACAAGCATCAATTAGGTCATCCTAATTAGATGCACATCATATTTACCAAAAATACTAACAGTCGGCTTCAAGCGATCAAAAAATCTTCCCAACACACTACATCAAGTCAACACAAACCCAGGATAGGTTGCACATATATCTGCATAGCAAAATTAATTCACCATTCATTAGGTTGACCAAGGATAGACCTAATAGCACATTTGCAAATATCACTAAAATGTTGATACACTATTTGAGCATCTGGATATGTAAGATCTTGAATGTACATGCTCCCGACACCTACAAACCATTTCCAAAAACCACAAGTAGTAATAGTCGACTGCAGAGGAGTGCAAACAAGAATACTAGAGAGAGAAACATGAATACTGGTTTAGATATCAGACCAAAATACTGAATTAGGCACAACCTTAAACTTATAATCACATGGTGACATCAATGACAACACAAAAACTATAGAGATAGTCAATCTTCTTCATTTTTCCAACAATCTCCCCCTTAGTCATTGATGGAAACATGGAACAAAAAATTCTCCTTCAAAATTTCCCAACAATTTAAATTTCTACACACTACCAAAAACTCTCCAATTCCAATTTCTCCCCCTAACTTCAATCTCTCCCCCTTTGACATCAATGGAAAAGGGTGGCCAAAAAGGATGTACAAAAATTTGAACATGGTTACATCAAAAGTCATAAAAATTCCAAAAAAACTTCCAGTTGACCAAAAATTTCTTCTCCCCTTTTTCTTCTTCTTCACAACAAAGACAACAAAAATAGAACATTCAGGATTTAAGTAAAAATAACACTCTTCACTTGAAAAAATTTCTTGTATCTTTCCTCAAGAACTGGATGCAGTTTCTTCCAGTTAAATATAGCTGACTCCATTTGAGTGCAGATGATTTCCAATACGCCCAAAAAAGTAAAAGACATAGAACAATATGAACTCTATCCTTCAACATCTTTAGCATCAATAAAAAATTCTGGAAAGATGATCTAACCGAACCTCAACAATTTCCTTAAGAAGCCAAAAAGTCTTAACTATATAATCTCTCTGGCTTTGCACAATAACTAGTTCAACTTGTATTTCACCAACTCTCAATATTTTCTTTCCTTCTTTATCTTCAAAGATGTCAAAACTCTTTCCAATAATGTTTCATTTTGACTCAATTACTTCAATTTTACTTCTAAAATTGTCTACCATAGCAGGCCACCAGAGACAATACTTGTAAATGACAAATATTTATTTTATGCACTTGTTTGTTTCCATGATCAATTTAGATAATCTCCCTTTAGCTTTATTACACCTCTTTTCAACCAAAGCTTCAAATTTATGTCCTTCCAGACCTTCAAGCAACATTCTCTCTTCAACAATCTCAACAAGATTTTCTGGCAAGAAATCAGAAACAACTGATACACTAATACCTTTTTGAAGTAGGTATTCTACCAAAGAATCATCAATTTTTAGTCTGTCAATGGGAGAGGCTACATTCCATAATTCACCAAGCTTCTTCATCTTCCCCTTAACTAACATAGACTGGATGCCATCAAAGGATACATTCTTCTTTTCATCTGAAATGCCAATGATATCTTCAGTTATAACTTTCTTCTTCTTTGATTCCGAAGGGGATTCACTGATGAAAATCTCTAATTTCCTTTTACCAGAGGACGAGCCCACCTCAAACTAACTCGAAGTAGATATACTGGAGCAAAGATTTGATTTCAAGGATGTAAAATAAGATTTACACATACTTGCACAGTCTGACAATGCCTCCAGATACTTGTAAACCTGTTTTCCAATAGGAATCCCAGATTCCCATACCAAATCATCTTTTCTCGACAAGGAACTCAAAAAGTAAAACGCCAAGCATACCAAAAAAGATCCAAAATGAAAGGGATAACCCTCAATTACCAACATTTGAACATTCTAAAGAAGATTCTCAAGCAACAAGCTACACAAGTCAAATTTTCTATTCTCCTTAACCATCATGTGCACAATATGAACAACAATGGCCAATGTGGAACCTTCACGATTTCTAAAATAGACCTTGCAAGAAATGTCGTACGCAACATACCTTATAGCCAGATCTTCAAAAGTGTTTATCAATAAAGGTCGTGGGTTTTTACAAATACTAGCCAATTCCTCCACATCTTTATACTTTACAGTTTTCTTTCTAGGAAGGTCATCAATACTACATAAGCCAGTGATAGCCTCAATTGCTTCCTTCGTAACCAAGTAGGGTTTGTCTAATATGATGCTTCCATTCTTGAAACAATTTAATAAGAACAAGATAAACTCTTTATCGACAACCCACAAAAGTTCACTCCATAAATCCATACCTAGGGTTTTGATGTTTTGTAATTCATCTTGGTTCATCCCTAGTTCCATTTCTTTCATCTTCCTATGATAAAATTCCTCTAGCTCAACTCCTTTTAGCTTCAAAGGGAGGACATCACCCGATTCTTTGTCCATTTCTACACTTTCTTTAATTCATTATTCGAGACTTCTTCATTTTTCTTCTTCTACCCTTTTTACAAACAGAGAAACAAATTCTTTGATTACCTAAGTTAATTTCTTTGAATTTCTTCCAAAATTGCTTAACAACTCACTTCAAGATTGCTCCAAGATCACTCAAGTTCTTCAAATGCTAAATTAATAAAAAATACTCACAAGATTTCAACTTATACACCATTGAATTTTCCCTAACCATGCATTAAATGTGAAAACTTGTAGAAAACACTAATTCGGTGTGCAAACTTCCATACCAACATGATTTCTTCCAATTCCTTTTCCAAAAATTTTGAAAACTCATTTTTCACATTCCATCCTCGTGCCAGCCTCTAACACGCCATACAACAGGGGTTTTATAATTTTTCTGATAATTCTCCCCCTAAGACTTTGCTAGGTCAAATTACCGAATAAGTCATTTGTACCAGATGAGGGCACATACCCATCAATAGTTTCAAGTTTTTCTTCTTCCTCTTTCTTCTTCTATATTTTATTCATCTCTTGTTTCATTTCTTCTTTGTCAATCTTCTTTACCAGATCATTCTTCTCTACCAAAGTAGACTACTTTCCATTCTTACTTCTAAAAACCTTTGAGATATGTCCAAGTTTATTATAGTTATAGTAGACAACACTTTTCTAATTAGTCTGACCTCCATTACCTCTTGACCCACATTGATTTTCTCTATGTCCAAACTTGTTGCATGTATAGCAGTATGCATTAAAGGATTAATTCATTCTGCCTCCATGAAATCTGTTCATGATCACCCTGCTAATCATTATCACTTGAGATATGCATTCAGTAGCCTTATGTCCAAGTTTCTTGCATAAAAAACATTGTCTAGAAAAAAGAGCTTGGAAACTGAGTCTGATTCATTTTTCTTTTGCATTTTGTTGCTTTATGACCATATTTATTATTGGAAAAACAAATACCATTGAAATAGGGATACCTCTGGGCATTAGGTTGCTCACAGGCTATCTTCTTGCAAACTTCCTCTTCTGCTCCCCTTTGTCTTGAGTCATTTTATTTTCCTTAGAACTTTCACCTGCATCATTTCCCAAACTAGCTTTGTCTTTACTTGATTTCTGTCCATCAATCAATTCTTCAAGCTTATTGGAGCTAGATTTGAACTTGTTCTCACAAAGCTTTTCCTTCTCCAGTTCAATCCTCGGGTTCACCACCTCCTGTTCAAGTTTAGAGCATTCATCAGCTTTGTTCTGCACCATTGTGTTCAGACATTCTTCAATTCTTTTCTTTTCTTCTACCGACACTTTTAGTCCAATTATTTCTTGTTTTAGCTGCTCACTTACTTCTCCATGTCTTTCCTTGAATTTATTCAGTTGTTCTTTCAACTTCGAGACACATTCATTTGCATCATCAATAGTTTCCTTCAGATCTCTATTTTATCTTTTCACTTTATCAAGATCCTCAAGAGCAGTCTGGAGCTCTCCTTTATCATCCATCTAATCAATCTTTAGGATCCTCCTCAAGTGGTTAAGCTCTGATACCAATTGGTAAAGGATGTAAGATAACTGAGAGGGGGGTAAATCAGTTGTCACATAAATTCAATTTTAAAGCTCCAACATAAATCCATTCCATAATCACATAGTTCTATTATTAAACAGAAAGCAAGATAACACACTGAACACCAGATTTTACGTGGAAAACCCAATGAGGGAAAAAAAATGGTGAAGATTAACTCACAATATAAATTTTTTCTAGAACTGAAGATATAAGGCTCACTACCAAGGGCTTATTTCCCAGAGAGGAATCATTTTCCAGATAAAAAAGCTCACTGCTTATAGGGAGGCTCACTACCTCCAAAAATATTTACAAAACAAAAGAGGGCTTTACAACCAAAATGAACTGAGAATAATGCACCTAACAAGTGTTGATACAGTTCCAGTAATGCTCAATACACTGACTTAACACACTTCATTATATTCAATTACTTTGGCACACTGTCACACTTCAACTGCCAACATCCAAACATTTTTCTCTACATTAATCTTCAACCTTGTCCAATATATATACTTGAATTGACTGCAAGCATCAATTAGGTCGGCCTAATTAGATGCACATCATATTTACCAAAAATACTAACAGTCGGCTTCAACCAATCACAAAATCTTCCCAACACGCTACATCAAGTCAACATAGACTTAGGATAGGTTGCACATATATCCGCATAGAAAAAATAATTCACCATTCATTAGGTTGGCCAAGGATAGACCTAATAGCACATTTGCAAATATCACTGAAATGACGATACACTATACGAGCATCTGGATATGTAAGATATTGAATGTACATGCTCCTGACACCTACAAACCATTTCCCAAAACCAAAAGTAGTAATAGTCGACTATGGAGGAGTGTGGACAAGAATTTCAGAGAGAGCAACACGAATGCCGGTTCAATACTAGACCAAAAGACTGGATCAAGCACAACCTTAAACATGTAATCACAACATGGTGACATCAATGACAACAAAAAAACTATAGAGATAGTCAATCTTCTTCGTTTTCCCAACATGTGGGTGTATCACCATCTCCTTGTGTTTCATACCAAGGTATTATAAATGAATTATAATATCAAATCTTCTTTCTTGAATAATTTTCCATTTCTTATAGGTATGTTAAAAATTCTCTTATCCAAAAATACTAAGGAAGCTTGATATGAGAAATCCCATGTAAAATGTTGTTCAATTATTTTGAAGTTGTAGAATTTTGTTCATTTTCATGGTGTTATTCTTTTTCATAGTTTAAAGTTAGTTTCCAACATTTATATTATCCTGGGTAGAGCTTTCTTGAACCTTAAACTAAAAATCCTCCTTGCACCTAGCATCTTTCTAGTTTGAATTTTGGCTCATCCCATATTTGAACTTCAACAACATCCTTTTTATTAATGTTGTAAATGTGGTGGTCTAGTATGATTTATCCTTCTTTGTTAGGTTCATTTGTGGCATCCTTGGATGGTATTCTTAGTGAAGGTAGTTATTTCAGTTCTTCTTCTTCACTTTCTTCTTGTTCTATCTTCTTTATGTATGCATTACTCATATTATTGTGTATAGTATGTGTGTTATCTTCTCATTATCAAAGAATTATATTTATTCTTTATGCTTGAGTCAATTTTCCCATTATATTTTACAAACCATTATAAATTTAGTGAAATATTGAAGGTGTCAAAGGGTTCCTTCATATCTATTACTTAAAAATCTACTCTCTTCTTGATTCTAATTAAATTAACTTCTACATTTCTCTAGGTTCCAACTATACCAATTGTAGTACCATCTGCAAGGGAAATATTCTAAGGGATATCAGAGTGTTGGTTTCCCAAATTCTTCCTAGAATATTTTAGGTATTATGTTGACGTCTACTCTGAGGTCAATTAGTAAGTTCTTGAAATTCCTATTGTTTAGTTTAAGTTCTACCAAGATTGGTTTCTTCTTCTATTGGCATAAGTGATAGTGAAATTTCTTTTATTGTTCTAATATTTTGAAAATTGTTTTAATCTTCTAGGATCATATGTTCTTCCTCTTTGAATTTTACTATTTATTTTAAGATCTGGGTTTTCCTGTTTGAAAAATAAGCCCTACAATACTCTTAAATTATCTTTTCTTGATGGACGATCTTTCCTAAAATTTCAATTATTTGAATATGTTTTTATTTTGTGGGAAATATTATCCTTCATCATCCTCTTCTAGTTATACTTATAATTTATTCTCTTGTGTTCTTCTTCTTACCATAATTTATTTTACTCTCATGTATTTCAATAACTTACCTCAATTTTTATTTCCTTGCTAGATATTCTCTATCCAAATTTTTATCTTCCATTAAGAAGGGTTGTTCTTTTACATCTTCTCACTTATTCCATCCTTGCCACATCTATGAGATCCTTGAGTATCTTGTCTAAGTACTTTTTTTATTATGATTTTACTCATTTTAATATATTAGCACTTGACAAGTATTCACTTTTGGTTTGTAGTGGAGAATTTTAAAAATATTGTTGTTCCCTAGTACAAGTAAACAAATATGGCTATAATCATTGTAGAAATTATAGCTCTTTTTCTTCTTCTTGGTATTCATTGGCATAGTGTATCAATTTTCTACATCTAAAGTAAGTTGTCATTTCTTCTTTATCTACAAGCTTTACATTTTCCATGCCATTTTTTAATTATTTTAATATCCTCTATTATCAATTAGAGGGTAGATAAATATAGCTTATTTAGTAGTGATTTGTGGGGAGAAAATTGTTCTTGAATATTGTGTTGATTTCTCTTGGAAAGTTATTTGTAACTATGGTCATAGAACGATCTTTTTTCTAATATTTTCTCTTCCTTTTCATTTATGGGTGGGATCATTATTTTTTTCCTTAAAGAGTGAACCAAGGTTCATGTTCATGTTCTTCTCTTAATCAAAATAATAGAGATGGACAATTATCAATTTCATGGTCATCCCATTCTCGAAAAATTCAATAGTAGATGCTTTTTAAACTTCTATGGGTCGATTGTAGATCCATCTTAAGTTTAGCCACAATTTTTCTCTTTTCATCATTAGGAATTTATTCTATAGATAACATTCTTCCAAAAAATAAGTACACCAAATTCTCTTCCTCTTAATAGGTGGTGTAATCAAGTTATTCTCACTTTTCTTCAATATATCTTTCTTGATTTTAACTATTCCAATTCTAATCTCATATTTTTTAATTCCTTATTTTCTATTTTTCTATCCTTCCTTATCCAAGGTTGGGCCTCTATTATGAATGCTAATTTTATCATACTCAAATATGTTTCAAAAGTTCTTCCATCTACTAAAATTCTTACTTATAGTCATAAACTTGACAAACCATTCTATCCTTTGTTACTATATGAATGGTTCTTCCATATTTATCACAAATTCCTTAAATATATGGTTGAATTATTTAAAATTTTCCCTTTCCTTTTGTGTCATTTCCCTTATCTTGTTGACACTTTCTAATGGAATCTTAGGAGATAGAAAGTTAGAGATTGTTGATATTTCATGCCCCCCTTATTTCCCACTGATTAAAATAAATTTGAGAAATATCAAATGGGATATTAATACTCATAAAATTGTTCCTTTCATTGTTGTAAAGAGCACCCCTTTTCATGTTTTAGTCAAATAACCAAGTTGAAAAACCAAAAATTGGTTAAGTATTGAGTTTTTAAAGATTTTAGAGTTTTAGGGTTGCCATGTTTGCATACCTTTCCTATTGATCTCAACTCCCCATTCTAATATTTCCAAAATTAGCTAAGTTTTATTTTGTTATATTTTTGAGGGTATCGATCTTAAATCCCTACATAAAATCCTTGTGTAAGCAACTAAATGTCAAGTTTGTCTACCTTTCAGACCGTTAGGGTTTCCCTTACATTCGTGCCTCCTCTAAGAATCCTTGATCCTTGAAGTTTGAAGGGTAAAATGTTTCCTAAGTGTCATTTGTCAGAGTTTCAAAATTTCTCTTACCTTGCTACCATTACTTGGAATTCCTAATCCCCGAATCCTAAAGTCTTCTAAAATACTAAGTCCTTTTTATTCATTGGACTTTTAGACTTCTTCACCCATCGATCCCTTTCAGACTTGTTATCTAGATCATTCCTTCCTAGAAATTTTTATTCCTCAACATTCAAATTAGTCCATTCCCTTGGTACCAAATATACTTCCCCCATACCATGGTAGGTTTCTCAATGAAGAGCCAATGATCAATGTATAAGATTGATTAGGATATCAAGGATGGAAGTACCTATGTCCTAGGCATGATAGGTATGTAAATCAAAAGGAGATTTATGGATTAATAGTAAGAAAAAACATGAGAACTAAGGGTTTATATTGAGACATCAAAGGTTTTCATGCTTCTCTTCCAGGTTTGATGGTTTGATAGGTAAGTGATGGTGCAATACTCAGATGAATCTGCATTACCTTTGTTAAAGGTTCATGAATTTTAATGCAATGAAAAAGATGTATGAGTAGATTCTCATGATAAGAATATTGGAACTCACATATTATTCTAAGGGAAATTTCAAAGGGTTTGAATACCAAATGTAGTGGCATTGAGTGCATCTACTTGCACACCAACCCACTCATCATTTTTGAGTATCATTAATTCTGAAGGTGACACTTGCAATAGGGGATATCCTCCTATACTCCTTGGGAATTTAAACAAATAGTTCATGGAATATTTAGATTTAAAATTTGATACAAATCTAACAAGAAGACGTGGCTGCCATATGTAGTGGGAGACTACCAATTTCTAGGGTCCTCATTCAAGTCTACACATTTCATTTTTTGGGTGATTTACATAATGGTATATAGAGACTCTATTTAATTTGACAAGGATTTCCTCTTTAGTCTCTTTCCAAAGACTTGCTTCCCATGAAATTATTTGTGATTATAAATAGAATCAATGCCTCTAAATCAATAAAAAATACCTTATTTTCACTTCCCCACACTTTTTGTATTTTTGTGTAATTTCTTCTTACCTTCATATGTGAACAAATTTATTTTTTATGAATACGTATTTTGTGTAATAACTATTTTTAGGAACTATATATGGATACTCTCTTCCCTCCTAGTGATTGTTGAATCCACTACTCCATATTCGTCTACAAGGGTGCTAAATGAGATATGTGTGAGCTTAGGAAGATTTTTTGGTTTTATGTGTTGTTATGAACAAGGAGGAAACTCAATTAAATCTTGGTACATATCCTTTTTCTCCTTTTTCGTATTCTTGTATCCCTTTTCCTTGGTAAATGAATATAATAGGATTAGTTTATAGGTTTAATTTGCGTTGGGTTAGATCAACACATGCATATAGATTCAATAAAGGAACCAACCTTCTCTAGAGGTTTGATCTCATCTATAGGGTCCCACACCTCGAGATCATTCCTATTGTGTCATTGGATTATCGAACAATACGTTCAATAAATGGTGCAAATCTAGGTGACAATAAATACAAATTCTTCTTTTATCTTAGACCTTTCCTTGTCATGTTCAAGATATTATTCATGTACCATTTGAGGGCATCATTCCTCAAAGTCCCTAAAAAAAATAGAGTCTAGCCTAGTTACTTTTTGTTTTATTCATTCTCTAAATTGATTCCAACACAAAAATGTGTTGAGAAGCTTTAGTAGTATATTTTATAAAAATGGGTAAATTCATGTTTTGGTCCATGTTTGGTATTTTCTTTCTAGATCGGATAGGGATTACATGAGATTATTATCCCCTTTGTAGTGAATTATGCAATTTTGATCTAATATCTTTACAATTTTCCCTTCCTTTGATTTATTAAATCAACTCCTTTATTTTACTAACTTCTGGTTTCTCGCTTTATCTCTTGCTAACTTAATCTCAGATAATTTAGTTCCTGATATTTCTAAACAATTCCTTATAAATTCTTGTTCTTTATTTTCCTTGGTTCTGACCAAACTACTATATATCCCTTTTGAAAGTACTCTTGGCATGTGGGATGATTCTTGGCCCAAGGGGTTCACATCTTCATGTGAGTGTTTTAGTTTTATATACCCTTTCATTGGTTAATGATATTTTATTTGTTAACATAAGGGTTTCTCATTTTGTTGGAGAAACAAAGATCTAAAAGAAAATTCAATGATATCTTCTATAAGTGAATAATAAGAACAAAAAATATGTTTGTCAATAAAAATAAGAAACTTTCAAATTTAAAATGATCAACCATGCATATAAAGGAAATGAAGAGGAGGTAGCAAGGTAAGACTAAATGTTTGACTACCCATCCAAATGTGCAACACATTATTAGCTCATATGAAAAGTGTGAGAGCATGTGTTAAGTATGTATATTATAGTTGTCTGAAGAGGTGAGTACATGTGTCATAACTACTATAGGTAAGTTTAAGTCCAAGATTAGGCTGAGATGGAAAGGTGTTAGATATTTAATCTTCTAAAAGTCTTGTAGAATTCCTAAGATTGAGCTTTAAAGCTTCAAACAATATTTTGAAGCCCAAAAATCTAGCAAGATTCTGTCATGACATTTCTAACAGTGTTGGAGCCAAAATCAGCGACCTTTCATATTCCGAGAAGGTAATCCAAAGGTTGGGGACGTTTGGAATGAAGGGTCATCTTTGGGTGCCTTGTTTGGTGCATTAGATGCCTTCACACATCTATAAATCAGCCTCTTGGATGTAGAAATGAGAAGGAACAATTGAATGTAGTGTTACTCTGTAGGAATAAGGATAGGTGGAGGCATAAGGAGGTTGTTCACAGGTGCACAAGTGCTACCATGTTGGAGGCAAAGAGGAGAATGGAAGTGGTTGTATTGTAATCTCATTTATTTGATGATAATGCATACTTTACCTCTCCTCTTGGTGAAATTTTTTCCTGCAAGGGTTTCGCCATGTAAATCTCGTGTTATGTCATGATCTTGTGTTTCTAATTTGTGCCTCTTTGCTGCTATCTTATGCAAATGATGTTCTTTATTTATTTCTGTTATAAGTTCACATAAGGTAGTGTTTATAAGCATGATATGTTGGATAATTTTTGGCATTATAAAGAAGATAGATCTAATCATGGTATTTCCATATTAAGGCAACTAAATTTTCAGATTTGCATATAAGTTTTAGATTTTCATGTTGCTGTAGTCCAAGCTTTGTATCCCATTCATTGAAATCATTTTTGGATAGAGATTGAATTTCCCAACAATCGGTATTCAAACCTGTTTGTTTCTCATCATGGATGCCATGTTTTTCTACAATATACACATGCATATATATACCCAAGAAATATTATCTATTGTTGTAACTTCATTTAATGATAATGTAATAAAGATTGACTTTTATATTTTATTGTAAATCTTAACTTTCCACTTTAGAAGGACAATTTTCCCATTCCCATCCATTTTTTATTGACCAATGTGTGTTAAGAAAGTTAGGAACACTCATAAAAGATAATAAACTATCATATTCCAGGTAGTCTATCATAAAATGCCCTTTTGCAAAAAAATGGAAAACAACGATCAACTAAGATTTTTTTTGCATTTGTGCTTCTCTCATCATCTTTCAAAATTGAGCTTCAATAGAACCTCCACATGCAACAAGCTTCACCTTTCTTTATGCACATCATATTTGAGGACACGCTTAATATGAAATTATTCCTTTTCTTTGCATCTTATCACTATTTTTCCTTTTTGTCTAATATTTTTTCAATAAACTTTATCAATATGTTTTTCTAGTGTCAAGTTTTAGCCGCAGCTTCTTGTTCCTACAATATGTCCAACTAAAAATCTTAAAATTACATTTTGTTGGAGGCTCATCTTTGTTTGTATTATCTTTTGGTTCAATGAATGGGTACTCTAACACTTGATCAATCCAAAAATTCCTTGTCATATCTCTCTCTCACACCTTATTTTTTTGATTTTTCTTTTCCCCTTGCATGTAGGATGTATATCTTCCTTATCAATTGTTGAGGTTGATATATTGATATTATCATTCCATCTGCTTTGGTTATCCTTTGGAACATCATAAAAAATATTACCATCTAAGTCAATTAACTCATTTTTATCTTCCTTTGAGGTATTGCCTTGTTCATTAATATATGGTACACGTGTTGATGTTGTAGCTCCATTTGATGGACTAAAAATATTTCCAAAGTATAACATTATATTTTTGTGTTTTGATGACCTCCCTTCACCACTTTTAGGAAACTTGTTCTTGCTTGATGATACAACCAAACAAACCATTAACAATATTTTTCCATTATTGTTGCAAGAAACCTAGTAAGCTGAGAATTGCTTCAAAACCACATTGTTCCATTATTCCTCTCTACTTCCCAATGAAATAAAAAAAACCATTATATCAAAAAAACCAATAATCTAAAAAAATCTAAAAATTACCATTTCTAGCATTTTTTGACAATTATCATAATTTACCATTTTCGCAATTTCGCATGCCTTTCCCTTTGAGCTTGGATTTTTTCCAAAAAATATTCCTACAACTATGGTGACACTAAATGTCAACTTACAATGCAAATTGGAAATGCGAGTTCCACATTATTAAAAAACAACTTTCTAAAAACTTGAAAAAAAATACTTAAAGCTTATTTTGAGGGCCCAGATAAAATAGTTTGGCCTTGAAAAAGTGTCAAAATGGCCACCTAGAGAACTAAGTTCGGTTGGAAATCCAAACAACTCCTCATAATGTATCTCCTCGTAAAATTTCAGCCCAAACAGACTTCCGAGTCAAAAGTTATGACTGCCGAAAGCCCATACATCACTTGACATAGCTTATGAAATAAAATCTATAAAAAATATATTTTTATTTAAGAAGGAATAATAGAATATAGATCCTTGGGAATTAGGTGTCTTCCTACTTAATATCATTTGTAAGAATGAAGTAAAAATGACAAAGAGATAAATAATCTTATAACACTATAAAGAAATGATCACTTACCTTTAGGTTTTTATTGAATTGCTAATGCCTATATTTGTAACTTGCCTATGGTCCAAATTGAGATCTTACAACCAAAAAAATGTGTAAAATATTAATCGAAGTTTTGACTGTATTTATACCAATCCATATTTTTGGTGAATTCTGTAGGATTTTTAAATGGAATAGAAATAGTTTGGTGAATCCCACGTGATTATAAAATGGTACATATAAATGTTGGGTGAATTTGACCTTGATAAAAAAACATAAATTGTAATTTTCAAGGCGATTATGGCCCTAGGATTAGCATGGATTTATAATGGTATTAGAAAAATGGGTCCTCATACATGGTTAACTTTTAACGGTATTGAAAAATATGTGGGTAAATTAATACATGCCTCTGAAATTCCAGACAAATCACTATTAAAAACACATAATTTACTATGGAAAAATAACTGGTTACAAATTCCTCATAAGATAAATTGATGGTGAATTGAAATGCATTTGACTCATATTTTGTAAAATTCAAGTGATTTTTGCTCGGATAGTTGCAATACATTCACCAAATTCAAATTTGCAGATATGAACTATTCACCACTACAAAAATCATTGATCATCACAAGTGTTCATATCTACAAGTGCTACCAAATTATAGTTATGAACAAAATATTCCTCTTATACCAATGATCTACACTATTGCACCCCAAGAT
Organism: Sequoia sempervirens; assembly: GCA_007258455.2. NCBI lineage: Eukaryota > Viridiplantae > Streptophyta > Pinopsida > Cupressales > Cupressaceae > Sequoia > Sequoia sempervirens. The sequence goes on from VDFB02271358.1 coordinate 124,446,401, forward strand.
GGTGGGTTGAAGGACAACTCAAAAATATATCTATTAAATTATAGTCATGAAAAATATTCTATAAAAACAACTCAATTCAATATCAACATTCATAAGATAGAGTAGAATAATTTTATTGTATTAAAGAGAATTGAATGGTAGAGTAAATATTTGTACACACAAGATTGTTGAGTATGAAAGTTCTTGGGATTGAAAAATATAGAAGAATGCTTCATAGCTAATGAAAAATGTTCTTCCTAAGATGATGAAACCTCGCATACACAAAACCATAAATATGAATCCAACAGGGATGATTACAAATGATAATAACTATAAAACAATTAAGATTATATATACTAGTCATTAATATTCCTTTTTAATTTTGTGTCACTCTTTCTCATAGATATGTGTTGCATTGAGTAGTATGTTTACTTTACATAAGCCTTAGGAATGTGTCCTTATATGATAGAATGTGGTGCACAGGTTCAAGATTGATCCTAACTCATGCAAAATCTTCTATGTTGCACATTATTGTGGATATCAAAAATTAAGTTAAGTATAAGCTAAGATACAGTCTCAAAGTGTGCCCATTTGAAAAAATATTGTAATTGGAATTTGAGTTCATGTGATGTTGCATTGATTCCATGTAATATGGTACAAGGTATAATGGAATTAGAGCTATGTGATGTGGTACCATGATGAATGGGGTTTCTTATGTCTAATTCCCAGAACATCAACCATCATGGCTTGGGTTTTGTTGAAGGACCTATTACACCAATCATGATAGAACAATTCACCAAGCCACCATATTATATCAATTATATGTTTAGGAACTCTTAATTATTTTATGGCAATCTTGGGCCGCTTGCATGAGAGAAATCTATATAACCCTTTGCAATAAATTCATTGACCACAACAATCTATCAATTTTTTGTTAAATAAAATAAAAAATTCAAAGACCATATTCAATAAGAAATGAAGAGATACTATGCATACAAATATGTATGTATCTACTCATACATATGCACATATATATGCATGCATAGTAGATACACACAAATAAACACATATATAGTTACCTATAATATTTGAATATTTATAAATACATATATCCATACATACAATATGCATATATACATACACATATATGCATCATATGCATATGCATGTATATAATGTAATATGTACACATATGCTATGTATATATACATAGTCATACATGCACATACATCTGTTAAATATTATAAAAATATATTCATACACACATGTACATATATGTAAATGTGTGTATGTATTTATATGTATATATACAAATATATATGAAATGAATTGTTGTATATCAATTAATTTAAAAAAGGGTTGCAAAATATTTTTTTGATGAATACACGTGTCTATTAATTATAAATCAAAATATAATACACATATTCACAAAAAGAAGATGGAGGACATGAGGTCACTCCCCAAAGTCACACAGGCAACACTCAGAAAGCAAGCATAAAACAAAAAACAAAACCGTTAAGTGGCGAGAGCAATGCCACCTGGGGGTAGAGGAGGGTCTCGGTCATCCAGCTTGCCCCATACATTAAAGCGGGTTCCTTTCTCAACAATTCTAAATCCGGGCATCCGATACTTCTTGATTAGGATCTCTTTGTAGTAGAAGATCAATCACTTTATGACGACCTTTGGAACATCCACGTTATGTTGACATGTGGCGAGGTTGAGCCGCACCAATAGCAGGTCTGGGGTGACGTCAAGCACATACCACCTATCTTCAACATTATCTTCAACATCTTTATCTTGTTCTTCATTCCGAACCAGAGAAATAACCTGAAGCAACCGAAGGAGCATTTGAACCTCTTTTAAAATATATTTTTTTAAAAAAGTGAGAAAAAGAATACATACATACATGCATGCAATAATTTACTTTGCAATGCTTCCTTTTTAACCAGCTTGAGGTTGAGCTTGACATTGATGTTGGGTTCACATTGAAAAGATTCTCTCACTATTCGTTTGGTGTTGTCATTATTAGTAGTTTGACAACGACATTGATAAACATTACCCACAATATTATATTGTTTACTCTTAAAATAATAACATGTCTTCGATATGTTCGTAACATTCGTCCTCATCCTAATATCTAATTTAGTAAATTTTGTTGTATATTTCCCTGTCATAGTCAAGCTAAGCAACAAAATGGAATAAGCTTTCATTTTCTAATGTCGTTACCTCCAACTCTTTCTTATGTCATTTATTTTTGTAATTTCAATTCTTTAGTCAAGTAAATGGGCCCAAGATCGTTGGCCTATGATTTTCTTACAATTGTTTAATAATATAATTTTATCTTTGACGTTGTGTGTATCACCAAACAAGTTGGATGTGGAAATTAGGCGAGGAAAACTAAGTTGGATTGTTGTATTCAAAGACTAGTTTTGTTGATATTTTCAATGCATTGCCTAATATTTTAATGCATTCTTTCTATTCATATTTCCACTCCAGAAGGATTAGGAAAGAGAAAGCTTGTGACCTATTTTATTGTATTTCAGACAAGGATACGTAGATTATAAATTCTAAATAATAAAAAGAGAGGAAGCTCCAAATTTAATTTCATTTTAGTGTCTTTCAAGTAATATTGGTATAATATATTGTTAAATTATAATTATAATTATATTTCAGTGTCAAATCTACAAGTACATTGGATCAATAAAGGCATAGTGTGGGTCAAACCTACGAGCACATTGGATCAACGAGACATAGTGTGGGTCAAACCTGTGAGCACATTGGATCAATGAAGACACTTTGCGGGTCAAACCTTCAAGCACACTAGATTAGCGAAGGCATAGTGCGAGTCAAACTTGCGATCACATTGGATCAACGAAGGCATAGTGTGGGTCAAACCTATGAGCATATTGGATCAACGAAGACACTCTACGAGTCAAACCTGTGAGCACATTGGATCAACGAAGGCATAATGCGAGTCAAACTCGCGAGTGCATTGGATCAGCGAAGACATAGTGTGGATCAAACCTGTGAGCACATTGGATTAGCACAGACATAGTGTGGGTTAAACATGTGAGCACATTAGATTAGCACAGACATAGTGTGGATCAACAAAGACATAATGTGGGTCAAACTCGCAAGCGCATTGGATCAATGAAGACATAGTGTGAGTCAAAACTGTGAGCACATTGGATTAGCAAAGACACTTTGTGGGTCAAACCTACAAGCACATTATATCAATGAAGACATAGTGCAGGTCAAACTTGCGAGCACATTGGATCAATGAAGACATAGTGTGGGTCAAACCTGTGAGCACATTGGATCAACAAAGACAATCTATGCGTCAAAAGTGCGAGCACATTGGATCAACGAGGACATAGTGCAGGTCAAACCTACAAGCACATTGAATCAACACAAGCATAGTTCGTACAATCACAATAGCCCAACAGAGACTTGAATTCTGGTGGCCACAACAATAATACCACCACTTAACCATCACACTATGGGACGAACCTCATGATTAAATTTATATATTATTAAGTAATTTAAATTTATTTTTAAGATTAATTTGATTGGTTAAGATTGTTCAATTTAAATTTTGATTATTTATTGAAATAATCATCTTTTATCAAAAATTATCATTTTTATTTTTTTCAATTATAAAAATAAATCTATATCAATTAATCAATAAACTTATATATCTATATATAATTATATATATAAACTTATATATCTATATATAATTATATATCTATATATAATTATATATATCTATATATTAGACTTTATTGTTATGTAACTTTTCATACTAAACTCTCATTTATTTTTTGCTTTTAGCCCCATTCAAGTATTATTCTGATTCTTTAAGATACATAAGTATAATTGTTTTATCCTTTTGAGGAATTAATAAAGAGTGGATGGGAAAGGAGGTATTTTAATAATAGAAATTATTATGAAGTTTTAATATAATGTGTACCATGTAATATTTGTTTATCATTTCTTTTGTTTTTTAAAACAGTGTATTATATAAATTAAGTTTAAATTAAGTTTATATTGTTAATTTTGGTTGGTTTGTTTTAAGTGTAATGATTATTATATAAGTTTATTTTTATGTAAAAATTCAAAAATTATTTAAATTTTTATTAATTTTGATTTTATATATTTTAATAAATTAATTTTATTTTACAATCTATCAATATGATATTTTGGATTTATTTTACAAGTTCACAAAATAATCTAGTTCAAATTTATATGAATGGATTTAACCTTTGGAATTTCAAATGTTAAATATAAAAATAGGTTCAAGACAACTCGTTTTCTACTAGCCATTACCTATTAAATTGACTGTAAAATATTTAACTTATAAGCTAAGCTGTTGTGTAAAAGGACAAAAACTTAATTCATTATGATTCTCAAGGAATTGTTGAGGGTCCATTTATGACACACGAAGGAACATCATTTGATAAGACTTAAAAATAATATTTAATGTAAGTGTAGCATAAATAGTTACACATGACTAGGCATATCACATGATTTCTTGGCATGTTTTTGATCTTATTAAAATTATTGAATTAGATCAAAAGGCTTGACTAAGAACATGATCCTTTCTTAGCAAGATTCTAATTGTGTTTTTCGACACTACTAGTCATTTATTGTAGGTTTAGATATCAAGCCAAAATAGAATGTGATGTTTTTGGACAATGAGATTAGGTCCGCACACAAAGATCAAATTTATAAGTGCAAAGATCATTTCCACATGTATAAGAAAGAGCCAAGGCATTAGGTGTCAAATTTACTATTCAAAAGTAATTATACATGTCATGTACAAAGTTCTAACACAATCAAGAATAATATAGCACCATCTATCATACTCAAATCAATATTGAACTCAAAACTAAGTACCATATTTTATTTATTTAACACTTATGCACATTTATTTATTACATTTATTTACTATTATAGTTTCAAATCTATATATGTATACAATTCTTGTTATTCATCATGATTTAATTAATTTTCCCTAGGACTTATTTATGTATGTGTGATTATTCCATATACAAATTGGTGAAATTGACTCATCTTATAGCCCTACCATTTATTTTTCTTCATTAGGGTTTCAAATCTAATATTGTTATTGTACATATTTTATTTTAGATTTGATTGGATTTTGTCATTTTTATCTCTTTGACCCTACCCATCCACTATTTTTTAATTTGATTTTTGTAAGGATCATATTTAGTGCATCATTTTCCTCATCCATTGTTCTTTTATTGTTATATCTTGATATACGATGAGCCTTAAAAATGTCCTATTTTTCTTACTTTAGTTTCATACTTTTGATCTCATTTTTAATAAGTTTCAAAGATATTCCTAGACCCTTTCATATATTTGAAGTATTTAAAGCATTGAAGATGATATACTATATTGATAAATCATGGTTGTGTGAATCTTTGAATGCCTATGCAATTTAATGGAGTTTTACGATTAATTATAGCTTTTTAATGATAAAAATACCTTTGGAATAGACTAACCTCTGCAATGAAGGATTTGTCAACCCACAACAAAAGGAATTTCAACCTGCAACATTAGGATGCTTTTTGCTAGTTGATTTATGGATTTGATTGTGTAAGAGTTTTTTCATCAACATTTCTAGCTAACCAAGAATATAGCGCGAAGGGATATAGCTTAAAAATAATTATTAAAAAATGAAAAAAGAAGAAGAAAGATAAAGAGGATCAAAACGAGAGTTAAGAAAACACTAAAAAGAAGAATAAGCATTAAGACAAATGAATTAAAAACCAAGCTTCTGATATAAGAAAAAGGAACAACAAACCAAAAGAAATAAGAAATAAAAGAGGAGAAACAAAAAGAAAGGAAAAATAATCAAAAAAATTGAACACACTTAAAGCCAAGAAATAGAGCATAAAGCAAATCGAGAAAATGCAAAGAGGAACCAAAAAGTGAAAGAAAAGGTAACCTAAGAAATAGGAACGACAAGGAGGCAACAAACACGGGCAAAAAAATGTTGATGGATCACAGAGTGTGATCCAAAACGTTGATGAAAAAACTCTTACACAATCGAATCCATAAATCAAGTAGCAATAATCAATACAGATTGTGGAAAATTGATATCAGAAGGATGCTTTTCCTCCATAGTCAAAGGAGGTTATCACCTATAGCATGTGTAATTTTCTGAAGCTAATGGAGGCAATGGTCGAAGAGTGTGAACATGATTTATTCACTAATCACTCAATCTTTTCACTTTATGTTATTATTAAATCATGGAAGAAGAAGATGCCTGTAATAACAATGGTTAGTGGCTTGTAATAAGTTTTTCCTTATTATGCACATCTTTAGTTATAACCATCTTCTTAAAAGATGTAGAGTCCTTATAAGATTCTTACACTCTTATCTCCACTAGCTTTCATTTACTATTTTAAATAAGACCTAGTCCTCTTCCTATACTTTTGAGAGAGTCAATAGTTGCTTACAATTTATTTAACATTCTAAAAAAAATGGGACTCTCAAAGATCTTGTATATATGTCTGATCTTGTGAGAGATCATGCTAGCTAGATTTTTGTAAGAAGTAGTTTTGAATATGTATTTTTGATCAAATACTTTGTTCTCATGTTTTTGTGTGCTTGACCTGCAACAAAGAGGGATACACCAATTTCCATGAATCTATGAGTTAAGATTTAAGAAAGACATTACAGATTTCAACAACTCAAGCAAGATCCATTTGAGGTACTATAATATCCATGGTAGTTTAGATTATCAGTTGCAATAGAGTAATTTACTATATTGCATTTCTTGACACACAGTCGATTGAGTTGTTGAATGAATAATTAATTTTTATTACAATGAGTTGCAACATAGCGAGTTGTCAAGTTATTATTCTCGTAATTGTAGTTAACCATAACAATTATTATAGTTACAAAAATTATTATTTATTTGAATTTGTTTCTAGATATAGTTATTTCAGTTAGGTTGCTTTTAGTTAGATTTATTTTTGTTACTTTTCTATACAAAATTGATTAGGATGTTTTAAGATTCTTAGCTATAGATATAGTGCCATCATCATCTCAAGATTATGATTCCTAGGCTGACAATTTAAATGAAGCACCTCTAAGGCAATGGATTTCTTAATAAGGGATCTATTTGGTCTATTAAGTTGTATCTATGCATTATCTACATCAATTTATTGAACATAGAGGGAGCACTACTTTTTTGGCATCATTTTCGAGGATGATGCTAAAGTTCAAAATTCCTAAGCATGTATTAGTTCATTATATTACTTTCACAAGTTAGGAATTTTTTATTTACAGTAATTAAGACTTGTGGAATTTACAAATTAACCCTGAGCTACTCAATAATGGTGTGTAGTAAAAGCTATTTAAGCTCAAGTTACTATTGCATGTGGTAGCAGTGAGACACTTTGGGAAGATTTCTCCCCTCAAACCAAAACCAAGAAGAATTTGAAAATATTGGCACAAGTGAGGGACTATTTCCATCAAAGAAAATGGTTGAGGGAATCAACAACATATAAATACCCCTCACACCTATAGTTTTTATAAACTTGGGAGACTCCCCATAAGGCTTCTCAACATCATGGTATAAGAGGCAAAGGGAAACCCAATAAATATTATTACATTTGAATCTCTAATCAAAAATCAAGAGTGGACGGTTGCCCTATACAATATACGTCCTTCAAAATTTCCCAATTTTTGTAGTTTGATTACAAAAGACCTAGATAGGTTTCTATTTGATTTTGATGTTCTATATAAAATATGACTACACCATAGATGATCATAGGTTGAAACTCTTCCTAACCACGTTGAAATATGTTGCTTTGCTGTGGTTCATGAGGCTAGGAAGAAATGCAGTGCAAAATTGGGAAACAATGAAGGACAAATTCTTGCATAAATACCAAGATTATTGTTAGGGAGAAGACATGAAAAGAGATGATATCTTCAAAATGTCACTATTGACAATCATCTTGCAACATGTTGGTGTTTCCCACTAATTGTCTAAGTTTTTCTAAGGGTTAGCTAAATCCTATACTCAAAAACCCTAGGTTAGTGGTCAACGAATAGGAGATAGATTCTATAATTTTTCTCCTATGTACTTTAGACTTTGCAAGACTAGGGCAGGTTCCCATATAACATTATTTAGATTTCAACAATGCTTTCAATAATGCTTAAACAAATTATTCACATTAATTTTATAGAAGGTGAGCTTGATTGACTAAATCATCTCCAAAAACCTCTATTTGCTCTATGTTTCTTGATAGTGTGCATTGAGCATAAAACATTAAAATTTAATAAAAGTAAAATTTAATTTTTTGTTTGTTTTGATACTTCTTAGTTTTGAGCTATGTGAATTGGCCAGTGCCTTATCCATTACAAAGTCAAAAAGTGAAGTAAAACTCTCCTACAATAGATTATCTCTATGGCTTCTTATATCTCATTGAATTAAAATGAGAAATAAAAAAAGACAGTATAATTAATCTACTTATAAATCCTTATTGTAAACACACACTCTTTAATAAATAAACTAAAAGAAAATTTAATCCATTCCTTGAACAAAAGCTAACAATTTAGATATTCATAATAGCAAATGTGATATGAGAATCATGAAGAATATTTGATTATATATATTTAAAAGAGGATGTATTACAATAGGGAGATAAAAATAGATTGAAATTCAAAATTGAGAAACACAATGAGTTTTTGAGTGATCTATTGTAATTACAAAGAAAAATTACATTTCTTCTCTGAACTTCAGGGGACTTAATTGCACAAAAGCCATCCTAATTCTATACAAAGGCTACAAAATTAAGGAATCAAAATATTGAGGATTTAGAATCCTTAAAATGAGGCTTGAAATTCCCTTTTATAGATACAAGAGAAGAAATAAGCAAAAAACCGCATTCACCACTTAAGTCACTAAAAGACAAAAATAAAGTGGTGAAACTATTTACATAGGACAAACTATAATTATAAAAGTAGTATCCACTTCAAAAAGTAGTTGGAGATCTTTTGGAGCATTAATATTGGCAGATGGAATTGATTTCTTCGAAATTTCTTCTTATAGATGATAAGACACCTCTAACATTCTATGCTAGACAAGCCCATGCAGTAGTTAAGCCTGATTGGTGGAGATTGATTTAAACATAACTTAAGTTGTATCATATTCATCTTTATCTTCACCCTGTCCTACTAAGGTGTCTATCTTAGGTGGAAGAAATTGGATGACTCTTTTTATGTGTGCTTTGTAGTCATCACCAATCAAAACTTGCACCATATTAGGGAAACCTAGAAAACTAAATTCCAATTTGGAAAGTGAATCCATGTTGAGGTTTAGCTAATCTGCATCAAATTCTCCTTCATTTTTTATTTTATTATACATGGGACTGTGGATGTCTACAAAATTTGATCTCCACTCCTTGCAAGGCCTTATTTCACCCTCCTCATTCAAAATTGGAGGCATATAAAACTCCTCAAAACCATCAAAGGTACTTAGTTCCCTTCTCATAAGTGCTTATACCTATTGTTATGACTAATTATGTCATCCAAAAAAATTGACTAAACAAAATGTTAGACATCAAATTGCAATCAAAATTGGGATTCTTGGCAACATTTTTCAACAAAGCAATCCTATGGGACCAATTAACTTGGATGAATCTTAACCTCATTCCTACCTGAGTGTGTCTTGCATGTGCATTTCTTAAAATTTTGTAATGTCCCATGCCTTATCTACCTGAGCTAAAATATTTGACAACCCATACCACAAAATACTATCAAAAAAATCTTTTTTTTTTACAACCCCCTCCTTTGCTACTTTGACCTCCACTTTGCTCTAATTGAGTTTATCCTTTAAATTTTTGATCTCAATGATCAAATTTTTCTTCTCTTGTGACCCTTAAGCTTCAATTACTTTCTTGGAAGGGGAAGTAACCCTCTAGCTACATTTATTTGTTGCTACAACTTTTGATTTATTACATTGGCCTTATCCAAAATTTCCTATAATTTCTTCACTGTTACCTCAATAAATAGGGTTGTATTTATTGTGAGGGAAGCTACTTGGAAAACACTTGTATCCCAAACTCTCCTTACTATGAGGTTTACAATGAGTTTATTAGGATCATTTATTACTTTGGGTTTATTTATTTCATGGAAGATAGAACAAATTGCTAAGGTCTCATGCTCTGGGTGAAACTCGATCCAAATGCAATTGCAAATGACATGTTCCATCCTAGAGCAGTAGGAGGAAACCTACATTTCTAACCATTTCCCTACCTCTGTGAGGGGTCATGGCCTCCATTTCTTTATTCACATTTTCTCAAAACTCCTCAATTATTTCTTTCCTCTCTTTCTCTGAGAGGCTTTTATCTTAAATATTATGTTGTAGCTCTTCCCCTTTATTCTTAAGGAAAAGGTCCTTAAAATCCTTTGTTGTGATGAATTATTCATCTTGCACGAATTCACTACATGCTTGAGCCTTGATATTATCAACAACTTTCCCACCTGTTTAAAAATTGATGACTAATATGTCATCTATGGGTCTTTCAATTAGATGCCTTGGATGTTTCTTACACCATACTAGCATCTCCATTAAACTCATATGGATCAATAGCATAATCCACAAGTGGTCTAGATGGAGGGTCAATTTTTTGTAGGGAAGTGACCTACTGAGGACTTGGTGGCACATTTCCTTTGGATGCAAAAGGACCAAGGGTGCTTGATCTAGAGGCTGACACATTTTTCAACAATTGATTTGCATTTTCCAACATAGTCATTATCCTAACTACAGGGTCTCTGACATGTAAAAATGATCCTTTAAAATATGGATATGCCCTTTTCCTCTTGTTCTTTTCCATTTGAATTTCCACCCGTAGGGGTCTTTTCTATGTAGCCTCCTCTATTGTACAATTTTGGATCAAATCCTCCACACTATCAAAATCATATGGATAAGGTGAAAATTTGAAAATATTTCCTTTTTCATGTATGAATCTCTCTAGATCACACCTCCTCACCTTATCCTCCTTCATTCTATAAGGCAATAAGGCAATAAATTTCCATACAAAAACTCAATGTCCTCCCTTGATGTTGCTAAAGAATCAGAGAATATAATTGTAGCTGAGAGGAGGGCATGCTTCTTATTATTTCTAAAATGAGTCTTATTAGACTTATTCAATTTCCACATGATCTCCAAGAAGGAAATCTTGTTCGAAACACTTTTGGGTAACACATGAGGTGCTACTAGGGACCCATACATTTTGATAATTATAACATCAGTGTAGAAAAACCAATCACCCCAGTTGTGTTTGATCCCCTTCTTTGGAGTGAGGTCCATTGGCCTCAAGAATCTCCTTACTTCCTTTGACAACCCCAAGTCCACTAGAAAACCTAGGTTGTTCAACACTATTCTCATAAATAACTCCTCAAAGATTGAGTAGTTTGCTATGTCACAATCCTTATCCTAGATATAAGTCCATTCCTAGGCTGATTTTTTTTCTCATCCATAGCTATGATTTGATGATGGGGGACCATACTTGTACTCCACTATACAAAATTATGTGGCACAATAGTGAATACCACTTGAAATGGACTATGTTTCAATCCTTATTGAGTGAACTCAAGGATTTATTCAATTCTTCTACACCATATCTAGCATAGTCATATGGTTTATAGACATCTTTGCTCTAGATGTCCATAGCTAGTACCATTAGGTTGAAATGCATCAAAATTTTGTTGTCCAACCCTAGGATCTAACATAATGAGAAATATGTTCTCAAAAATATTCCTTAAATATGTCATAGCCAAAAGGCTCCAAATCACCTTTGGAAAATCTCTGCAATTCTCCACAAGGCCCTCTAGGCCTTAAACAAGGTAACCATTTTACTTTGTAGCTATCTTGGTGCCTTTGATATTCTTTGGTTTGGGCACACAAATCTATTGGAAGTTGAGAATTAAGGTTTAAATAAAAAACCATATATACGTGGTCTCTATAGAGGGGTAGGAGGCTCCTTCCATCCGTAGTGTACAATGCCCTCTTCTTAGGGTTGTATGCCTTGGCAACTACCCTAGTTAAATCCATATTTAAAAAATATTTGGCACAACTAGATTACCTAACCCTTACCACCAAAATTTTCAAACAAGCCTATCTATTAGGGCCTTTTTGTAGGAATTTCTAAATAGAGCATACCCCTGAACTGAAATAATGGGGTCTCTACAATTCTCATTTTTGTCAAATACCCAATCTATAATAATTCCTGACCCCTAAGCCATTCTCAACCACTTTTGTGATCCAATGAGCTATGCAATGATATCATCATCTAACCCCCATTTGTAACCCATTGATGTTCCAACCATTGTCTCAATTTTAGGGTTTCACAACAAGATAACTAGGGTTTCAAAAAATATTACACTTCTCCAAAGTTTTCTATTTTTTTTGCGAAATCTACCCTTTACAAATTGTAATTTTATTTTTGAAGACTTAGCACTAGATAATTCAGAATCTTGCACCATCAAATTCACAAAGATATAGTTTGATGTACTTACATGTTTGGAATTTGTAGGATGCTCTAATTCAATTGAGGAAACCCTCATAAAAATTCACTCTGGCACTCAAAGTTTATGATTCAATAATGAAGGATGAGGTAAGTAAGCCAAAATTCTTGAGGAATTAGTAGATACAAACCCCATCTACCATCAATGTCCTTGCATGCTTGAACACATGACTAGTGGTAGCCATTCATTATGTTTGAATGCAGGACATCGATCTTAGAGATCAATGATGATCATAAAAATTCAAAATTTCATTTGTGAAGTGAAATCCTTCATTTTTAATTACATAGATGCATGCCACCATTTTGAGGACTCACAGGAATAGGAGATGACAAAAGAAAAGCTTCCTTGATAGTATTTCTCCATGAAACAACATGGTGATATCACCTGGCAACATTTTGGGATTTCAAGGAAGAAACAACTTGTTTCACCATCAACCCATGAATACTTTAGCTTCCACAAAAATAATAAATCTATGCTTCAATGATGTGGTAAATTTTTGCTAACTCATAGGAGTAAATTTTTTAGAGAAAAAGGATATGTGAAGCAAAGGGCCTCTATGATACATAAAGGTTGAAAAAAAACATGCCTTAAAAACAACTTAAGGCTACTAGGAAAAAGGGACTAGTCAGAAACAATGAAAGGAGCTTTCCTAGGGAGCATAAAACATTAGCATGAAAAGTAATCTTTAATTTTATTAAACATGGATCAAGAAATGTGTCACCATTTCAGGGACTTATGGGGAGGAAAAAGATGGGAAAAGACTTTAGTGAATCAAAGAAGTTGTGTGATATGTTGTCCAATTAGGTCTAGAAGAGTTTAAATACTTTTAGCAATACATTAAAATATGAACAAAAAGGGAATGGATGATTTCCTAACAAATAGGTCCTATAAACACACAAGAAAGATACCCTAAGGTTATAACTTAAGAGGTAGATGACCTCGGTTGCAAGTCAACAACAAAAAATAAGAAATATACAAGGGTTTTAGATATATGTTAGGGTTTTATGAGAGGATAGGGTTTTAGGAGCCCTAATACATTATTTTTAACACTTCCTTGCAATAATTAAGGATTTTTTCAAAATTTCAAAAGGCCAAAATGTCATAGGAGTACAAAATTTTGAAAGTACCACCACAACACTTTCCACCTAATTCTCATATAGTCCTAAGTAAATTCATTTTTTATATATCTTCTTTTTCCTTCTCTAGTTTTAGTAATACTCCTATGACATTAATGCTTCTACTTGTTTTGGTTCTTCTATATGTGTAGGTAATACAACATTTCCTACACCTTCTTGTGCATCAAGATTTCTCTTTACTATTGACTTGTATTTAAGGATATTTAAATGCCTTGTGCCTAACTTCTCCACACTTGTAACATGAGACAATAAAATATCTTCCTTTCCATATCAAATTATAATCCTTCCTCTTGTATTTTGACTTAAATCATTAGTTTTTGAAGTAGTTATTTCCTGTTCACATGCTTGTGTTCCTCTACTATTATATTATTTTCCTTTTCCAATGGTGGAACTTATTCTCCCTCTTGAATTATTTTGTTTCCTTTTAGATATTTTTTCTTCTACCTTTGAAGCAATTTGATATGCCTCGTATTAATTTTCAACATAGTCATTTCATCTTGAATATAATATCTTAACTCATTTACAAAACTAGAGGATTTTTCTTTATTATCATCAACATGAATAGCCCAAATATTTAATTTATACAATTCCTATATATAGTATTGAAAAATTAATTCCATTTTTCTAGGTCTTAGAACTTTCTAAATAAATTTAATTGATATATATTTTTAGAAATTTGTTCATCTTTGCAACCATTTGGTCCCATGTCCTAGTTTTCTCTTTTCCTCCTATTTTTCTATCTAATTTCAAATGATCCCATCATAGGGATGCATGTCCTAATTTTTTAGTATTCAATTTCACTATTTTGAGTCTTCAATGGATCATAATAAAATATTTTTCTACCTCTAATATCCAATCTATATGCTCTTATAGCTTCAAATTACCATTGTATTAGGAAGGATCTAGTATTGGTTTACTACTATTTTTTGATATTTCTCTTATAAATCTTCCCTTTGTATCATAGATTACTTCTTCAATCTCTAATTATTGTTCTTTTGGGTCATTTTCATCTTCACTAACATCCACTATACATACTCCTCTCCTTTGTGCTTCCTCCATTGCATCCGATCTTGTTGTTATCCTCTTCGCATCTTTATAATTTCACTAACTTGTGGTGCTCTAGGTCTTCCTATGCGTGTCATATTTTACGCTAAATTCTCTAGCACTCTTATTTAAATTCATAATTTTCAATCAAATTTAAATTTTAAAAATGGTAGAAATGAGGGTGGAAAAAATTTGTAATGTCATTATTCAAGATCATAAAAATACCATTCAAATAAAAATAAGAGGTATACAAATTTGACTAGTTTGGTGGACCCTCCACATGTATTGTTATAAGAATTATTGTAATTTATCACAATTTTTCCAATAAAATAAATTGATACATCTAAATCAATAAAATTAAATAAGAAATATTTTTGTATTATCACAAGATACATAGAAATACTATAGGTAGGCTTATAATGATAAAAAAATAAATTAATACCTTATTTATAACAATATTGATTCAAGTTGAGAGTATTTATAATTATTAAAATACATATTTAGCACATCAACATGATGAATATAATCAATAGTAAATGGATGATGAGGAATCCTCAATGTTTTTATATCACTTATTTTAGTTTTATAATGTCACACATGAAAATATCAATAATAAAAAAAATTAAGAGAAATTTTACATGTAAATGAATATTATAATGATATAACATGTCATGGAATTCTAGTTGGCATTTGTGATCCAATGAATATTACTATATAAGAAAAGTTATGTAAATAAAATAAAGAATAAACCCAAGTTATATTGTTAGTTACACATTCTTGTGGTCAGGATAAAGTAAAAGATACATCTATTGAAATTTTTAAAACCGAATACAAGAAAATAAAGCAACACTATCATAACCATTTTATCTAAAGATAAAAATATTTGCATTCATGATGAAGTAGAAACTCAAACCTCATCCTCCAACTCACAACACATATATGAAACTCAGAAAAAAAATGCAAGAAATTAACTCAAATCTGCATTCAACATCTCTTGAATTGTTGCAATAACAAGCTATCAATTAAGCACAACTGAAAATGCATTAATTTGCAGCCATACAGGCTGATTAATTCCATTAAAAAACTGATACAAAACTGATAAGAAACAACAAGAAATAATTACAAAGTTTTTCCTTCCACCAAACTTCTCTCACAAGTTTTTCTCCTTCAACTTGCAAATCCTCAATTGAAACCTCTGCTAAAACTCAACCACGGATTCTCCAATCCATTTGCTGCTGCAAATACCTCTTCAAACCTGCAAAAATATATTATTTTTCCTCTCCCAACAAGAAGATATTCCTAAGAATTAAGGGCTTCAAATCTCGCAGCAACCCCCCTCAAAAATGACAAAATAAAGTATATAAATTAATTCCTTCACACCTTTTCTATAACTCCCCATTTTCTATGCCTAGAAATGAACAATATGCTTCAAAAATTAATTAAAAATTATTAAATGTTGAAAAATAATTTTTTTGTAACCTTCATTCATGATTGGTCAAGAAAAGCAACCACTTCCTCACAAATAGGAGTCCCATAATAGAAAAAAAGCCAAACCACTTGATCTTGGGCATCCAAATTCTTCATGCAAAAATTTAGAAAAAAAATTTCGCTATTATAACTTGTAACTCCCAAAATCCCATGCCCAAGAAGTCATATATGAATATTTTTTCCTTTTTGAACTTCAAAACTTAAAATTTGTCTCTTAAATTCTCTCCAACACCACAATTTTTGCAACAATAAAATAAGGCCAATTATTTAATTCCATATTTTGGCCTGAATGTCACATTTATTCCTCACAAAATTATTAAAATAAAAATAAAATTAAAATCACTCCTTTTTTGGTTGACGTTGATCACACTTTCACCTAGAATGCTCCTGCATCAATTCATATATTACCTTCACTCACAAAGATACACTTTATGATCATAAAAAATTACACATTCATCATGATATTATATAGCATAAATAAATGGGGGCATTCATTCACATGATAAATATTTTTACCCTATTGAGATAGACCCATTACCACATATGTACATTAATATTATCTACTAATTATTTCCCATGTCTATAACTTGTTTTATTTATTGATAATGTATTAAGTATTATATTTTCATGCTCTTCATATGAATTCACTTGATGTTGCAACTTGGGGGGGAAGGAATCATTTATTTTTGCAAGTTCTAAGTGGCCATTTTTTCTCACCAAGAGAAAAAGAGAAAGCATACTTTTATTCACTCTTTTGTACACATTGATAAGTACAACTCAAGTGTGATTTTTATACTTAGTTTTATTTTATGAATCATCTCAAAGATTCAATCTTATTTAAATTTGTATATCATGATCAATTGACATACCTAATTTTTTGTTGATAGCAATTAGTTTCATTTTTATCTTGTAAATTTATAGGAACTCTTTAGTAGCACATAAAATTCAAGGGGGGATATCATCCACTAATTATCTTTCCATTTGTTATTTTTTATTTGATTGTATGACATGTCTAATGGATTCTTATTGCATATCAATGAAAAAGAGAATACACACTTTAGTACACCCATAATATTATAATATGTATAGGGTTATGATTAGTATACATGTGGCTACCTTAACTCTTAATTAAGTTATGATTCCTCATGGTCCCCTACCCTAGAGGATTCCCTTATTGAATTCTCTCACAGGGATGTTTCCCTTTTTGAATCCCATCCCAAATCTCCTATGGATGCCTCTCTTACTAGCCCCTTGACTTCCCTTAATAAAAATATTGACCAGACTTAGGAGTGCGAGGACACCCCATTGGATACTTATAACATTTGTAAGAATTGTGCTCCCTTGAGGAAGAAGCTGAAAAAAAATTACAAGGACGCCAATATACAAAATAAAATTCTCAAATGGTTGTTGGCTCAACTCATAACTGTCAAAAACAACATCCAAAATTTAGAGTCTTTCATGTTTAAAAGAACCATAGACTGGCCAAGTGAGGTGGAAGACTCTGACCATTGAGATTTATTAAATGGTATGACCAAGACCTTTGAGAATTGGGAAAATATTGAAACGTAAGCTATGGAGATTAAGATTGATATTAGGTCCTCTAAGGAGAGCACAAAACTAAAAGAAGAGTTTGTTAATATGTAATGCAACCAAGATAAAATTCTTTGGATTTTGCAAGATATATTCGAGTATAGAAAATAAATGGTCAAAAACATTGTTCTAACCATCTAAAATTTCCATCATGATCTAAAGAGTTTCCAAGAAAACCACACAAGAGATGATCAACAAAAGGCTTCTCAAACTAGTCCCGAAAAGGAGGGAAAGAAGGAAAAAAAGTGCTCCTACCCCCCACAATCGATATTGGAAGAAAGAACTAGAAGGATCTATCCTTCATAAAGAATGTACAATTCTTTTGAAGGAATGATAGGAAATTAAGGGTCTCTATCTTCCTGGAGATTAGTAGCTAGTTTTGTGTTCATTTTGGTTGTTGGATGGTTCTGTTTCTTTTTATTGTCTATTGGTCTTTTCTTTAGTTCTTGTTTTTTAGTTTTTTGGTTCTCACTACTTGTGAGCTCCTTTTTTTGGCATCCATGGCTATTTTTTAATGGGTATGGGCCCTTCCCATTTTATCTTAACCAAAACTCTTAATTAAGTTATATGATCATTAATATAGTCTTATATAGAAAATCTAGTGGTTTCTAGTAGCATCTAAGAAATAAATATGGTATATATAAAAGGCAAAATTTAGTTATTATCACATTAAGTATTGTTTTCTTATTAAAGTCTATTGTAGGTATCCCCATGAAAGTGGTTTAGGTTTTTTCCCCTTGAAGTGGCATAATTTTCTACATAAAATGTGGTAAACCATCTAGAATATTTATTCAGTACAAAAAAAAAGATACTAAAAAAACATTTCTATAAACATACAAATTCATGGATAAGCTATAGATATAATCTCACACTAGGGAGAGAAAACATGAAATAATTAAGCCCATGAGAAGGAATTAAAAAAGTGACTAGAGATGAGAGAGAACAAAATTTGAGAAATGAATATCGGGAGCTAGAAGTAAAATAAGAGTAGTAGAGTACCAAACTATGTATAATCCTCAAATGATGAAGCTATAAGATGAGAGGGAAATATACCCCAGAAGAAAGTAAATTTTGTGGAATATTTTTAGCGCCTACTTAGCCAAGATAGGGCCAAGCTATAATTTGTGTAAATTATCAATAATTTCCAATAATTTCTCATTATTATTCAAAGACTAGTAATCATAGAATTGTAGAAAAATTAATGGAATGGTCTTATTTTCTCCTTTTAAGTAAAAAAAAAGGACATTTATAACATAACCTAGAGAGAGATCGTACCTTGAATTAACATATTGGAAAGTCCTCTAAAAGCATATAAGACTAGGAATATTTTAACACAACATGTTTGAACAATGGTAGGTCTTGCTAGAGGTCTATTATATTAGGTAGAACATTAAGGAAACCTTAGGTTATTATTAAACCTAAGGGAATTCAAGGAGAAAGTAAAGCCCCAACATATATTGAATTGTTTCCTACTCTACATCATAATAAATTGAGAAAATATGCAAAATCGTAGTGTAATTACATCCCAAGTTATCTAGGTTCCCGTTTATACAAAAGTAGGAAAAAACACCTTTTTCTAAATTTATTTCATTCTTTAAGTTTCAAAATAGGAAAGAGATGAGTAGAGAGCATGTTAGTGAGGTAAATAAAATGAGTAGGTCAAAGAGTGTGGAATGGAAAAATCATATGGAAAATAAATTAAAAGACCTTGAATATGTTGGAACAAAGTTGATCACATAAGGAATGGAGATAAGGTAGTGGAGAGTTAATAGAATAGGGTAGAGGATAAAGTGTTATATGGAATGAATAAAAGGTGGGGAGGGAATGGTGTCAACTAGGGAGCAAACATGTGGAGATAAAATTTGATGCAAAAGAAATGAAAATAAGTTTTAAAGCATCAAGAAGCCATCTATAGAAAATGTATGGAGGAAAATATTAGCCCTTCCTAAAGAGGTTAGGAGTGGAAATGTGACTACATTTATCATCATATAATACCTTTTTAGGAGTTAAATAATATAGCAGTGATGATGAAGATAACTCTTGAAAATTAAGTTTCCAATTTATGACCATATTTTCCAACCAAGTTGGAATTTTTAACCTTCCCTATATAAATGGGCACAATAATAATAATCAAATTATTAGAGAAAAATAATGACCTCATAAAGAGTGTTCTAAATTTTCCAATTCAAGACACTTTTATATTTTATTTCATTTATTATGAGCATAGAATATTCCTCATTTTTGTTATTCTAAAATTTCCTTCTTTTTCCAAAGATAAACCCAAAATAAGAGCTTTGGGTTTTACTTTATTGTTAGTTCCTTATAATAAATTTACCATGAAGATCTTAACTATCTAACCATCAAAATTTTCAATAATGTAGCCTAAGGATGAGGGAGTTCTAAAGAGGGACTAATATTTTAAGATGGAATCAACCTAAGCATAGAAATTTCTATTAAGAGAGACATTTTTCAAGACTATCAACATAAAAACTATAGTTATATCTCTTTCTAATACTTTTATCACCTCATCAAAATTTAATAATATTTTTCCAAAAAATCGCCTTTCACTTAAAAAAAAATTCCAAAAAAATCTTACTATTTATTTCAGTCCAAACATAGCAAATTAGAAAAGAGGGTCTAGATTGCTAGATTAAAAAAAACAAGTAGAGTTTGAGAAAATATTTGGCTAATGAAGAAAAATTTGAATGTAATGTGAATGAAGGAAATCTAATTTATTTATTTTATCTTGAAATCATATCAAAAAATTAAAGTATAAAGGATGATCAATGAGTATATATAGTTATAATATTTTATCATTGAGCCATAAAGAACATAGTTAAAAGGAGGAGAGATACCCATATTAGACAATATTTTTCAAGTAAGAATTTTATTGTTTAGAGAAAGCCAAGAAAATACCCTTTTTTTTGACAGGCAATCATGTCTCAATTAACGAATAGAGAGCTATTATTTGGCAAAGAGAGGAATAAGTGAGATCCACTGAATAGTTACTTAATGTTGAGGGAATCCAAAAGAGTACACATTATTTTAGAGAGAAACAATGTTACTTTAATGCAAATGCAAATGGCATATTATTTTCAATTTTTTTGTAACATATCTATTTTTATAATATTCTAATTTGTAAGTTATTTCATTACATATTGTAGAAGAGGGAATTTACTACTCTCAAGATAATGGGGTCTTAAGGAGCAAATAACTTGCAATTAGTTCAATTGACACGACTTAAGTGAACTAGGAATAGAGATATTTAAAACTAAATTTTAAGCTAATATTAACAATAGATGTAACTAAAATTCTCAAATAACTTATAGATATGGGGTAGTACATTTTATTAGTTTACAAAAAATGATAAGCACTAAATACACATAATATGATACTATGTGGATGAAGTCTCAAACTTGGACACTAGTGTACTGTGAGGACATCTATGTATCTACATTGTGAATGAAGTCCTCTTCTTACCAAACCTATTCGTCACCTACACACATGGAAAAAAAGAAAATTGTTGGGGTTGTATAGGGTTTTTCCTTTGTTAAACCCCTAATTTGGTGTTTCCACCTCCATGAAAAACCATACAAGATTGGAAGACATAAAAATTAAAATATACTTTTGATAGAAACAAACCCCACAATGGAGGATAACCCCTATAATGATTAAAAGGAACTAGACAAGATCATATAAATATAACAATAGACAAGATTGTTTGAATGATAAGAAAGAGAGAATTACCACTGGTAGTTGTGGCCCCTCTTTCGAGATGATAGATGTGACAATATCATAAGAAAGAGGAGTCTTTGATACTACAAATGTCCAAGACATGAGATTTTTTTGGCAAAGTTTCATTAAGAGAGAGATAAAGAGCTTTGAGTAAAAAATTCCCAAGCAATCTATGAAAAAGGAGAAAGAAAAGAAAGGTTTTTTATTGAACTGGGTGGGAATAGTTGTTACAATCATATTTGGGTGTTGGGACATGTGTTACAAATAAAATACATTGGATATTCCTATTTGAATCTCGAATTTTATCTAGATGTTTATGTGCTATATAGATTTTGTGCATAAGCTACTATCTATATAAATTATTGCAAAATTAAAACCACAGGCTACTAACACTTCATCATTGTCATGCACGAGGTCAAAATTATAAAAACCTAATCATGAATTTTTTCATAAATGCATTGGGCACAATGCATAATTGTAAAATTGGAATAGGGTGCAATTTGTGACATTACACTTTGCCCCCACTTTAGTGAGTTGATCACTCAAATGGATAAACTACACTAAAGTAGCTAAAAAGATGTAAAACAATAAGTGCATTAATTATCCCAAAAAGGATATTGTAGAGAACACAAAAACAACCAAGTGAATGTGAATGATGCCCCCAATGCTTGGAAAAAATCTACAATGTTTGATGTGAAAATATGGGTGTTGTAAAATAAAAAATACATCAATTGCAAAAAATAGAAGAAGCTACTTCAATGAGAATAATGCTTAAGAAGACATTAGTAGGTATGAAGAAAAACTTGATGAGGGTGTGAATATATGCCCATTCATGCTTTTTCCCCTAGTCAAGAGGGTAAAATAGAAAGGTGGTCGAATTAGAACTGCCACAAAATTTTTAAAAATGGAAAAAAAATTGACTATATACTTATAAGGTGGGTCCCAAAAAGGTCATTTCACTATCAATTGATGATGAGTATTTTTTCATAAAGTTATTTAGATCTTGAGAAAAAATGCCTTATGAGATTTCTAGCCATCATGTGTAGAGGAGCTTTCGACTGACATAGATAGTAATGAGCCCCTAGGTGAGGTAGGCCAATTTTTTTAAAAAAATTCCTTTGTTTTATGTATTTAATTTTAGTAGTAAAAATTTGGGCATCATAGGTGTCCTAATTACACATTGTCATCTTGAATGTGCACTAGCATCTTGGACTCACACTGGCATCTTGGACACGTACTAGCATCTTAGACGTGAGTTGGAATTTAAGACCCTACATGTTTTTCCAAGGGTAGTTTGCATTGGTGTCCTCTTGATGTGTTGGTATCCCAGGGATTCACTATCATCCAAGAGGGTTCACCGGCATCTTGAGAGTAAAAAGTAGAAATAGTGTTAAGAATTTGAAGTATAACATGCTTATAGTAGATGTAGATAGAGAAGATATAATGTTTTGTGTGATAAGGTTATGTTTTTGTAAGGCTTATCAAAGGTTTGTGAGCATATTGATGATTTGATATTATCACTCCTACATGACAACATAAGGGATGTGATAGCACATGACCATAGTATACTACATCGAGTAGGACTTTGGTGGGTGTATGCGATGCTAGAAATAAGGTTTCACCCTACAATGTTGATGGCACTCATGGAGAGATGGGATGCTAACATGATGTTATTTCATCTCCATATAGGGGAGATAACTATCACCTTGATGGACATATACCACATCTTAATACTCCCCATCTGATGGGAGGATGTATCTTGATAAGCCACATATAGCTCAAAATTCCCAAGACAACCAACTCCATTGCATCAACCATTTTGTCCCTACGAAAACCACATGGAACATATACCTCAGGTGGCTAGAGTAGGGGTGAGTTATGGTTCCCATTGTGTGATACAACATGATTTTCATAGTGGAACTTTGATGCAGAAGCATCCTTGGTTCTTGGCAATCTTGCATCAACCAAAAATATTTTCCTTTCAGTTTTGTCCTTGTTTTGTTCTTTCTTAGTTTGTGTTGGTGGATTCATCATATTTGCTCACTAGACCCTATGGATCTCTACGTACATCATGGACATGTTCATTTTCCTTATTCCAATATTTGAGTGAGGTTGGATCATTTTCCAGCAAGTTATCAATTCCAGACTTCATGATAGTTTCTTGAACTGACACCAAAATAGTTTTCAAGCCTTACGGCTAATTTGATCATTCATGGATTGTTCATGTGACTTGCGGATCTTAATGGTGTGTTTTAAATGTTCCTAGAAGAAAAAAGGAGACATCTGACTGTTGGTAGATATATTTTCTAAAATGGAACATTTCATACCTTGTAGGAAGACAACAGATGTAGTGCATGTAGCATACTTGTTTTTTAGTGAAGTGGTCAGATTGTATCGATTACGTAGGAGTATTTTTTTAGACAGAGATGTAAAGTTTGTTGGTTACTTCTAAAGGAAACTTTGGAAGAATTTGAAGATAGATTTGAAGTTTAGTTCTATGTTTCACCCACAGACTGATGGACATACAAAAGTAGTGAACACAAGCTTGGGGAATTTGCTGAGATGTTTGGTTAAAGAGAAGACCAAAAGTTGGGATTTAGTCCTGGCACAATTTTTTTTTGCATACAATAATTCAGTGAATAGGTGTACAGGAAAGAAACCTTTTGATATTGTTACCGGAATTCATCCTAGAGGTATATTAGAGTTAAGAGACATCAGTATGGAAGAAAAAAGAAGTGCAAAAGTAGAGGAATTTGCAGAACATATGAAGAAAGTACATACTCAAGTGAAACAACAATTGGAAGATATGAATAAGAGGTATAAGGAGAAGGCATATGGAAAGAGGAGACATAAGGAGTTTGACATTGGAGATGAAGTGATGGTATATTTGAGGAAGGAAAGATTTCCAGTTGGGACATACAACAAGCTGAAGATGAGGAAGTTTGGACCTTGTAGGATCTTGAAGAAGCTTGATTTGGGAAATGCATACGAAGTGGAGTTACCAGATGGTATGGGTATATCGCTTATATTCAACATTGTAGACCTATGTCAATATTATGAAGCAAAATTCAATGAAGATGGTACAGTGGAATTGGAGAATCAATTTACTAAACAATAGTCATATGAGATTGAGGAGATTCTGGATATCAGAGATGGGAGAAAGACTCGTGGAAGATATTATAAAGAATATCTTGTAAAATGGAGAGGTAGACCAGTGGAGGATTCTTCATGGATTTCTTAGGCTGAGGTAGACCATCTTGGTTTTCCTTTGGCCTCTGCAAAGTGAGAGACTCACTTTTCATTAACCCCAGATTGCATCTGGTGCAACCACGGTAGGAGGTCCTTAGAGAGAACAATCTGGATTGTGTAGCAATAGTAACACAATGAAATCAATAAAAAATATGGAGGAAAATTCAGATTAACACATTCTCATTAATAGAAATCTTAGTTACATTCAGCCGACAATGCCCGTGCTTACAGATTCGGCTCACGGGCCTAATCAAATATGCAACATTCTAACATGGTCCTATATGTGAGCTGAGCTCTTACAAATACAATCTATCAACTACTAATTCAATTCTCTCTATCTCTACTTGACTATTCTAATGATAAATTACAAGCTTAATATTAAATCCGTGGCTTAGGAAACATTTGTGTTGGCCAAAGATCATAACATTTTCCAATGAAAGAAAATATAATGGGCGCATGAAGAAGTCGGCCTCAAATTTGAATTAATCCATCAACGGGTGCAGAAGACAAAGTGTGGACCTATAATTAAGGTTGGGGACACTCCAAGGAACATTTAAAATCACATTGTTAAGATTTTTAAGTCACGAGAATGATCCATGAAATGATTAGATTAGTCGTTAGGCTTGAAAACTATTCTGGTGCCGGTTCAAAAAATTTCATGAAGTCCAGAATCGATAGTTTGCCAAAAAATATTCCAACCTCACTAAAACCTTGGAATAAGGAAAATGAACATGTCCATGATGTACATAGAGATCCATAGGGTCTAGTGAGAAAATATGACGAATCCACAAACATGAACTAAGAAAGAACAAAACAAGGAAAAAACTGAAAGGAAAATATTTTTGGTTGATGCAAGATTTCCAAGAACCAAGGATGATCCTACATCACACTTTGAGTCACCACTGATGAATGAGGCTCTCACCTACAAATGGGACTCATTTGATACATCAAATATATGGAGAAGAGAAGCAACATATTCTCCTAGGGAAGAGTATGTTGGCCGATTTATACAATGAACTTAGGAAATACGTTCATCATGAGTACCATAGTTTGAAAACCTACACACTCCTTCAGGTGTGGGCCCTCAAACACATCACTTGTACTCAACTAGCCAATTTTCCTAGTGGATTACATGTGATCTTCATTGGGCCCATACATACCCATTAGTGTTGTAGTGGAGGTTTAGAGATCTATTATTTTGGAGACAAAGTATGGACTAGATTAGTGTTGGTGATGTTATATGGTAGCCATATTGGGGAATGGACAGATGGTCCACTAATAGGACCTAGCTACCACATATGCAACACAGTCAGTCCCTAGTTGGTGAAAACGATCACATCATTATGCCATATTACAAGAAATGGGTCATACTTCAGTTTGGGTAGGTATAGATAGATCCCCATGATATTCCTACCTACATTTGTTCTTTCAAGATCCTTATTAGACTTGGGGACCTACCCCAACTGACCATTGGTGATGTCACACTAAGTGGTATTAGGATTATTGATGACGATGACCCACCCCCACTGGATATTAATGGTGTGGAGGTGATAGATGGATTTAGAAGGTGGTGAGAGATAATGGTTCCAACTCCCATCATCCATGAGGATGCCATTGGAAGAGACCTAGGTGTTCAAAAATCTGATAGAAAGAGGACCAATAGGAGGAGGTAGTGGTAGAGAGGCCTAAGAGATGGTGAAGGGTGTCTTCACTAGAAACCATCCCCATAATCTCTCAACACTTCTGCTAGTAGGTTCCCATATAGAAAGTCCTCCATCATAGACAACATAGACTAGGGTACTTCCAATTGCAACAAAAGGGACACCAATGGCCTTAAGGAGTGGGCTGCACTAATTGATCTAGAATGGTGACCCATGTGTGAGTGGGGGTTTAATATAGATATGATTTCATTTGTATGATTGATGAGCCTAGTTTTTGGTCCAATTTTGGGTAGAATCTATAGTTTATTTGTTGGCATTTTTCATGGAATTTGATGTTAAATGTTGATATTTTCATAATGTTTCCCTCAAACCATAGACATTGGGAT
This sequence comes from Sequoia sempervirens, assembly GCA_007258455.2. Lineage (NCBI taxonomy): Eukaryota > Viridiplantae > Streptophyta > Pinopsida > Cupressales > Cupressaceae > Sequoia > Sequoia sempervirens. The sequence continues at coordinate 124,473,239 of VDFB02271358.1, forward strand.
TAAATCCTATGTCTGCAAGTTTTAATGAAATTGGCATATTATGTGGATTATCTATATTGATTTTGCATGTGGTCAATGAATGTTCCTTAAAGTGGTTATAGATGTGCAGTTATTGTGCGTACTGACATTTCCATGCAAATTTTATTTAAAGATGCTAAGTTGAGGAAGACACCGCCAATTGGGCATACACCATAACGTCCAACAAAGGAATCGCTCAAGGTCAAAAGAGGTCAACAGAAAAGATTCCTCATGCAACTGAATGCAACCGCTTTGTAGTGGGCTTTAATGATTGAGCATGCACGGGTGTTATTGCTATGCTAAATCTATGTTTGGACCTGCATGTCTGACCAGATTCCATGCACGTGTAACCACCATCACTCCATTTTCTCTATTTTCCCTAAATGGCGTCCTCCCAGTCATGGAGTTGATTACCCTATTTAGCTAATAGTATAAATAAAGATTTGATGCTCCTTCCTCAAGAGGTTGCATGATTTTATATTGTACTTGCACTCTAAATTTTTCAGTAATACATATAGATTACTCTTTTGTACTCATGATTTAGAGTGAATAAAATAAAGTTTTGAGTTTGAGCATCTGAGTTCTCATTAGTTTTAGAGGATACTTATCCAAGGGAGCCCACTTGGTGAGTAATTTGTCTTGTTAGTTTATTATAAGTTTAGTATCACTTACTATTTAGCAATTAGTTAGAAATCTGGTATTGATTGTTCCTACAGCCACTAGAATTCTATTCTATGACTATTCCTATAGCCAAAGCAGACAGAGTAGAGCCCTGTTTGTTGCTTAGATTTTCATTCCTATTATGCATTTTAGTTTGATGTAGTTGTTGATTGATGATTGATATTTATGGTATTCCCTTCTAAGAAATTTACTTTTAGCATTGCGTGTTCCTTAGCTATAAAATGAAATGGCTACTTTGAGTTCCTAGTGCACATATTGTGCTAAACCATTTCAAGTTCATGTCCCTAGGTTGACAAGTTAAATGCACCTTCATGATTATTGAAATAGCTATTCAGGTTAGATGTCCAATCTTTGAATCATAGCTATAAGGGCTTAGTTATTAAATCATTGTAGGAGGCCAACATTTTTGGCGCCGTTGCCAGGGATGGTGTCAACCTAGGGAGTATTTTGGAGTCATTGGTAGTTTTTCTTGCTGTAATGTTTCTAGAAGTTATTCTTAGTATATACTCATTTAGGAAGTAATGACCCCCCTTATTCTTTACCAATTCTTTGTGTGAGATGATTGATAGTGAGTGATACCACATGCATAGAGGAAGGAGAAGGTATGCTTATGGGAGATTCCTTCCTAACAATCCTAATCCATTCCAGCTAGTTGAACATTAGAACCTACCAAGAGAAGAAGAAGAAGATCCACACCCTTTTGTTGATGCATTTCTTGATTTGACTAGCTCTGAAGTCTCCTTTGAAGAAAAAAATCAGCTTGAGAACCCCTTTGCCTTGGAACTACTCAAGCATGCATGGGTGATGAAAATAGGAATAGAACTAACCAACCAAATTTTCCTTTCCCTGTTGCCCATCAGAATGAAGTTGAAAACATCAAGAATATTCTTGCCTCAACACTCCCCAAGTTTTATGGACTTGTCACAAAAGATCCTAATACCTTTTTATTTGAGTTTGACATACTTTATAGGAGTTATGATTATACTACTGATGCCCATAGGCTTAAGCTATTTCCTACCACTCTGAAAGAGGCTGCATTAAGATGGTTCATGAGCCTAGGTAGAGATACTGTGGAAACTTGGGAAGACATGAAGAAAAAATTCCTTGAGAAATAAAAGGAATATTGCAGGGGAAGTGACATAAGAGGAGGTGACATTTTTAGGATGCAACAAAAGGAAGATGAGAGCCTAGAAGGTTACATTGCAAGGTTTCTATTTTTCTTACAAAAATATCCACACCATACACTTAATGAAGACTCATAAAAGTTGCTTTTCTTGAGAGGAATCAATGATAGCTGCACTGATGCCTTGGACGTCATGGGAGGAGGAGATATCTCCCAAGTTCCTTGGGAAGATATCAAGAAAATATGCTAAAACTACTCTAAGGAAACTTCAAAGAAGGGGAGAGCTTACTGATCTTCCATGGAAAATTCAACTACTAGTGGAGTTTCAAGAATGGATATTACTCATTTGATGGTAGACTTCAAAAAAGACATTAAAAATAATCTAGCTACTCAACTAGATACACTTAAGGCCAAGAAGAAGCAAGAGGAGGCAAAGAAAATGTTGACAAAGTATTTCCCCCACTACAGACAAAAGAAGGACTGCAGATGCAAGATGGTAGCTAATATTGAAAGCAAGTAGATTCCACCTGAGTTCAAGTCAATCTAGATTGAAGAAGACCAAGTCTACTATGTTGCACAAAGGAAGCCTTGGGCTCCAAGACAATGTATGAAACTGGATCCACTATCCTATGTTGGGCCATATTTTAATTCCTATTCATCTAGTAACCAATAGCAACCCCTATATCCCTCCAATTATGGAGGATATCCATCAAAACCTTGGATTAACCCTCTGAATGGTTGGTCCAGTCATCAAAGTTCTTTGCCCCAATGGTAGCAACCTCAGGGGAATTGACAACAATTTCAAGGGCATTGGCAGCCACCTCCAGGAAATTAGTAGCAAACAAATCAATGGAGAGGGGGACAAAAATGGCCTACTTAGGCAACTAGTTACATACAACCACCTTCTCAGAACCAACAACCTACTATAATGCCTCCACTTGCTAATCCAAGCTCAAATTCACCTAAACCTACTTAGCTACCAGCTCAACCCACACCTAATCCAAATAACAAACCATAATAGTAGCCTACATACTCTATTGATTCAAATTAATTCCTTCCATATGCTATGAGTGTAAGTGACATCCACTTGCATTCAATAAATACTCTACCAGTCCCTTCCAAGCCCATTATCACTGAAATTCTTTTGGAAGAGGAACCTCTGAATGATCCCATTCATTCAAGTTTGCCTAAAAATATTGAACTGGTCCAAGTCAAATAGACTGAACAAGAACCACCATTTCCTCAGAGATTGGAAGTTGCCAAGAAGAAGGAATAAAAGGAGGATACAAATTTTGATATCTTGGATCAACTAAAGCATATATGTGTCTAGATACCTCTGTTTCAAGCCATAAAGGACGTTCCAATCAACAACAAAGCAATCAAGGAAGCATGCCTCAAGAGATAGGTAGGAAAAATAAGGACCCAACTACATTTCATATGGTGGGACAACTAGTTGAAATCATGCTGGGAAAAGTGACTATTCCCAAGTATAATGACCTAGGTAGTCCTGTGGTAGCTATTGTTATAAATGGGGTCCAAGTAAAGAATGCTCTGATTGATTTAGGGGCAACAAGAAATGTAATGGCCAAAGACATCCTGCATCAACTAAATATTGAAAGCATGAGATCTACTCCTACTATCCTGTAGCTTGTTGATAGCTCTACTGTTAAGCCTGATGGTGTAGTGGAGGATCTTGTGGTAGTTCTAGACTCCTAGGAGTACCCAATAGACTTTATGATTCTTTCTCCTAAAGGTACACTAGGTGGGTATCCCATTATTCTTGGAAGGCCTTGGTTGGCAAATTTAGATGCATACAATAGATGTCGGTCAGGTGAAATGACCTTTTTAGATGGGAGGAGCACTAAAATTTTTGTTTATCTGCTTGCTTAGCCATCTCATGATGAAGATAATCTTGTATGGCCACATGTTGGTGAAGAGGTTGAGTAAGTTAATTTTGTGGCACACCTTATGATGCTAGGTAGAAGATCTTTCATGCAACTCCAAGATGAGGATAAAGTATTGGATAACATCATTTAGAACCAATGTGAGTGGAGGAAGCATCATCTTCTCATTCTGCTACTCCAGTCAAGACACTTCTTCCCACTCTTCCTGTAACCAGTATTCCTACAAACATTATTCCTATAGCCGTTCTTCTTATAGCCACTCTTCCTACAACCACTTTTCTTGAAGAAAAACTTCCTATAGCAACAAGTATGTCCCATACATGGCTGTCATATGAACTAAAAGTTCGATGTGTTAATGAAGCAACCATGATAAAGTTAACTACACAAGTACAAGTGTCAGAAGGAAAATATCTGAATGTTAATAGTAAATTAAATGAAGAACAACAATTGTTATTGGAAAACCTATTAAGGACCCATTAGCATGCATTTTCATGGGATTATCATGATATGAAGGGATTCAAACCTAAACTTTGTACTCACAAAATTTACATCAGAGATGATTGCACCATAGTAAGATAGCCACAAAGAAGAAATAACCCTGCACTGAGAGAAATTGTGAAAGGAGAACTGCATAAATTCCTAGATGTAGGATTTATCTACCCCATTTCAGATAGTTAGTGGGTGTCTCCATTTGTGATTATGCACAAGAAAGGAAGGAAATGGTGAGTTTGTGTTGATTATAGGGAACTTAATGCTACCACCAAGAAGGACCACTTTCCCTTACCCTTCATTGATCAAGTTTTGGACACACTTGCATGAAAGTAATACTTTTCTTTTCTAGATGGATTCAACAGCTACAACTAGATCCAAATTTTACCAGAGGACCAATAGAAGACCACATTTACCTATCAATGGGGGACCTCTGCCTATTCAGTACTCCCATTTGGTTTATACAATTCACTTGCAACCTTTCAAGGGACAGTCGTTAGCATATTCTCAGACATTTCTCATGATTGCATGAAAATTTATATGGAAGAATTTACCACTTATGGTGTTGATTTTAATCAAGTGTTGGAAAATCACAGGAGAGTCCTATAGAGATGTGAAGACCAAAACTTGTCCTTAAATAGTGAAAAGTGCTTCATGATGATGTAGGAAGGTGTAGTTCTTGGCCACTACATCTCCCACAAGGGAATTCAAGTAGATCCTACAAAGATTGAGGTAAACACAAATTTTCCCACACTTGAAAACAAAAAGATGTTAGGATTTTCTTGGGTCATACAGGATATTATAGGCGTTTCATCAAGGATTTCAGCAAAGTAGCAGCACCATTGTATACTTTTTTCACTAAAGATGCTGAATTTTAGTGGACTAAAGCCTGTGACAAGGCATTTTATGACTTGAAGGAAACTTTAACTCATGCTCCTATACTCAAAGGGACTAATTGGGAGCTTCCTTTCCAAATCCATTCTAATGCATCATACTATGCCATAGGAGCATTCTTGGGATAGAAAGGAGCTATTGAAAATTCCATTTATTTTGTCAGCAAAAATTTACAAGGAGCTAAATTCAATTATATAGTGACAGAGAAAGAAATGTTGGTAGTAATCTATGCACTAAAAAAATTCAGACATTACATAACAGGCTACCAAATCTTTGTGCACATTGATCATGTAGCCATTAGGTATCTCATGAATAAACCTCTGATCACAGGTAGATTGGAAAGATGGTTATTGTTGATGTAGGAGTTTGATATAACCAGTGTAGATAAGCTAGAGAAGGCCAATGTTGTTGCAGATTTTCTTTCAAGGTTGACTACATTAGAAGACAATCAACCCATAGATGACTATTTTCCTGATGAGCTTCTATTTTCCCTCAGTATACAAACACCCTAGTATGATGACATAGACATTTATTTGGTCACATATAGAGTTATTTCTCACTTCTCTCCAAAAGAGAAAAGGGAACTCATTGAAAAATATTTTCCTTTCTCTTTGATTATTGGATATTTGTTTTATATTGGACCAAACCATGTCATGAGGAGATGTGTGAGAGAAGATGAGACATATGAAATTTTGCATGCATTTCACAATGAACCATGTGGATGACTTTTTGTATCCAAGAGGACAACAATGAAGGTTTTGAATGCAGGATATTACTGGCCAACACTCCACAAGGATGCAGGAAGGTATACCAAAAAATGTGATAGATGTCAAAGAATGGGAAAACCAACCAAATCTAATCAGATGTCACTTTTCCCTAAGGTAGTAATCACTCCCTTTGACAAGTGGGGATTGGATTTTGTGGGAACCATTGACCCTCCATCAAATGGTAAGTCTTATATATTGGTATGCACTGATTATGTGACAAAGTGGGTAGAAGTTAAGGCCATGAAGCATGCAAGATATAACAAGGTTGCAAAATTTCTTTATGAGGAGATTTTCACAAGATATGGAGTCCCAAGAGAAATAGTGACTGATCAAGGGGATCAATTTACATCAAGCCTTGTTGCAACACTAGTTAATGAATACAAAATAAGGCACAGGAAGTCTACTCCTTATCACCCCTAGGCTAATGTCCAAGTTAAGGTGACCAACAGAGAAATTGAAGCCATTTTGACCAAAATGGTAGCTATTCGTAGAAAGGATTGGGAAAAAAATTACCAGAAGATGTTTGGGCCTATGAGACAACCTGGAAAACAACTATAGGATTTACTCCATTTGAGTTGTTGTATGGAAATATATCCATGATGCTCGTTGAATTTGAATATAAGACTCCGCAGTCTGTAGTAGATTTGGGGATGGATATTTCTGAGGTACAAAGAGAAAGAATCATCTAGCTAAATGCTTTGGATGAGATAGGAAGATCAACCCTGCAACATAAAAAGGTAGTGCAGAATCAGAGAATCAAGTGGCATGAGAAATTTATCAAGGACAAGAAATTACAACCAGGAGATTGGGCCCTGCTCTATGACTCAAAATACTAGGACAATGCAGGAAAATGGCAGACATGGTGGCTAGGACCATATGAAGTCGTTGAGGTCTTTTCTAATCGAGTTGTTAAACTTACTATCATTGACCTTGTCAATGGTCATCACCTCAGATTATATTGCAAGCCAGCTTCCAAAGAAGAGTTCCTACAACAATTCACCAAGCATTCAACACCTGAGCTTCCTGTAGCTGAAGGAAGTGGACCTAGTGTCCCTCCTTTTGGCTAATTAAGGTACATACTTTTGATAATAAAGACTTTCACTTACATGGAAGTCCATTTCTTCACCCATCTTCCCATTCACCCATCCATCACCACCTTTCTCTCTCTTCCATCACTTCATTTTCATTAATTGCCTAATTTATTCCCTAGAAGGCAAGCAGTATTTTCTCCACAATATTTGCAACAAATCCTCCAAACATTTAGGTATGTGCACATTAATTGCTATCTTTTAATCATCTTTTAAGTGCATTCATTTAATCACTATACGTTATTTTAGATGTTCACATAACATGTCATTATTCCTTGTGAAATCACCACTCCCATCTCGCATGTGTGGACACATGTCCAAATTTAGGTTGGGGGGAAGAAAAGATGCAAAATATTGCCCATGTGTCAATTTATGCTAGGCTATGCCAAAAAAATTAAAATGAACGGATTTGAAATCCCAATGAGAGGACGACTTGCATGTGTGAAGTGACATTAATTGCAACTACCATTTCTTCCCATCGTAATTCTCCTTTATCACTCCTTTTTTCTATTATTGACTCTATCGTAATCTTGAGTTGCAAACAAAAAGGTGAAATAAAAAAAAATGAAATTTAGTTGATATTGGCATGGAAATTTAGCACATATTATAGGAAGGTGAACTTAATTTTCAAACGGAATTGCAAGAAAGAAATTGTAGAGAATTTGTTTGATTGTAGACAATGTGAGGTGGGTTAATTTGAAATGAACCCATAGTGCATGATGTTTTATTGTAGATGCACAATGCTTAACCGAATTTAGAAACTGTGGATGGTTAGGTTACTTCTTGAAGCTGGATGGCTTTGATGAAAGCATTTCCCTTGAATTCACCCAAACATTTTTTGAAGGAAAGCCACAATAAAAGGATTGGAAGTTATGGTCACAGGGTTACCAGTTGATGGTGACATATTTGGGGAGAGCAACAAATATGACACTAGTCGATCTTACTAACATTGCAAAAGAGTTTGAGGAAAATTAGGATTTCTTGCAGCATGACTAGGAAGTCCTATAGCAAGAAGTCCTACAATAACAACCAAAACTAGAGTAGGAGTTCCTGTAGCCACAACAAAAACAAGAATGAGGGCCCCTACAACAAGAAGTGGAAGAAGAAATAGTACCCTTGCATCCAGAGATAATTGGAAAACCTGATTCCATGCAGATATGAGGAGCCACCATTGACAAAAAGACTAGCAGGAATTCATAATCCTCCTGATTTTATAGTACATACGACAATTTTGAATTTATGGAAAAAAATACAAAGGAGGGAGGAAGAATGGAAAAATGAAAAACATAAATTGAAGAAGGAAATTCAAAAGAGGGATGAGGAGATTGAAGACACAGATGCAAAAATTTCCACCCTAAAGTAGAGGGTGGATGATATGGAAACCTTGGTACCAATTTTTTTTGAATGTAGGACCCCTCCAAGGGTTTATGCTCTGCTCCTAAAAGAGAGATATCTCTCTTTTAAGCTTTCAAGGATTGCCTCAGGTTTGAATCCTTCTATTGATACCCTTGTTGAATTTCTCAATGCTTATAGGATTGCCTCACCTGAAATGAAGAATTTGCTGTGTGAGTTTTATTTGCATAATTATGCTGTAACTCAAGACCATAATTCAAATTTGCTTTTGTATGTTGGGGATGTCCAATTAAGGGCATTTATGTCTTGGGTACAAAATGAGATTAGTTGGGGACAACAACATGGGGCTTATAAGGAATTGGAGTCTAACATCCCTCTGCCCATTAGGGCTAAATCAAACAACCCAAGGGATATTTACAGAGAATGGCACATAGTGCTTCTCAGACCTAGTTATGGCAACATGATTATGCATTGGATTGAGGTAGTTTATAGTGAGTATGAGGTAAAGACAACAACGAAGGAGGAAAATATGAGAAGATATGTATCACAAAGATGGAATAGCCTAACTGATGAGTTGAAGTAGGTTGAGCTTCATTCCATCCACAATTATGCTACAACACTAAAAAGGATTGATAGGTATATTTAGATTGAGAGAAAATAGGGGTGATCATGGCTTCCCCTAACTTTCCAGCCACCCATGCTCATGTGGCCTATGCCAAAATTCAGATTCTACTAGTATGACATTGTTGTAGAAAAATAGAGATGGAACAGATTTGATAGATTAGGAGGATTCTATTGGGATCTTGATTCACACACAACAACCACTGATGTTGGACAACTATTAGTTGCAAATTTCAGAGCTTTGACCAAGCAGAAGAACGACCCTTTCCCTGTTGGAGGACCAACAAAACGTTAGGTTGGGGGGAGTGATGAGCCTAGTTTTTGGTCCAATTTTGGGTAGAATCTATAGTTTATTTGCTAGCATTTTTCATGGACTTTGATGTTAAATGTTCATATTTTCATAATGTTTCCCTCAAACCATAGACATTGGGCTTAAATCCTATCTCTGCAAGTTTTAATGTCATTGGAATACTATGTGGATTATCTATATTGATTTTGCATGTGGTTAATGAATGTTCCTTAAGGTGGTTATAGATTTGTAGTTATTGTGCATACTGACATTTCCATGCAGATTTAATTTAAAGATGTTAAGTTGAGGAAGACACCGCCAGCTGGGCATGCACCATAATGTCCAACAAAGGAATTGCTCAAGGTCAAAGGAGGTCGACAGAAGAAGATTCCTCATGCAACTGAATGTAACCACCTTATAGTGGAATTTAATGATTGAGAATGCGTGGGTGTTACTGTTGTGCTAAATCTGCATTTGGACCTGCATGTCTGACTAGATTCCATACACGTGTAACCACATTGCTCCATTTTCTCTGTTTTCCCTAAATGGCGTCCTCGCAGTCATGGAGTTGATTTCCTTGTTTAGCTGATAGTATAAATAAGGATCTGATGCTCTTTCCTTAAGAGGTTTCACGATTTGATATTGTACTTGCACTCTCAAGTTTTCAATAATACAGACACATTACTCTTTTTTACTCATGATTTATAGTGAATAAAATAAAGTTATGAGTTTGAGCATCCGAGTTCTCATTAGTTTTAGAGGATACTTATCCAAGGGGGGCCACTTGGTGAGTAATCTATCTTCTTAGTTTAGTATTACTTACTATTTAGTAATTAGTTAGAAATCTAGCATCGATTGTTCCTGTAGCCACTATAATTCCATTATGTGACTATTCCTGCAACTAAAGCAGACATAGTAGTGCCCTATTTTTTGCTCAGATTTTCATTCCTGTTATTCATTTTGGTTTTATGTATTTGTTGATTGATGATTGGTATTTATGGTATTCCCTTCTAAGCAATTTACTTTCAACATTGTGTGTTTCTTAGCTGTACAATGAAATGGTTACTTTGAGTTCCTAGTGCACATACTATGCTGACCCATGTCAAGTTCACATCCCTGGGTTGACAAGTTAAATGCACCTTCATGATGATTGAAATATCTATTTAGGTTAGATGTCCAATCTATGAATCATGGTTGTAAGGGATTAGTTATTAAATCATTGTAGGAGGCCAACAATGATTATGATATATTATCATGATGTGGTATTGATACACATCCTCTTCTTTATGTCTTTTATTTTTTACATGAGAGTGGCTCGAATTCTCTAGTTGAGTATTAGCAGAGGTCACACCAACAATATATACATAGGATCCTATCTTGGATGCCTAACGACCACATCACACAATTGAGAGGCACATCGAGTTGTTTGAGCTTGTAGCACATCTCAAGAAAACTTATGAGAAGGTGCATGTGAAGGTGGTGCAAAGGGATTCAAAGCTCAACATTATGACATATTAGAGGGACCAAGGGTGGTAGAGCCTCACACTATCCTCACTGAGACCAAGCCATGATGAGGGTAGAGAGTGCTAAGTAGGTATGTGATTCCATTTAGAGTGAGGTAGAGGAGCTCAAGAGGGAGGTCAAGGTTTTATAGAAGAGTGCTCCAATGAGCCTTGACCATCCCTGAGTGTGAAAGCAGATGGATGATGTCACAACTATGAGGTAGAGGGAGGGCACTCTACAAGATAAAATCACTACCAACAGAGAGTAGATTGCAGGATTGAGAGGGGAGCTGAGGCGATTGTGGACATTAGCCTCAAGATAAGTTTCTTGATCTTAGTCCCATATGTCATTCCATCAACCTCCATGCCTAGATTGAGATCCACCAGCACTAGAGGGGTCCAAGACCCATTCTCTAGGAGGATAGAGTAGATATATATTGTATAGATATTTTTGATATAGAAATTCATGATGTATAGTACTTTTTTGATATGGTGACACATACATTGAGACATTTATATATATATATATATGTGATTTTGATTTGACTATGCATTGTGTTTTGACATACATTTCTGATTTCATGTATGTTATGGATGCATGTTGATGTATTATTAGATTAGATACTTTCATGAATTAATCAAACACATGTGGAACATATTCTTAATCAAATGCTATGATGATCTAATATGATATGATGATATAAATGCACATGGAAATGAAACATGGTAATTAACAAAGACATTGCATATAAATATAAAGGAATGATTAATCTACTAATAAGACAAATTAAGATTATGAAAGAAATTGATTAACGATGCATATAATTAAAAATACACATACTATTTAATTAATAGTCAAAGAGACTAATCATACATGTATGCATCATAACAAATTGAACAAGCCATGTGTTGATGAAGGAATTTCATAACACAACATACTTTGATTATAGAAAGAGTTGAGTGTCATGCACATGATACATAGAGGAATTCTACTCATAATATCAATGCAAGTACATGGAATTAATAGGTTCTTTTACTGGTATACCATACATGTCAAAGATGTCATAGGAACCAAAACCATAAATAGAGGTGATTATGTATGGACCTAACCAATTAGAGCTGAGTTTCCCTTTTTGGTTGGGTGGTGCATTTATGTTTCTCTAGTTCTCATAATGTAATCACCAATGTTGAAAGTGTGAGAAAGAATATTGTTATTGTAATTATTTGATAAATATTTTTTATAAGCCTAAAGGTGCCCAAGGGCCTTTAATTAAAACTCAAGTTGGTTTAGAATTTTTGGTATAGTAAGTTTCATCATCAATAAACCCTCTAAGGGAAACTCATAAAGATAAAATTTCTAACTCTAAAGGCATAATAGAATCAACACTAAACAAAAGGTTGTACAAATTAGTACTAGTAACCATATGAACACTCATGCGGTAATCCCACAATGTGTAAGCCAATTGAGTATGCCAATCTTTACCATGCTTCTTGGATGTCTTATGCAAAATTTGTTCAATGATCTTATTTGATGCTTGAAATTGGTTGTTAGATTGAGGATAATAAGGTGTAGAGAATCAATGTTAAATATAAAATTTCTCCAAGAATTTTTTTACCTCCATGTTCTTAAATGGTGTGCCATTATCAAAGACAAGGGTAGAAGGAAATCCGAAATGAGAAATTATGTTATTTAAAATAAATTTACATATTTCTTAAATATTAGTAGATGAAAGAGGAGAAACTTCAACCCATTTTGTGAAGTAATTTATTTCTATTATGATGAAGGTGTGTCCCTTAGAAGAGAGGGGGGATATATTTACAATGATATCAAAACCCCATCAAAGAAGATCATTGTAAGACCTGCGATAAATAACATTAGATAGGATAATATAATAAGCTAAAAGATTTTGTATCAAGATATGAGTATTTTTACTTGCATCATCAATAAAGTTTCCAATTTTTAGATAGTTATAGATATGCGAATACCATTCTCCCAAGTCTATATGTGCACACATAAGACTATCGAGTTTAGGTTTATCTGAGATAGCAAGAGTGGATGCTATTATTAGGGTGTATAAGGTAAGCAACACTCACCATTGTATTCGTGTGATTATTTTCTCTCCTAGGAACACTATCACTAGTATATAAAGTGAAGAGACTAAGCAAAGATAAGCCAAATCTTGATACTGAGATAGCTTACACTACTTAGCTCAATACATTATCATGATCTAATTTGCAATTAATTCAAATTCACCATGAATGTGGATATGTTTAATTTTAGAGGCTATCATGACATGCAAGCCATAAATAAGGGTGTCATACTCAGTGATTTGTACAATGGAACTCTAACCAAAAGGAAAGAGGAATTGGATTTCCCTCAGGTGAAATTAGAACTAAACCTACTCTGGAGCCAGTTTAAAATATTGATCAATTTAAATACATTTCCCATATATGCTCATGACTTGAAGTAAACATATTTTCATCTAAGAATAGGTCTAGATTAGGGAAGGAATTAAGTGAGGGAGCTTACTCTAATTGATTAGTGACAACTTGAACTTTAATTTATTTCCAAGTAACAAACCTAAGATTGAACTCAAATAACATCACCCATTTTTCTAACCTTCTAGTGAGATCAGTTCTAGAAAATAAGTGCTTAAGAAGACCACTTTTAACTATTACATGATTCTTTGCATGGAGAAGATAGTGCCTTAGATTTTGTATTACAAAGATGAGAGAAAGCCATTTCTTTTCCATTAGGGTAAAATTAAAAATTTGTGTGACACTTTCAACCGGCTTATTAGCATAAGTGAATTTAAGTATTTCTAACTAAAAATCAATTTTGGTCAAACATATGATCTAGTTAGATTAATTCTAGCTAAGTTAGATATGTCCACAACTTTTTATACTAAAATTATTAACAAATACATATGTAGCACCACTTTGAGGCTAATTTTCCAAAAAATAAAATTATTCAAAAAACTTGACATTTCAAAAATTTCTAGTTGTGAGTGTTTTATTTTATAATTTATAGACCAATGAGGCTAATAGCATTATATCAAAAATAGCTTGAGTGGGAAGAGGAATGGGGATGGTAGTTTGATTTCTTCATAGGAGGAGGGCAAAGGGAAGTTATATTTATATGCAGATGGTCATGGTTTTGAGACCTTACATCCAGTGTTGCTACTGGGTGTTGGTGGACGGGAGGTTTCCTCTGGTTGGTTCGTGTTGGAGCTTCATGTTGTTGTGGAATTGGCTTTGTACTTAGGTTCTCCTTTATGTTTTGTATGTTTGGTCATGGTTGATCCTTATCTACTATTTGCACAGGCTTGTGAGGGTCTTCTTGTTTGGTCATTTAGTGGGTTGTTGTGGGTTTCTTGGAGAGCCCTTTGGCTCTTTTTCCTTTTCTACTTTCTTTTATGTCATTCTGTCTTGTTTCTTTTGCATGGGGTAGAAGGAATGTTTGGGGAAATCTTTTTTTTGGTGTTTGGCTTCCCTTTGGCTCTATGCTTGACTTTTGGAGTTTTCAAAGGGAGGTTCCTGTTGTTGGTTTGGTTTTTCTTGGAGCATCCAAGTTGTGTTTGAGTTGGGTGTTGAACCCCAAGTGGTTTTTAAAGTCTTTCTCTTTTGGGGGGAGTTTTTTCTATGCCTTCGATATTTCTATTTCTCTTGTTCTTTCAAGGAGCTTCTCCATTCCCTTTGTAGGTATGGATGTTTTTTTTTCTTGAAGGGATTTAGTATATGCTACTTGCAGAGGGATTTTTCTTGTGGTGGATTTTGTTGAATTCTTGTGGCCCATTCAAGAGTTTTTTTTTTCATGGAATAGGTTGCTAGTGTTGTTGGTTAGGGAAAAGATCTTGGTCCTATTTTAAAGGATGGTTGTTACTTTTAAGGAAGTTTGATTGATCACCTTTCAGAATGTGTGGCTATTGAAGTTTGAAGGGGGTTATTTTTGTTACTTTATGTTGGCTAAGTTGTTCCTAATGTGTATCATTTTTACTCAATTGTATGGGTTTCTTTTACTGTTGGATGGGGTGTTGTCAAAGTCTTTTCTCAAGTACCAAGGCCTCTTGATGCCAAAGGAGGAGGTGATTTCCATTTATACTGGTGTGGTTGCTTTCTACCAGGTTCTACAGTCACTATTTTCTATTGAGGTGAATATTTCTCCTATTTAGGTGGAGTTGGATGTTGTAGTTGTGGTGGGAAGTTCTCTTCTCTTTTGCTGGTAGGTGGAGCTTATGTGTGCGAGAGGGTGGTGGCTTTGGTAGTAATGGTTCTTACTTCTTCCTCTCCTATAGAGGGGATCTCTCTCCTATAGAGGTGGAGTATGGGTTGGAGTATCAGGTTGAATGGTGTTGTATGAAGAGTGATGCTCCTTAGTGCTCAGTAGTTCTCTCTAACTCCTCCATTGTGGTGGGGAGTCAATATTGCCTAGTGATTCTTATACTGAGTAGATGGTATGATGCAGGCTAGCCATTGTAGGCTATTTGTTGCCTAGATGATTTAGGCGGTCTTTAGTTTTGTTTGGGTTTTTTGGTCCCTATAAAAAACCTGATTGTAGAGGGTTTAAGGTTCCCTTCAAAACTTGTTCTTTTCAACATGGGTAGTCTTGTGAATCTTTAGGGTTTCTCATGATGTTGGGCTGCTGATGATCTATATTTTTTTCAATTTGCAACTTTCCTTTGATAGGGCTTCATGTCCCTTTGAAACCTGTTTGTATCGGATTTTGGGTCCCATCGAAACCTATTTTTCCACTAATAAAAAACAACTCCTAGACATGTAAATAACATTATTTTTAACTATAAAAATACTCTTTTGTAGATCCATATGTGCAGATTTCAAAACTATATGATTTTTAATAGTTTTATTATTATTTATATTTTATTTTTTATTTATACTAAAATTAGGTTATCAACACCAAATTATTAGGTCAATTATCATGTCAAGCAATATTCTAATACTTATTACAAAATTTGAAAAAAAATATAATGCATTATATAAAATATTATATATCAAGATGGTATAATTTTTTCTATTTTAGATAAATAGTTAATATGAAAGTTGATGTCGAATAGAAACAATTATGTTTTAATACATGCACATTTTAATATTTATTTAAAAAAATTATTTATCAAAATTGGGAAAAAAATCCATGCACTAAAGTTTTATGTTATAAATACACATAAAAATGAAGGAAGGATAATAAAATTTACTATATAAAGAGCGACGTATCATGTAACTTCATTTTTCAACATTTTATCAAAAACTAAATTATAGTGCCAATTTATAGAAAACTATATTCAAATAATTTTTTAATTTTTAATTTTTCCAAAAAGTACAAACATAAAATATACTAAAGAATATACATTTTATTAGTTTACATAATTTCAAAATTCAAAACATATATGCCACTTTCTAGCAATTCATGTTTAATAATTTGGATGACTATTGGCTATTTCGTATATTCAAGTGTGACACAACTTTGTACTTTTAACCATAACCCATCACAAAGTAGAAAGTTTCATAATCAAATATAATGCAACTAATATAATATACTATTCTTTCTTTACTATCATTGTCATGATGGGCTAGTAAAGCTACCAAAGCATGATGTGATGATGAAACATATAGTAGAAAGGGTCTATCTTGCATAGTAAAAATTAAGATGGGAGAATTAGACAAGTAACTTCTGATAGACTCAAAAGCTTCTCGACGCTCATCATCCCATAAAAAACATACATATTTTTTCAATAAATACATGAATGGAAGGTTATAGTAAGCCAACTAAGATACAAATTTATGTATTTCATAAATCTTCCCTTGCAAACTACAAAGCTAAGAGATGTTATTATGTGGAGGCATGTTAAAAGTTACATTGATCTTATTTGTTGACTTTGATTCCACAATGAGAGATAATGAACCCAAATATCTTATTAGCATCTATACTGACGATACACTTAAGAGGATTTAGTCTCATCTTATAGAGTTGACGCCTTTAAAAGATAAGATAAATATTCTTAACATGATCATGATGTTGAAAAAATGTATCTCAACCTTGCAATTACATAAGGTAATGTTGATACATAAGGTACATTTCATCCAATGACAAAGGGGGTGTGGGGTGTGGGGGGATCCCCCTACCCCATGAGGGGTCCAAGGGGTAGTGCACCTCAGCGGGGGCTTAGGGGAAATGCCCCCAAAAGCCAAATTTTATATACACTTTATTATGGTAAGTCTAGACCATTCATCATTATGTCTCATATCTAATAGTTGATATTTTATTAGCTTGACTTGTCCTAGAAGGTTTTCCTATTTTATGAGGGTGTTGTATTATGGTTGTGTATTGCGATGTATTTTGCGAGTCTGATAGTAGTTGTTTTGCCTCTATATCTTTGAGTGGTGATTCTCCTATGAGAAGCTTGCTCTGCAAGTATATTGTAATCTTTGTTATTTTTGAAACATATATTGGGAAGCTTTTGGAGTGTTCAATTTTTCTCCTGAAATTGTTTTCCCCATGTAAATCATTGTGTTGGGGTATACATGATATTTATGTTTATTTATGTTTTTAAGCTTATGTAATTATTAAAGATATGTAATTTTTTTGCATTATTCTCCTCTCAAGATTAGTGTAGGAATTTGTTCTACTACCTTAGCTTCGTTACACATAACGAGTTACAAATTTAGCCAAGATTTCATTAACATGTCTTCTAGGATCTTATGAATGAAATAATGAAAGATAAATAATTGCACATTGATAGGTCACTTTGGTATTTTTCAACCCAAATGACATGAATAGGTAGAAAAAAGTACCCCAGGTGGTTGTAAAGTCCATCTTGTACCGATCTTCTAGATTAATAAGGTGAAACATAGAAATTGGAAGAGATGGGACGATGGTGTTCTAAATGCAAAGAACCTAGGATCAATTCCACTTTTTGAAAGGTTTCGTTAGGATACAAATCCACAAGGTATAAAGATTGAATTTTCACCACAAAGGTGAGACAATGAAACTTGGATATGATCCTTTTAAGTCTTAGAAATGAATAGAAAATTATTTAGAATGATTGGCCTAATTGAACTATATGATCTAATATGAAAAATATAATAATTTGGAATTACAAGGACTGGAACTATAAATTGCAGGTGGATCTGGGAAGTTTTAGATGATGTGTACCTATCACCAAAAGTAGGATCTATCATGTGCAAAGGGAATCAATCACCCTTAGGCAAGTGGGTCTTTGTAAAATTTTCCAAAAATTCAAAATGTGATCCGTTATACCTTTGTCTACTCTATGTTCCTATACTTGCAAATCTTCGCTTTCAAATCTAAACCTAGAACAAATTTGCAAAAGAAATTGTTTGGGTGGCATATATGGGGGTTTTCCTCAGTAAAACCTTTGTTTTGGTAATTAAACCTCAACAAAAGCCAAAGATTTGATAGAAAATAGTGCATGAGCCCTAACCTTATGTGTATCTAAGGTTGTTATGAGCTATAAATACAAAGAAACCCTACTCAAGTGTATTAGAGAGAGATTCCTATATGAAAATGACAAGACACAATTAGGGAGAAGTCAAAAACCCTAAGTAAATAAAAAATGCAATGATACCTTCCTTTAGATACAAGAGGAGTGAAGCTTGAAGATGAGAATATTAGGAAACAAGTCGTTAGGTTGAAGGAAGTGGCCAAAAGAATTTCCCAAACCTAGAATCCATCATGTCCTTCCATATGCATCAACCTTCAATCATGTGTTAAAGTTTGATCAAATCTACAAATGGACTTGAAGACCTATAATTTCAAGTAATTTTGCTCCAAGACTTCAAAGTTTGTTTGCTTGAATGTTATCTCTTATGTTCCAGTTTTGAAATGGTGAAAAGGGTAGGTATTTATAGGAATTTCTCTAATTTCTCAAAGATTAGATCTCACCATTTGAAATTTAAAATTTTAATGTTAAAATGTCACCAACAATACATTAAAATTTGGTCTCTAGCAAGATAGGGGGACCCATTCACCCATGGGTGAATGGGTCCTAGCCATATTTTCTAGGATGAAGTATATTAGGTGAAAAACATTATTTATTTGTATTTATTAAATTCTTGTAATTTGTCAAAAAATAATAAAATAGGCCTTAGAATGCATAATAAATGGGAATTAGGGCCTATTTAGGAGGGGTTAAAAATGTATAAAAGTAATGGTCACTAAAACAGGTCCTTGAACTAAGCATGAAATTGTACTAGCATAGTATAATTTTCTATGCTACATTTAGCTCCCACTTTAACTGCCATATGACACTACATACATATGCAAGCTAAAGTATTGACATTGAATCATGCAACATAAAAAAGATACTCATATGGATATTATGATTCATTTGAAAACATGATAATGAAGCCCCCAATGTAGTCATTTGTAAAACCATAATGTTAGGAACTGCATACTACAAAAATGAATTTTTAATTGTTCAAAATCATCTTATACTTTCAAATAGACATGTCAAACTTCTATAGAGAACCAAATTTGAGGGTAGATGTATTCCCCCTAATTTTGCTTGCTTTATGGTGGTGGAACAAGGTAATAATCTAACCACATCAAATTTCTAGGTTTATTGATAGAAATTCTTATGATATGGTCATGAGATCACAATACTTGTTGAATACATATAAGACAACTAAGAGGGGGTGAATTGGTTGTACATTAAAAATTCAAAACCATTAGAAAAATTTAGATCCACATCAACTTAGTTAACCCTTAAACTATTAAAATGATTTAGCATGGAATAAAATAACAAAAAACTGAAACACATCAACACCATGCATAATAGAACACCAAATTTAAGTGGAAAACCCAAGAAGGGAAAAACCATGGTGATGATTAGCTCACAATATAAATTAATTGCAACATTGAATATAAAGGGCTCACTTCTAGAGGGCTCATTTCCCAAAAGAAAGAAGGGCTTACTGCTAGATTACATAAAAGAAGAAAGAAGAATGTTATAGTGAGAAATTCATCTCAATGCAACAAAAAGATCCACCACAACATCAGCATCACATTTTTAGTCTCTCTGAAGATTATAAACACATTATGCTCACTACTTCCAGAAATCTAACTCATTAAGCTCGCATTTCACTTCACAAATTTTTACTTCACAAATCTGCAATTCACATCACACACTTAACCCTCTAATTCTCCATAAAATCAACACTTATTTATACCTTTCTTCAACCTTGAAATTTTTTTTCAAGGTTGTATATGCACCTCAACTATACAAATTCAAATTAGGCCAGCACTAAGCATTCCCACAGTGGAAAGGAATGAAAGTGGACCACACCACTTCTTAACTTGGACCCAAATCATACATATATGGCACACCATGCTTCCATAATTACTAAAACAAATCCATAATTAGTGTAAACACCCAAGATCAGCTAAACTAGTGTAAACACCATTAACATTTAAGTACATGCTTCCTCAAATCTAAAGATGATTCATGGACTACACACAACACTTGAATAAAATCTAGAATATCCCAAAAAAATTCCTTCATAACAAATTTCACCTGAAGAATGTACACACCTAGTACACTCAAATAACTTATCCTACACTATAACTCAATTAATTGACTTGTTGAGCTCCAAACCACAATCAACTTTGAATTAAGTTAGATATGAGCCTTATCAACATATTTCTAGAATTAAAAGACCATAAACCAAACTACAGAGAAATACAAAGCTAAACCGTTTCTCCCAGACACCACTACAACATATAGTTTACACACTGGTGCACACAACTTCTTTTGCACAACAATCCATACCAAGAAATTTGGGATATAGAACCTTTGAACAAATCTGACCAAAATATCTGATCCACACAAGAAAATATTCAACCATGAAGAAATGAGGAGTAAAATAAAAACACCACTATGTGCACCCTAACACCTTTGTAATACACTATTTCCCCTTTTATTCAAATTTTAGCAAAATCACCTGGAAACCAAGAATCAAATACACATAATCATCATCTTCAACACTTCCTCATCATCACCAAACCAAAAACATCCACAAACAAAATATTATCAAAGAAATGATTGAGTTTGATACTAGTAGAACTTACTAAAGACAACATAATACAACTAATTAAAGCATCAATACAACTTCTCAACCATCACCAGTCATCAATGACAACACAAACATAAGCTTGCAAAAATCTCCCCCAAGCTTGTTGACATTAATGAAAACACCAACTACTCATACTTGCAACAATATCCCCCTTTGTCATTGATGGAAATACATGATGTGAAAAACCATCAACAACAAGCATAACAACTCTAATCACCAACACATTGCTCCATACCAACTTACTCTCTTTATTTTTCACATTACTCTCTCCCCTTTTACAAATAAACAATTTTCACATTGTTTTCTTTCCTTTCCTTTCTCCCCCTCAACTCCTTATTCACACTATTCTCCCCCCTTTCTTATTTGATCTTTTCACATTTCTTTCTCTCCCCCTTTGAAATCAATGGAAAAGGGAAAACATATGCATCTCTTTCCCCTTTTGACATCAAACATACATTCTCTTTTTACTACTCTGCATACTCCCCCCTTAGGAGCATATAACAAACTTTAACAACTAGAAACCACTGCACATATCCTTTGACGTAGTTGACAAAGGACAACACAAAATTTCACCAACACTAACTCCTCTGAGTACAACAACCAAAAAGCACTACATACTCCCCTTGAGAGGTAGCCTCCAACATGAGTCCAAAACAAGGAAGGAATCTTGAAATCCATTAGACCGATTCATATCCTTATGCATTTAGTTCAAAGGAAGGGTAATAACCCCTAAATTCTCTTAGAGATACTCAGAAGTATCCTTAGGAAGAGCCTTAATCAATATATCAACAACCCGATCCTTTGTAGGCACATACAAAAGCTTCACTTTATTTTCTACAACCATCTCTCTCAAAAAGTGATACCAAATTGAGATATATTTTTTCCTTGAGTGAATCACTGAATTCTTTGAAATGTTAATTGCACTTGTATTGTCACACAATATAGAAATTGGTTCTTCATTTACAATTATGATATCCTTCAAAGTTTGCTTCATCCACAACAATTGTGTGCAACAAGATGCTGCTGCAATATACTTTTAATTTGTAGTAGATAACGATATTGAATATTACTTCTTGCTTAACCAAGAAACCAATATGCATCCAAGAAAGAATGCACCACCACTTGTACTTTTCTTGTCATCAACATATCCTGCCCAATCTGCATCTATATAAGCACTCAAATAAAAATTAGTATCCTTTGGATACCACAATCCATGTTCTAGTGTTCTCTTCAAGTATGTGAATATCCTTTTCACTACTACAACATGTGGCTCTTTAGTATCTTTTTGAAATCTAGCCACAAGACAAATTACATGCATGATATCTAGTCTAGTAGCAATTAGATATAGCAGTCCTCTAATCATTGATCTATATTTTCTCTAATCAGCCTTAAGAGATTGATCATTATTACTTAGCTTGGAACCATTAACCATAGGAGTACATACCCTTTTAGAATCTTCCATTCCAAACTTCTTCAACATTTCCTTGACATATTTTGGTTGTGAAATGAATATACCTTTTTCTGTCTAATTGATTTGTAACCCAAGGAAGAAATTAATCTCCCCAAACATAGACATCTCAAATTATTTTTTCATCTCTTCTACAAATCTCTTGCACATAGCTTTGCTTCCTCGAACGATTATATCATCAACATACACAATCATAATCTATATTTGAATTTCTCAATTTTGAAATATAGATTAATCTATGGTACCTTTAATAAATCCTTGCTATATTAAGAACTTGTCCAACCTTACATACCAAGCTCTAGGAGCTTGCGTCAATCCATACAATTCCTTTTTCAATCTATAGACTATATTTGGTTTGTTTGATAACTAAAATCCTGCCGGTTGTGCAATGTATACCTCTTCTTCCAATTCACCATTCAAGAAAGCATACTTCACATCCATCTGATATACTTTGAAATCTTTATGTACTGCAAAAGCCAAAAAAATCTTGATAGCTTCCATTCTCACCACTAGAGAAAATGTATTATCAAAATATATTCCTTCTACTTGTGAGTAGCCATTACACACAAGCCTTGCCTTGTTTCTTACCACTTCTCCATTCTCATTCAGTTTTTTTTGGAATACCCACTTAGTTCCAGTCACATTCTTGTTTGCTGGTCTTGGGAAAAGTTCCCAAGTCTAATTTATCTCAATCTGCATTAATTCTTCTTCCATAGCCTTGATCCAATATTCATCCTTGCATGCTTCAATCACTATTTTAGGTTCAGCTTTAGAGAGTAAATAAATATTTACCTATTCTTCAGCCATAACAACTTTTCTTCTTGTCAACAGACCCTTTCTTTTGTCACCAATGATCCAATCTTTAGAATAATTCTTTTGCACATACTTAGGGGTCTTAGGGATCCTTTATGGAGCTTCTTCCTCTTCAATCTAAACTTCTTTTTCCTTATCTTCATCTCTGTCATTTTCTCTGCAAGAGGACTCATCTGATTCATATCCATCTATTAATACATAATTCTTAAATAAGTCTTCATCCACTTTGACATTTTCACTTTCAATAAAATTCTTGAATCTCTTGTTGTAGCATATGTAAGCTTTGATTCTTGTAGAATATTTGATGAAAATACATTCGTTAGATCTTGTATCAAAATTTCCTAAGTTTTCTTCATCTCTTCTAATATAACATTTTCTTCCAAACACTCTAAAGTATTTGACAGTAGAAATCCTTCCATACCACAACTTGTAGGGAGTATTTACACTATTTAATCTCACTTGAACTTTGTTATGAATGTAATGATCAGTATGAATTGCTTCTCTCTAGTAGAATTCCAATAGGTTTGCTTATTTCATCATTATTCTTGTAGCTTCTTGAATAGTCCTATTCTTTCTTTAAACTACTCCATTTTGTTGAGGAGTCCTAGGGGTAGATAAATGCCTCATTATCCCATGATTTTCACAAAAAATATTAAACTCGTTGGAGGTGAACTCTCCACCTCTTTTAGATCTCAAACACTTGATTTTCATATCCATTACATTCTCAACCATGACTTTGAATGCTTTAAACTTATCTACAACTTTTGATTTTTCTTTGAGAAAAGTAACCCATGTGATTCTAGAATAAGGATCAATCAATAGCATGAAATACATGTCACCTTGAAGACTTCTTACTCTAGTAGGACCACAAAGGTTTGTATTCACCAACTCCAATAGTCCGATAGTAGATTGATCTTTGACTTTGAAACTTCTTCTTGCTTTCTTTCCAATTTGACATTCCTACAAATAACATTGATGGGATTTGTAATCATTGGCAGATCTCTCACAACTTGAATCAATCCTCACTAGACAATCAAAATTAATATGAAACATCCTTCTATGGTGTATCCAACTTTCATCCTTCTATGCCATATCCAAATTTCATTAATCTGAGTCATAAAGTAGCGATCATCAACACCTTTAATTTGATAAATATTTCCATTTGTCCTTCTAGTAGCAACCATAGTTTTAGAACTTTTTTTGATCTCGTATCCATCATCCCAAAACATAAGATTATATCCTTTGCTACACATTTTTCCAACACTCAAAATTTTATGCATTAATCCTTAACATAAAGAACATCATTTGTATTATGCTTGCCATCAAAATTAATAGAACCTTTTCCACATATCTTAGGAGATGTATCATCAAAAAACTTGAATAAAAATCCTTCATATTTCTCAAGTTTAATGAACTTACTTTTGTCACCAGTCATATAATTTGAGCATACATTATCAATAATACAATAGTCCTCCTTTTGAACATGAAGATTAGTCACCATAGCATTGTGACCTATTTTCAAAGCATTTTCTTCACACATCTCTCAGAGTTAGCAAGATTAGTTTCATCTTTAATAGCCATGAATAAGAATTCACTATCTTCATCATCCCCATAATAATATTCATCATCAGATATATTGGAATCTTCTCTAACATAATAAATATTCTTGATTACTTTACCTTTGTTTTCCTTACAATTTTTTGTTTTTGGATTTTGATTGTGTTTGCATGTTTTTCATCTTGAATATTTTTGATGCAAAAAATTCAAACACAATAAAAATCCAAAAACAAAAAATTGTAAGCATGATGGATTGTGGAAATATCATAGAATTAATTTATTTTCCTTGTTCTTATCATTAAAATATCTATTTGGACATCTTGAAGAATAATGGCCTATCTTACCACAACTAAATTTTTTGAAAGGAAGCTTAACCTTTTTCATTTTCCTTACAAAGTTTTCTTTTACATCATCAAGACTCTCTTGATCTCATTCCTTAGTATTTTATTATTTTCTATCCTTAAAAGCAATATGAACTTTTGCATTACTTGTACAAAATTATCTCATTTCAAAAGAAAATAAAGCACCATACAACTAATCTCTAGAGTATTTTTTTAAAGCTTGAACCTCCTCAATAGCATAAGCTTTATGGATATAAGATTTAGGGAGAGTTCTCAATACCTTCTTTACCACTTATTCTTCAAGATTTCCACCAAGATGTTTGATGAAATTGACGACTTCATCTACCTTCTACATGTAGCTTGTAACATTTTCATCTTCATACATCCATAGGTTCTCAAATGTGATATTTAGATTTTGCATCTTAGCTTTTTTGACCATATCATCTCCTTCATAAATACTCTCCAATTTTCTCCATATCTCTCTAGTATATTTTAAAATCATAAATTTTACAAGTTCAATATTAGAAAGACAACTTAAAAGAGCATACCTTACTTCACCATTGTTCTCATAGGCCTTGATCTCATCATCATTCTTCAAACCACCATCAGGAATAGTATATTCAATCTCAATAGACTTCCAAACTACAAATCCAAGATATATTATGAAGCCTTCCATCATTGTCTTCCAAAAGCCATAGTTTAATCCATCAAACAAACTCGTGTGCACCATCCTAGATCCACCTCAAGTGATTAAGATTTCTTCCAAGGAACCTTGATTTGATACTAATTTTTGAATGCACTCAAGAAAAATGAGAGGGGGGTGAATTAGTTGTACATTAAAACTTCAAAACCCTCAAACATTCATATCCACATCAACTTAGTTAACCCTTAAACTATTATAATTATTTAGCATGAAAGAAAATAACAAAAACTTGAAACACATCAACACCATGCACAATAGAACCCCATATTTACATGAAAAACCCAAGAAGGTAAAAACCACGATGAGGATTAGCTCACAATATAAAGTAATTGCAATACAAAGGTCTCACTGCCCAAAAGAAAGAAGGGCTACTTTACAAAAAAGAAGAAATAAGAATGTTACAGTGAGAAATCCATCTCAATGCAACAAAAAAGATCCATCACAACATCACCAACACATTCACAGTCTCTCTAAAGATTATAGAAACCTTTTTCTCACTACTTCCAATGGTCTAACTCATTAAGCTCACACCACACTTCAAAAATTCACTCTTCACAACTCTACAATTCAAAATCATTAATTCTCCCTTTTTAATTAAATGGGTTAATTGTTTAATTAAATATTTTAATTCCTTCATCTTGCACAATTAAATAATATTCTAATTATTTAATTGACTAATTCATTTCATCCCTCCAATTTCTCCCATTTTCAAAGTAATATTCCCATGGAATATTCCTCCAATTCAAATTCAAAAAATTTCCCTCTTCAATGGAAATATCTTGCACATTCCTCCTAAATTTTAGGATTTGTGTTTCTTCAAATCAATTTCATCCCTCGATTAATTACATCAATCCATGTGATTATTCAATCTCCTCTATGGATTGAATCCTTAATCCATGCCAATTCTTCTCATCAATTTTCATCCATTGATTAATCAAATTGATATTGACCATTGATTCACTCAAAATTCCTATAAATATCCTCCATTTCATGAGCAATTCATCTACATTCAGTTAGAGCAATTAGACTATATAAAATTTTAGAGCACTTATTGAGAGCATTTATCAATTTAGCATCAATTATAGGAATTTCCTCCATTGGAGCATCATCTTCAAGCTTGTTTTAACCAATGGAATTTGGAAAGGGCTGACATTCCACATCAACTGAACACCAATCCCCCAATGGGCTCAGGTTTGCATTGTTTAATTAGTTTCCTTTTATCAAATTTGAGTTCATTTCATGTTTTCATGGATTCTAGTTAATTCATTTCAAAGATTTAATTGGGAATGTGGTTTTATTTGTTCAATTGATTGTTTAATGACATAATTCAATTGTATTTGATCATGTTCATAATCATGTTCATATATTTGGCATACCTAGTGGGACCTTACCCTTTATTTTGATCAAATTGAATTGAGAATTTTATGTTTTTAGGTTTCTAAGGTAGGGTTGTGCACTTGTTCAAGCCATAGTGACACACTTGATGCATTCGAGTGCACTTGATGCATTCAAGTGAACTTGTTTTCAAGCTAGTGTAACATATTTGTTTTGTAACGCATTTGACTTCTCTGGTTTTTGATAGGTCAGTGCATTTGTAGTTTACTAGAGTGACACACTTGTGAAACTTTGGCACACCTATTATCAAAAGTCCAACACATTTTTCTAAAATAGTGGTACACTTGCAAGAAATCCAAAAAGGTAAAATTTCAAAGTTAATCTAAATTGCAATTGTAATTGATTCCTAGACCTGATGAGTTTGTTCTTTCGTACTAACAACATACAAACTTGAGCATGAAAGCATGGAGTGAATCAAAAGTGTTCATTAACACTTGTCTTGTTTAAATTTTCAAAGTTTTTCTAAATACATATGAAAAGGATGACCTAAGAGCCTTTTTATTTCTTGCTTTAGTTAAATAATACTTCAATTTAGGTTTAAAATCAATTCACACTTCAATTTGGTTTAACAATGAACACTTTATCTTGCATTTTCAAGTTGAATTAAAATTGAACCAAACATCCTCACACTTCAATTTCATTTGAAATTAAACAAGAAAAATTCACACTTAGTTTTGGTGCTTAAAATGAATATAATTGTTGCCAATTTTTCACTTACAACTCAAATTGGCAGAGCTGAAGTAGTTTCATTATATTTAAGGTGAAAATATTTTAACACATTTCTGTTTTCTACTTTGCTTAACTATTGCATATATTAAAGTTTGAAAGAAAGAGTTTGGTTGTTATTATACAATGTTTTTGAACAAAAGAAAGAACTTGGTTTTTCATTCAATGCTTTGCAACACAAAGAAGAATAAATTAACTATAAGATGTTGCTTCATTCAATTTGCAATTATTTATTCACTTCACAATGTTTCATTCATTGTTCAAAATAACTATACACAGAATTGTACAAGTGTTGCATTCATATTTATTGGGAAGAAAGGAGTAATCAAATGTCCCAAACAAGCCATGGGAGTAGCTGAGCATATACAACATAAGGAATATACAATGAAACTGAAGATAAAGAAAGGAAAAGAGGCATATAAGAGGAGACATATCCATCATTGCATGATTATGTCTTGAGTTGGTCTTCATTGTAGTTGCTCCTCCTTGTTCCCGATCTTGAGTGAACCTACATCATGATGAGAAGAGTTGTTAGAGCTCCGAATATGAGTCTTCCTATGTACCATATCAACATAAATATAGTACATTTCCTATGATGCATTGATTCAGTTGAAAAAATATCAGATGTATGCAAGAGAGTCTACAAAATAAAATATCATAGGAGCATTGAGCTTCACTATTTTTTAGCTAACATGTTTTTTCATTGTGCAGGTATAGGAGAAATCATGTTGCTGATCCATTTTTGAAGACATCATAGCATGTGGTGCAAAATGGGCTCCCACAAGGGTTGAGCCCAGCATGCTACCCCTAATTCTCAAAGGGGGATGAGATAGGAATTCATATTTGTAATGCTCAAATGGAAAAAATTTCAGCTAAAGGAGTAACTCATAAAGTGAATGCAAGAGCTCAAGCTCATTGCTAATTCATGATAATCAATTCAAAGAGAAATGAAGTGAAAATCATGAATGAACAAGGGTTGGTTTGAAAGCCTAAATAAAGTACACAAAAAATTTAATGCATCATCTTTGATTAAATGAGTCTTGTTTACAAGTAGGTTTTCACCTTGTTTCATATCTTTTACTATTGATTTACATTATATTCTCTATTGTTTGTGTGTTTAAATTATATGTATTGAAAGAATAATTATCAAGAGTAAAGGAGTTGTGATAAATAATGCTCACATCTGGGGAATTGCAAAAAAGTTAGTATTCAATGATCACAGAAGTAGTGACCAAGCATTCAACTTCAGTAATTTAGGCAACATATGAAGGTCAATACAAATTTGTATGCAAAAATATAAGAGAAGGCATGACTTTTGCAATGCATGGAAACCATTCATATATTTCCTCAAGGATAAAAGGGGTGAGAAAGCATTGTAAGTGAATAATTCATAAGATGAAGAATGAACTACAACAAAAAATGATGAAGCTTTCATTATATTTGTAGGTGCAACATGCTTGTAAATGAAAATACCCTAAATAGTAGCCTAGAGAAAGAGTAAACATCTCTTCATGTAAGGGTATTTGGAGAATATAAATCAGCAACATTGAAGAAAAGGTGTAAACCTAAGAATAAACAAGGATACAACCATATAAAAAATACAAGCTTTGTATTTTTCAAATAAGAAACCCAAAATGGAGAAAAAATATTTTCTTTTCTCTTAAGAGAAACAAAGCAGATAGAGCCTACATCTTCAATAAAAGCCACAGGTTTTGAACCTTGTCTTAGTTTTACACAATAAAGAAGAGCATACAGGAATGAATACCTAGTATCGATGTTAACCACAACCATAGAGATACTTTGAAAGTCCTCATATATAAAGATGACAAGCTAAGATGTAGAGATTCATATTTATATTGCATTATTTTCTAGTTTCTAAAGTAACAAAACTCACAGCCTAGGGTTTTGGGGTGGAGCCCAAACATTTGCAGTGAAAATGAAAGCGTAGCCATTTTTAGAAAATGGAGAAGCATGTACAAGGTCATGCCCATAGGAAAATCAAGGTTCCAAAAGCAAAGAGAGAAGAGAGCTTCTTCTTTTCTAAGAGTATACAAAGTAAGTGAAGTTGCGGCCTATCATGTATGGAGTGTACAAAAAAATTTAGAGCTCTCCCACATAAGATATTTAGTATGAAGATACACAAAGAGAACAAATTCTTTCATCATTTTGTTGGAAATTAAAAGTATTGAGCCAAATGAAAATGAATATGTGAGAAATAAAAGAGTTCCATTTGTTTTTCCACTGACAACAAGCTTTATGGAAAAAGCAATAAGGGCTGAGCAAAGGAATTCTAGAGATAACAAACTTTTTGAAGAATTTTTTGTGGAAAATGAACAAAAAGCTTCTTCTTTTCTATACCAAAAGGTGCAAAGTAGCACTTACCCACGGCCTTGAGGAGGATCCAGGAAACATAAAATCCCACCTTCAAAGCATCCATACAAGCTTCAAAAAAGATCAATATATGCCTCAAAACACAAGAAGAGGGTGTGTCACAAGATGGAGGTGCAAAATACATTAGAGAAATTTGAGTAAAGTCATGGCTGTAAAGGCCAAAAATTGTTTTGAAATGGAGTTTAATCACTAGATTTGTAATAAAGAAACACTTACCACACCTTTTATTGTAAGAATCTTCAATAAAATCCTCCATGAAAAAAAGAGGCTGAACGTTTAAACACTAAGGTATCATGATGGCAACAGCTAGCGACAGGTTTCTCCAAAAGATACAAGGTGAAGAATAAAAGAGATTTAGGGTTTTACTCGATGATCTAAACTGATGGGTTTATTTTTTACCATGATTTTAAATAAATCATTACATTTGAAAATGAAATTTTCTTGACTCTTAAGTCAATATACCTAATCACTAATCAGGACCCGTGTGTTTGATGATGGAGCTTGGGAGTTATAAGGAGTTTTGTAATTATTTTTCAAAAAACTTTTGAAAACCCCTTTTTGCATGCATATTGTATTCTAAACAACTATTAAAGTGCATGTTTAATATTGCCTTAAATTTTTTTATAGAAATTTTCCATGAAAGAGAGAAATCATGCCTTGTAATTGAAGTACTTTTGAAGAGATCATTGCAAATTGATTAACTCCAAGTTCATTCATGCAAAGTGTGAAGATGTGGAGATAGACTTGAGTCTCTTTTAAGTTCATTCATGTAGAAATGGGAAAGAAGTTGAATTGAAGCTTGAAATCATACAAAAATAAAGAGTGGAGTTCAACTAAAGTTTCAGAGTTTCATTTTCATTTAATAGAGCCTTTTAAGGAGCCTTTTGGGGCCAACTATCATGCAGGAGTTTTCCACTATTTTAGTTTAGTTTTCTTTAGTTTTGAGTCCCCTTTTCGTGGGTTCTTATCTTTGCTCATGAGATGATTTTTGGAGATGTTTTCACTTCTAGCTAGCTGCTTCTACCACCTCCTAGCTCTTGTAGTTTCTTTTTGTATATATAGAGAAAATATAGTATTTTTCTCGGTTCTTGCTTCCATTAATCTCTTACACAGTAGAGAGATTGGAAAGACTTGTAACTTAGCGTTCATTATTTATAGTTTTAGTACAGTAGTAATTTATTTTCAATAGATTGTTTAGATTTTGTAAAGTTTCCTTCAGGATATTCAATAGAAATAGAGTTTACCTTCACAATTTCTGGTGTTTTGTATCTTTTAAATGATTTGATGCAATTTTAATGTGTTTTAAATTAGAAACCTTTAAATTTCTATCTCATTTATTGATGCATGTACACAATAGAAATTTATCATAGGTCATTGATTGTGCTCTTAAGTTTATCTCTTCTCTTAATTTGTGAAAAACCTATTTTCCTTAGTAAGGAAAGGTTAAGCAAAGCCTTTTAGTGAAATATTTTTGTGATCCAGGTGCCCAAGTTGAGTTGTGTTAACAATTTTTAGAGTATATTCATTGTGAATAAGTCTACATAGTAGTATTTTTAGTGCATCACCTCCTAGAAATAATTTGCAATTCAAGTTACCTTTAGATTCATAGTTTAATATTTCTCCCTTTTGCCACACAAGTCAATAAATTATAGGAGATCAAAAGGGGAACTGGCCCACAATATGGAGATTCACCTTCACTATGAGCATACCCATAGGCTCAGAGGTGTTTCCATGTTTCACATGATTGTTCAACTTCAAGCTTAACATCTAGGGTGCAATCCTCATGACAACAATAAAATTTATCTTCAGTGCACTAAAATGAACCATTGTATACTTTTCTTTCTATGATTGGTAAAATTTTAGTGCATGTCCTCTCCCCTTGTGCTTCGTGTGACCTTGGGTGAAGAGAATCACTCTTAGTTTACAACTTTTTTGAGTCACCCAAGGCTTGCTACGTATCTTGTCCCCTTGCACTTCATGAAATATTAAGTGAAGGGAAATAAAATTCATTTTCTTTTATTAGAGAGGGCCTACCTTGAGATACATCATGCAATGGAGAACTCAAGGTGACCTTCAAGCATATTTATTGGTGGGCTATATAAAGTATGCAAAAACCAAATTAGCATAAATCTATGGACATTATACCTTGTAGGCCTAATCTCATGCAAATAAATGGGTCGCTTAAGGAAAGCTAGAGACTTTAGCATATCCCATCTAAAGTGTTGGTTTACAGATTTGTCACTTCAATTAATTCGATCTAGCCCACATAAATGACAATCTGGCCAATTGTTGAGTCACTTGAAATGATAGTTACAAGTGCTCTCTGCTTATTTTACAAGGTGCATCTACCTTTGATATATATGCAATGAATAAATACTAGGTATGCTTTTTACTAGAAAGTAGAAAAGGCTAATTGACATCTACCCATAACCATGAAATAGATGTGATGACATTAACTTGTAATGAAAAAGATGCAATTAAATGACATCCTACACGCAAATGATACTCAAGAAAAATAATGAACAACAGACCTTATTGATGGTGTTTTTATGCACTTCTCAACATAGGCAGTGTGTAGGTGCACTAACTCTCTTGAAAGACAATCTTCAACAATCAGATTGCAAAACACTATCCCAAGGTCTCTAATGTCAAGTCTTGACAGTGCCTAGAATATCTCAGTTGTTTCATGTGATTTGTTGGAATCACAAGGTGGACTTACATAGCTGGATACAAAGTGAATCCTATGAATTGAAGTTTCTAAGATGGAAATTGATATGTATTTTGTTGCAGGTTTAAACAACGATCTGAAACTCCAATGTTTTTCTTAAATTTTAGCTTTACAATGTGTAATGAACCTTAGCATAGGCTGTTTCTAAAAAAAAGGAAAAAAGAGCAAGGAAGAGCGAAGGTTCTTGGATTTTCATCTAACTATGAACAGTGATCATGGAGGTTCCGTTGTTGACAAATTCCTTTAAACAAGATTTCACTTAACCAAAAAGCCTATAGTATCATGAAATCTATGCTATCTTCCAAGGTATACAAATATTTTACCATTCATCCACCATATACATGTATGAACAGAGATAAAATTTTAAAGTAGCTTCAAGTTTTAGCCTAGACTAACTTTACATAGCCATTTACCAGCAGTAAATAGCAAAAAGTATGGACTGGAAGGCATCTACACAGTGGAAATTTTCACAATCATAGAACAACATTACCTAATCTATTTAAGAACTATAAAACCAACTAAAACAAAAATGTAAGTCTAACTAAAACATCTAGCTATGGGAGATTGAATCATGAAACACAAAGAGAAACTCAGAAAATGCACCAAAGTCAATCTATTTTCATTAAAATTTCTGTAGCATGTCATTACAATAACTCAACTCTCTCTTGAAAATGAGAGGAGACCCCCTATTTATAGTGTCTAAAAGGTAGAATGAATGGCCAAGATTAGTTTGCATTGTGTGGCTAGGATTCACTACAAGCTAGGGTTCTACCTACCCCACAATATTTTATAATTTAGAATACAACTTTGTCTTTATCCCTATTTTGTCCTCTAGTGACAACACTGTAGCATTTTGTCTTTTTCTGATTTCCATTTTTCTATAGCTACTCTGTCAGGAATTATTCATTAATAATAGGGTTTCCTTCTTGCTTCTTCAAAGCTGTATATTCCATGAATTTCAAAATTATTGGTTGGAGCTTGTCGACCTCCAAAATCTTGGATAGTAGCAATTGTTAACTCCACTCCTTGGAGCTATCTGAAAGCTTTTCCCAGTCTTCGTCATAGATTTTCCATGAATTTCAAATTTACCGGTTGGAGCTTGTCAACCTCCAAAATCTTGGATCATAGAAATTGGTAACTCCACTCCTTGGAGCTGTCTGAAAGCATTGTGGTTTCTGAATAGCTTTGATTGGGCGAAGGCATGGGCAGAAAAACTCATGAAATTGGTGGTTATCTCCTCTCACATTTTTTCCTCCATCCTTTTATGGAAATAGGACTTTATCTTCTCTAGATCCATCTATACAATAGGCATGTCATATCCCATCATCAACTTCAAGTATTGGGTGCAATATACTCTATCTTCCTTAGCCCATTCAATATCTGGATCCACCTTGTCGAGCACTTTCTCTAACTTTTGTTTCCTATTCTCAAAGTCTCACTTCCATACATCCATTCATCAATGATCATCCTTCTTGAATGTGAACTCCTTTTCCCAAGTCGCACTTGGTAGTTTGAGAATAGCCTCAATCTTCGGGTAGATGGGTTCATATCTCACAAGGAAGTCAATGCAAAGTTTTATTGTACCCTCAAGGGACTATTGCAGATCTAAAAAATTGTTTGTTGTCCTAACTGTATGACTGATGCCCATGTTTCCAGTATACTAGACCTATTAGAACTAGCTTTTCGTGGTCTTATCCAAGTTCTTTCTCCTTTTGAGCTTGTCTATTTTCTCCTTTGACATCAACTGAGGCAAGGCTGAGGACATGGTGGGAATTTCCATGTTGAGGATCACTACTGGATATAAGTTGTTAGATTAGTTACCTGTGCTTTAAGTTCCTCCTTCGAAATCTTATCTTTCTAAATGAGATGCACTACGGTAGTGACAGACTCTTGGAGGTGCTCAACTTTCTATTCCCTAGTAGTTGTTCCTATGTCAATCGTAGAAACATTATAACTTATTCCTCCTTCTCCCACTACTTGTGTGGCTATTTGGACAATCCTTGATCCATAGGCATCCATTGTTACCTTTGATCTAATCTCATGCTTCTTATCCTTAATGGTGGTGATCTGTGCTCTAGCTAGGATAACCTCCAATCTCACTCTTGGATCTCTCAGGGTGGGAGCCTTCTTCTCAAGTTATCTTTCCATCCATTTAGGCATCTGAGCCCTTTCTTTAGGCAATTCACTATCATCCTTTTCCTCATCCCTTATGAATTCAATTTCCTTATCTTTAGAAGCCTCCTTCTCCACCCTAGTGTCTTCCCCTTCTTCTTCATCAGAGTCCTCAGTGAATTTTAGGTTCTTGATTGGGGAATTAGTGGGTAGACATTCTTTGGGATCCTTTTCCCTCTCAACCTCCTCTTCCTTTTTGTCACCTTGCTCATCTTCAGGCCCGTACTCCTCAGGCCACTCAATTTTGAGGCTTTTGTTAGTTTGAACCTCACCTTCAGGTTTTTATTCTTCCACGTTCTCTTCCTATTTTTGAGGAGGTGGCACATCTTCTTGATGTTCCCCTGTAGGAGGCTTCACATTTTCTTTTTCCTTGTCATCCTCTTTCCTTTCTTCTTTGGGAGGTGACCTCTCTACCTCCTCTTTGACATCCTTCAATTGTTGGGTCAAATCTTCTTCAAAGTCACCATCAAATGCTTGTATAATAATTTTTCCACCGGCATCCTCTTCTTCATCTCCACTTTTAGAAGATCTTGTTTCTTTTTCTTCTCAAACTACCTTGTCAATTTGTACATGCTCATATTTTAGATGCTCATGATACTCGTCTACTTCCTCCTCTAACACCTTTGAGGTTTCCATCTCCCATATTTCCCATTCCTCAGATATTTCCATTGTAGCCCTCATCTAGGGTGGTTTAGTTGGAGGCTTTGAAATAGGAACGACAACAAGCACCTATGCTAGGGAAGCTTAGATGGCAGGATTTGACAATACCTTAGAAATATTAGAAGGGACAATCCTCATGTGTCATGAGAATGATTCTGAAAGGGTGAGTGTTGGCATCGGTATTGTTGTCATTGTTAGTTGGAGCAATGTGGTGGGAGACATGGAGGCGGAGGAAAGTGGAGAATTCATGGATGAAGAAGAATCGATCATCACAACTTTCCCAATTGGTGGAGAAGAGGAAAGGTGGACCGAGATGTCCACCATGGGCGGGGAGGTAGCAACCATAGCCTACGAGATGGGTGGAGGGGCAAAAAAAATGGAGGTAATTGATAGAGACTTAGGCGGATCAACCTCCATGTCTTCTCCCTCATGGAGTGGGTCTTCCTGTATATTGGGAACTGTAGTGGTGTTGCCTGAGCCCTTATGTCTCTTGGAAGACTCACCCTCCAGGGCCTTTCTAGCATACACCTTTCGGTCAGGTTGCTGCTCATTAGTATCCTTCCTTTTCTTTGATCTCATGAGTGGAGGGGATCTAGATGTCTCTCCTATTGAGGTTGTAGTAGTAGAATCCTCTATTGCACTAGGCTCACTTTTGAGCCCTTCATATGTTAAGAAAACCCCTTGTTCCTTCAATCAGGACACCTGTCCATTGACCCATTCCTTGGTGTGAGCCTCGATGGGCTTAGTTAGAATATCGAGGTCATCAACCTCTCGTTCATCCCAATCTATTTCCGGTATTAGCAAGTTGGCGACTGCATTGTACCTAGGGTTCATTACAGTGCTTTCATATTCTTCAACTTGGTTAGGTATAGGAAATATATTCACCCTTTTCATGAAAGTAAGCAATCATTCGCATGCAATGCCTCATGCGCACCTCCTTATCATCTTTTCAATTTTCCCAGAAATCTTCTACATGATGTAAATGGGCGTAATCTGGTCCAAGTGCCTTCCTTATGTGCCCATACGGGTCCATCCGTGGGCGAGCAGTGTGTAGGTGAAAATGATATTCTATTAATTCCTTCTCTGAGTTCCCTGCACATTGAGAAGTTTGTAGCTTGTACATCCCTTGGCCAAAAGAAAGGGGATAAGAGATCCCCACCAAATGCTTGCTTCTGAGAAGGGTATGCACATGTGGTAACTGTCGACAAAGTTCTAGTAATATAATCCGGTTGTTGGGATACCAGGGCAGCTTATTCGACCTTTCTGTATAGCCTTAGGCACATATGTAGGTGAATTTAGGGTATTGGATGAATAAGAAGGCATATTGTTTCAGGAATGCTTGAGCACTGTGAGAAATTCTTCTCTCAAAATCCCCTTTGAGCAGCCTGATGATGTGACCCACAAAGGCATCATTCACCCTGCAATAATCCTTCTTAAAATTTCTGAACTGGGGATGGGGGTATCTATCATAAACTTTTGGCTTTCACCCAAATTCCTCATCAGATGCCCTGAAAAACCCACTATACTATCGCTGCTCATCCAGTGAGTAAACAAGGTAGGAGGTCATGTAGAATTTAGAGGTTTTCTTGACATTCATAAACTGCTCGTGGAAGTAGTCACTTATTATTCCCCCCAGTAGAATGAGGTGTGTGTGGTGACATCCTCCTTTCTATGGAGAATTTGTTCTATAAAATATACCATCCACTCCTAAAAAAATGCAGTAGTGGGAAGGCCCATCACTCTACTCAATAGAGTCACCAAATCGTGATAATCTTCATGAAATTTACTATGAAAAAGTTCTTGAGGAACTTTTACAGTGCTGCCCAGCTTCTCTTTAAGCCAAAATTGGCTTATGATTTTTTTGCAACCCCCTGGGTCCTCGTCCCACATTTCCTTGTATTCCTTTATTCTCGGCGATTCTATCTCCACGAAGGTAGGGATGTGGAAGGTCCTCATTATTTCCTCACCGGACATATCGGCTAGAATGTTTCCTTATCAACTATTGTCCGAGTCTCTGGTTGATATGCCTGCTTGCATTCCATTACTAGCTCAGGAGTGATGAGGGACAGAGGAAAACCTACAGCCTTAGCAATTTGTCTGCTTCTAATTGATCTTGCATTCTCTGTGGTTGGGTTGACCCTAACCCTTTGCTTGAATTCATCAATATGGACTTGCCCGATATTGGTTTCTATGATTTCTCTCTAGTTTGTAATGACCTTTGAGTGCAAAGTCTCTCCCTGGAATTGGTATTTCATCTGTTCTTTTTCCTCCTTCTTGTGAGGAACTCTACCTAATTTCTTCCCCTTGTCCTCTGCAACTGCCCCCGAGGGTCATGCACTTGATTCCATATATCCTATAGACAAAGGCAAGATGAGCATAACCAATCATGAAAACATGGATGTTAGTCAAAGAAACCTATGGACAAAGTCCGGTTAGATGATATATAATTCATAAAATCAAAGTTTTACTTCAAGATACAATTAGCAATTTATTGGAGGGATTTTGGACAACTTGGGCCTAGGGGCTAGGCTTCCCTAGTAGGATTTCCATTTAAAGTGCAAACAGGGTGGGGCAACCCAAATGATTTCTCTCGGCTTCATATTTTGATGGTTTAAAAGGCTCACGTAGGAGAAGGTCAAATTTAAGCATGTGGGTCAAGATTGGTCTTCAAATTGAAGGTCATTTGGGTCCCTATTGGAGCATCTAGAGGTGCAGGGTGGGAAAGTTGTTGGGGTTTTTCCATTTGGGACAGCCAGAAGGAAATGAAATTATGAGGTCAAAGTTCTGGGGTCTGGGACCTGGGAAGCAGAAGGAAGTCAACGTAACCTCTTAAACTTTGAAATGTTTGGGTCTCAAGGGGCAGGAAGCTGTCGGTGAATTACTGTTTGAAAACGATGGGCATTGAATGGAAGTCTGACAGTGGTAGCCCGATGGATTGGACCCGACACAATGTTTGGTCCTCAGATTCCTTTGTTAAGTTTTGGGGAGAGTAGGACGGCAACTCCCAAAGATCAGAAGGATGAATTTACTTTTCCCTTTCATGCTGAAAGAGATGGGATGGAACCATGGCAGTAGAAACCCGATAGATGGGGCCCAACGAGAGCAAGGATGCCTAAGTTTATCGCTAATTGTTTAGGCAACACATGGAGGCTCGGGGCCCAGGAGATGGAAGGATGCGGTCCTTTGGCCACTTGAAATGACGATGTCAATGTGAAAGTATGCAGATGAAACTTTGTGGTCCAGGGCCTAGTGGAGGCTTGGGACACTTCATTTTGCTTGTTTGATCTTGGCGGCGAAGATCATGGCGGGGCCTGGAGCATGGGTGGATGGGGCCGCTTAGCTGTTCGGAACAATGAAGATCATGCAGCATTCTAGGAATGGAATCCCATGGGGGTAGGCCCAGGAATCGAGGATGGAGGTTGATGTCTTCAACATTGTTTCAAGTCTCGACGGTGATCTGCCGAAGGAATTTTGAGGTCACTGGCCCTAGGGGGATGTCATAATTCAGACGTTATTTGGTTTCTAAGTTTTTAGCCACAATGGGAAGGCTCGGGTCTGGAGGCAGTGAACACCCTGCATGAAGAACAACACGGACATGATAAAGTTCTAGACTTGGTTTAAAGGATGCTCGGGATATTTTCTTAGAATTCCATCACATGGGTTTTCTAGGTGTTGTCTTCCTTTACCAATTTAATGTGTTTTCATCTCCATTTATTAAACATTTTGACACAAAATCAATGAAAACACAAGGAAGGGTGGATGAAAAACTCACCTCAAGATCCCGATGAAGATGGCAATTGAATCCTAGAGGAATCAACAAATGAAAGTAGCGGGCGTGAGGGAAATGGGTGACGAAGGAAAATGACCTCTTAGAACTTGCTCTGAACTCCTCTGGCCAACCTTACATATGAAAATGATAGGTTGGACCAGATATTTATACCCTTAATCAACATTTAATACACCCATTAATGCCCGTACGGATGACAAGAGGG
The DNA here is from genome assembly GCA_007258455.2 of Sequoia sempervirens. Lineage (NCBI taxonomy): Eukaryota > Viridiplantae > Streptophyta > Pinopsida > Cupressales > Cupressaceae > Sequoia > Sequoia sempervirens. Next base: position 124,513,021 of record VDFB02271358.1, read on the forward strand.
TTGGTGAGTTTAAATCTCCAGACGACGGTGAGAGGTCCAAGGCCTAGAGGCCAAAAGGATGCATTTGGATGGCCACTTCAAAGATTTTTTGGAAACCAATGGTGAAAAGGATTCTGGGATCCAAAGGATGGGAAGTCGACGCAGGTTGGCCATTGGAAACGATGAAGTCAACACGGAGCTCCGAGCAGAGAATTCTGGAGGATCAGGCTAGGCAGGGGCATAGGCAGTCTTCTTTGCAACACAAGTTAGGAGGACAACAATCAAGAAGCCAAGTTCTGGGGCATAGGAAGGCAAATACCTTCAACCATTTAGGACAGTGAGCACACAATGGAAACCCGACAAGGGAAACCCAACAAGCCGGGCCCACTAGGCCCCGAGGTCGTTGGAAAAAGAAAATTACTAAGGAAACTCTGCAAGGGACCAAGACTTAGCAAAAATGGAGGGGAGGACACATGGTCAACTTAAGATGAGACTTTAGAGGCATGTTAATTGTTTAGGACACCAAAATAGGGCACGTAAAATGAGGCGGTGACGAAAAAATGACCCAGCAAGGTGAAAGAAAAAGAGGGTCCCCATTCCAAATGGGGTGTGTGTGCTAAGGGCCCAACATACCTCTCTTCAACAGATGAATTATTTTGAATTCAAAGCTTCAAGAATAACACATACACAATTCAATATAATGAAATAAACACTTAAGAATAACTACAATGACTCAAAGTTCATTTACAATTTAAAGAGGAAATTAATAAATACAAAGATTCAACAATATCTCCTTTATTTCCTAATGCTCAAAATATGAGTTCACAGACTCAACACCTCTGTATATTGAAACTATGCAGAAAAGAAAAAATATGCTACTCCCTATTCCTTGAATAGCTAAAAAAATGATCATTTTTCCAATTAGAAAAACTCCTTTATATTTTCACTCCCACCATTAGTAATAGTTTCAAGAAATTACAATTTTATTAAAATGGAGCCTTTCAACTTCCCCCTTATTCTCCTATGCAACCACTTCATGCAATTTTAGTGGTCTTTAATTAAGGGAAAATTTTTATCTTCTCTCTGCCTGATCACGGTTCGTTTACTTGAATATTTCTTGATTCCATTCTTTTGTAACTACTTTTTAGTGATTTTCTTTTATTTTGGGAAATGTTTCCATTTCCATTATTGAATACCCATATTTTCCATTTTTCTGATTGTTGTAATTGATTCTTTGAAAATCAAATATAAAGAAATTCTTTTCTCTCAGGAAACACTTCTTCACAATCTATTATATTTGGAATTTCTTGAGAATGACACCTGGAATTTTCTTTTTTTCTCCAATAACTAGCTGGAGCATCACAAGATTTTCATTTAGGATGTCGTGCATTAAGAAGATTCAACACCTGTGTGTGAATGCAACTAGTTCAAACATCAGCTCCTTAATAAGAATCTGATGTGCTTAATACATGGGATATGAGCTAATGTTCGATGTCATGATTGTAGGATCAATAGCCTCCAAAGATTACTATTGGATCAATAACATGAAAAGATCCATATCCACCTTTTGATACACTTCTTTATAACTACACAAATCCTACTCTGAAGTTCTCATCTCAGTGAAGGTCATGGAATGTATTCTCATATTTACCAGTTGCATAGATGTGAGCCCAGATAAATTTTCCAACTAGTACTCTTGCTCTAAGGCTCGACGTATTCTTTAATGGATTGTTTTAAAAACTTACTATTTACTCAATCATGTTCTATCTACCTCTTCATAAAAAATCTCATGCATGGCCTTTCTCTTCTCTTTATATTTCTTATCCAATGGCCAACAACATGTGCACTAGTGCTTCGTGGGATTTTGCAAAATACCATTTCAATATATATGCCTCATCCCGTAGCTCAAATGGTGTGTTGTCCAAGTTAAAGTGAACAAATTACATATCTTTAGAGATCTCAATTTCAACAGTTGCATGTGGACGTGTCTGGACCAATATGAAAGGTAATGTTACACCTCGTGTTAGAATATTTTCAGAACCATATAAATACAAATTCCTTGAAACCATATTTTGTATGCCTAAATATTGTTCTTCAAGTTCCTACAGATAAGATTCTTTCTCCATATCATTTCAAACCTTCAGTTTTGGAGTTCCCATATAGTGCATGAACTCGTGTATATCTAGAGACCGCTTCTTGAAATCATATTCATTTCAATTATGCTTTGTCAAGGATCTTACGTAGCACTGGGATATGGATTTTGGTTTTACACCCATTGGTTGCATTGTTCTTTAGAAGCCAAGTTGTTTGTCAACATTCTCCTCAACCTATCTTTTACCTCTGTGAGATGAGGTATGATCCCAATAATTGATAGTCCCAAATCACATTGGAATTTACTTTATTATTAGATAATACCAAGCACACCGAACATTGTAAACCTTTTTTCAAATTGTTTCCTTGCATCGCCATTTGATACGATTGCATAGTGGGTTCATTAGAAATCTATGTCTTCCTCAAAAGCTTCATTTTGACACAGGCTAGGAGGGGATGTTGGAAATAGTCATGGAGTTTATTTTTAACATTTGCAGGTTAAAATCAATATCTACACATTATGTTGTACCAACAAGACTCGGGTTCTAAAAAATTCAAAATATTTGACAACAAAGGAGTTGGGATGTTGAGTAGTTTCATAACTTTAAAACCTTGAATCGGGAATTCGAGAGTTTCAAGAACTCCCAACTTCACTTCAACTTCCAATAGCCTCAACTATTCCCCTTTGATCATGTTACCATTCACGCTTTGAGCTGAAATTACATTTCAAATCCAACTACAAGCTTTGTTTTACCTTTTCTAGCAATTTCTAAACTCAACAAAAGCATCGATAGTCTTATCTTTATTCCCATCCTTATCAGTTATGAGAAATATTTTGAGGTCTGATAGAGTTACCAAATAGTTAAAAATATCATCATGATATATGAACATTGTTTTGAGCCTTTTAATAATTTCCAAGCTTGTTCATGAGCCTGAATAACATCTAAGTAGTCCCTCTAATATACTTATGAAAAATGAAAGAAAATTTGATAGCACTATAATTCAAAACATACTTTTTCTCCTTTCACCTTTTGTTCTTTCCTTTTGTTGCATCTTGTAACTCTATAAGCAGTGTACACATGAGGCTGAGTGCGATGATATATATATGAACATCTTTTGATGAGAAACATTCCTTTGAGGCATCCTAATAGAATTTGGTAGTGCTTATCTTTTCCCTACATATGCAAACTTTTGTAGCTTTAAATTGCCATTATTCCTTTCCAAGGTAGGGTTCAAATGGTATCATAAAATGTGAACATGATACTAGCTAGTGTCTATCATTTATATTCCTACAACACATCATTGTATTACCCCCTTTCACACACAATATCTGCAAATTATATCGATGTACAGTATGAAGACAATTCGACATGACAGGCAACAAGGAAATTTTTTGCACAACTATTTTAGGCTTGAATAGAATCTAGATAGGATAAATTAAAAAAATTCAATGCTCAAATTAGGGAATAACATTGGATTTGATTGGGGACTGTATTTTGTAGAAAATACAGTGAACTTCAGAAGCTTTGGGGCAGATTGGTCCAAGTCCATTAGGCAATAGAGTCAAAGAGAATAGGGGAAAAAGAGCCAAAGAAAGCCAAAAATGGGGCCAAACAAAAATACTCAAAATAAAAGCAACCTAAGACACCTACGCACGCAAACAAGGTGCAACACTCCAACTTTCCCAAGAAAACTATGCAAAACCATTGACTGGAAAGGAGAAATAAATACCATTGTGAAACAGAGGTGTGCATGCATGAAGTGATTGTGAAATCATTGATATATTGAAAACCATGAATGAAAATTTGAAGCTTTTGTAATGAAATGACTCATAAAGATATCTACCAAACAACCATTTCTCATAATAGATTTATGAATCTTCTTGAACCTCTTGATGATTGCTCTATATATTGTTGACTGTGTTTTCATAACTGAACAATAAACTACATAAAGGTGTTCTATTTTTTTATTGCAAGAAAAAACAATTAGAGTTCTCAGAAATAAAAGCTGCATCATTCTCAATACTCCCATTATTGAACTCATCATGCATAAGACCACTCTTGATATCTTGATTCACCTCTAGTTTAAAAGAAATATTAGCCTCATAAAACATGGGATCCTCTTTGATTAAAGAGACTTTTCTTTCTTTATTGCAACCAAATCATAAAATTCCTTATCCACAACTGAAGAGGTAGATAGATCAATACTTGGAACCTCATCAAATGAATCTTTTCCTTCAATAGATGGTACAAATTGAAGTATAATCTCTTCTTCATAAAGAGGATCATCATCTGAAACTTTTAAATTTTCGTGTGCTTGACCATTCTTTTTCTTTTCAAAATTCTCTTTCTCATTTGTAACTTCATATTTCAAAGAATCATCAATCAAATAGTCATTCAATTCACTTTCAACACAAACCCCATTTCCAAAAGTTATGGGAACCAAATCTCTTTCATCTTCAAATGAAATGACTCAAAGGCATATTCATCGCTGACTTGTGATTGAGGTGATTCCTTTTTATCAACTTTGTCATGAAACTCAAAAGATCAATACTCTGACTGTGTGTTAATCTAGAAACTTTTATCTTTACATTCTTCAAAAGCAATTTGTTCAGTTTCAAAATAAAAAATTTGTAACTCTGGAGAAGAAATAATTTTCATCAATTCATTGCCAACTTCATCTTGATTATAATCATTCTTTCTCAATGATGTCAAATTTTCATGAGGCTTAATCATCATTTCTTGAGCATCGAAAACTGAAAAAAAAGGAGCAGAGGAGCCTAGGGAATCATCATCATCAACTCGTAGTTCTTCTTGGATTTTCCTTATTTTCTTCTCATGTGCTTGTCATGAATATTTTCTTTCTTCAAGCTCCTTCAATTTGAAAAACCTAACATGAAGACTCCTCAACAAGAGTGTAGATTTGTGATCCTCTTCAACACTCAACCCATTTTTTATAGCTTCAACGATGCTCTCTTTGCAATGGTTCCAAAACTTATGAAGCACTTTATCATCCATAGCAAGAATTTATGGAATGGTAGGCTTGGGTCTCTTCCCATTTCTTTGAATTTTCTGATTTTTGCATCATAATATTTTTGAACTTCAAACAGAGTCACCAATCTCCCTGCACATAGATATATCTTCAAAAATTTAAGGAATAAAAACAATAATTTTTTGAATTGTTCCCTAGTAGAGTTTCCAAAAATAAAGTATACTTATGGTGTTCATGATGTCATTAAAAACCTTTGTATCTAGAGTCCATCCAAGTTTTTTGAAAAGATTCTTCAAAGTAGTGCATGGGAATAGCATTGTTCCCAGAAGTTACTTACTACGTTCAGTTTATGGTTGAGGTGTAAGGCTTAAGAGTTCATTCTCTTTTACAAATCCAAGAGTATCAAGGTGGCACACGACCTTGGTATGTCCTATTCAACCCCTCCATAAATTCAGATTCATCACTCTTTTGAGGGTGAGGTAAGCCTACTACGGAAACATACCTTTACTCCTCTAGATTGTTATTGACTGATTTTATTGTAGCTAAACTAGTAAGTATTATGGATTAAGGTTTGTGAAATATACCCCTCACCCATTGAGCCGGTAAATACATTTCCTTACATTTAAACTAAAAAACAAACATCAACATTGTCACAAAATTATAAACCCTTTGAATATAATGGAGTACACTTGAAGAACACTATACTACTACATGACCCTAAGTATATCTTGTTTTTATTAAAACAATATCTTAGTGGCTTTCTAGTATTTGGGATCATATCTCTACTCATTATTTTAAACTCAAATTAGGGGACTATGACTTTAGCATCTTGATTTTTCACAAAATTTGAGCTTTGTGGAAAACCATTTTCTTGGTTGTAGACATTTTAGTTTCAAACATAATCAAGATCTCCATGTGGTAAAATATAAATTTACATTAATCAAATTTTAAGAATTGAACCACAAATCAGGTATCCATTGGTCCTATATTCCAAATATTTTGGGCAAAAGAATAAAAATAAACAAGGAAATGCATACTTAAAATGGTTTTTATTTAACAATTTTGGGTATATCACACCTTCAAACATCATACCGAAGCTCCTTCATCAAACAATAATTTGGTATTTTAGGTTTAAATACTCAAAGGAAAATGTATTTCTTTCAACACCTTGATCTTGTCACAAGTCCCTCATAGGTCTAAACATTAGGATCAAACATCAACCAAAACATTAACATCAAATGTCAAACATCTCGTCTCACCAACAACTTTAAATTTTGGACAATAAAATCTCCTAGAACAAATTTTTCATCAAATCATCTAGTTTAGATACATGTTTGGAAACACATCCCTTTCCATACATTTAGTTGGATTATCACACATCCTTTTGAAAAAAAATCATCCTAAAGTCACAAGTCTACTTATAGGATCTACAAGTTCATTAGCATCCTTAACAACACAAACATAAAAAATTACGTCTATATTTGTCCAAAATTGAGAGTTCCTTATCATTCACATCACTCATCCTTTCATAATTCATCACATCATTGGTCCTAAATCCCTTAGAGGTTCACTTTTAGAAAAATTTGAATCAACTCAAGAGTTTCAACAATACAAATCCCATTATACTACTCCAAAAGTTAATCCAATTTTTATGGTAACAAGGTCAAAACACAAGAGAGACATGTAGAAAAACTAAAAATTATCTACCATGAGTGATCCAAACAAAAAAACCTTACAATGCAAGAATTTTATCTTAGAGGTTTTACAATTCCATCACAAAATTCATCTCAAACTTCACAAGAAATGGGGTACCAAGTAGAGGATGTTACCAATAATCCCAATGAACTTACCATAGATGAACTACTTGAGTTGCAAAAAGATCCTAAGGCTCACCATGTTATCAGCACCATGATGAAATTAAATCCAACCCAATACATGTTAGTATTAGTAAAATAAGGATCTAACTTCCTTCCACATTTGATTTGAACACACTTAGGGAACAACCTTTGGTGAATGTTTCATCTATTCCTAAAACATATCAAACAACCCTTGGTCCAAAATTTCATTTAATCCATCATGCAACCATCCTCATCACATGTACCAAGTCAACCTTTAACTTCTAGGGAGGTTTCATCTAGTCTTTCAACTCAACAAGAAACTCAACTTGGTCTTATTCAATAGGGAACAACTCAAATTTGGGTACTCAAAACGTAAGCATCCTCCAAAAAATTCCCATTCCTCAACACCCTTAACATCCAAACAACCCCAATTAAATCTCCAAGGATAAATGAACACAATATTGCAAGGTCAATCATCATAACACCATCCAGTTGATCCCAAAAATAAAAAGCTTCCACAACAAGTACCTCAACATCAAGGAAATTCATTGAACCAAAATCAAGTTAATCAAGGTATTCCTCAAAATCAATTGATCCCAAATCAAGGTATGCTACAAAAATCACAACACCAATTGGAATCATATCAAGTATCCCAACCTTTGATTCAACATCAAGGAGTCCCTCAAATAATGAAAAATAAAATGGGTCCTCAACCTTACATTCCTCCATCACAATCCCAAATTTTGCAAGGATTGATAGCACAAAAAAATCAAGGACAAGTTTCACAACAAGCCCAACATGTACCAACTCAAAATAAAGTGTCCAAAAATCAAAATTTTATCACACATCAATACAAAAATCAACTCAATCCTCCATCACAAGCCACTCACAACATGATTCCATAAAATCCACCACAAAATCAAAACATCCCATCAAGCCAATACATGCAATCAAACCAACATGTCCCTAATCAAAACACCATTCCATCACATCAAGGACAAAATGCTTTGGCATATCAACAAGCACAAGCTCAATTGCAAGCACAACAAGCAAAAGCTCAATTGAAAGCACAACAAGCCCAATTACAAGCTCAACAAGCCTTACAATGATAATTGTATCTAAGGGTTATTTTTAAGTTTAGTTTATCAAACGAATTGAAAGCATAAACCCAAAGAAATAATGAAGTGCAAAGGAAAAATAAATGAAAAAACATAAAATAGAACAATCTCACCCAATGTTTTCATTCTCCATGGCTAATCTATATTACACCTTCTAACTTGCTGATTTGTGTTGCCCTCAGATTGAACATTCAAGCAATCCTTGACGAAGTCCTACACAAGCTTTGAAGGATTTTCTTCTAAAATGACTAAGCCTATGACAATATGATTAAAACTTAATGAAATATGACAATAATGCAACAATCTCTATGAAATATCTAAGTATGTCAGTGCGTAATCTAAAAATGAGAGGAAAATAGCATTTTATAGAAAATTCCATTTTGAATGGACGGATGAGATTGACTTTCGACAAAGACCTAAAATCAGAGGACAAGATTAAATTTGATAATCCCTAATCAGGGTTAGGGAAAAGTCCTTAGACGAGTGGTTGAGATGTCATCTGAGAAGATCGGATTGGCGGTGGAGAATAAATGAGATAATTAATTAGAAAATAAAATTTTTCAAAAATCAAGAAGATAAAGACTGCCTGATTTGTGAGATTCAAAAAATCAAGAAGATAAGAGTTGAACTGAAGATCAGATTTGGAAAATCAAGAATCTACCCAATTACTTGATTTTTGGAAGAATGTTACCATTTTGAATTAAATTAATTCAAAATATGGATTTTGTGAGAGAATAAATAATCAATTTTCAGCTTATTTACTAAAATGAACTGTCAGTTAAGAATGTGATATCATTTTAAATAATTTCATTTATTTAAAATGAGGGAAATATTAATTTTGGGAATTAAATAATTAAAGATAATTATTTAATTTAGAAGATATGATTAATAATTAAATAAACTAATAAATTCATTTAATTATGAGAATTAGTGACATATTAAATGAATAAATAAAATTTATTTATTTAATAATCAGGAAGAAATAAATGAAAGGTATTTAAATAAATTAAGAAATTTATTTAATTAGGGGAAGACTTAGACAATTAATGACGTATTTAATAAATAAATAGAATTTATTTATTTAATAATCATGAAGAATAAAATGACATGAATTAATTAAAAAATTATGAATTATTTAATTAATAGTCGAATGTGGACCAAAGACATAATTAAATGTCATAATTATTCTAGGACGAAAGTGGTAAAAATAGAGCTTGTAGGCCTAGGTCATTTTTAAGTGTCTACAATAACAATATCAAAAACAATTACAAGCACAAAAACAATATGCCCACCAATAAATTCTTGTACAAAAGAAACACCAACAATTCTTGTATTGCAACCAACAACAACCATATGCAAATTTGCAACATAATGTCTTGAACCAAAATTTGCAATGAGCACACAACAAACCACCACCATTATCACCATTAAATCTAAAATATCAAAACATCCCATCATAAACACCATATAATACATTCAACACAAACACACCCCATTACCAAAATCCCACATATAATTCATCTACCATCTCACAATACAAAACCTATGTTCCACCACCAAATAATCCTCAAGATGACCTTTCCTCACAAATCAAAACACTTACACAAAAAATTCAAGATATCCAAGCTATGAAAATGAAGAAATCGTTGTTGCAAGAATGGAAAGATTGAAGGTGTTTTCACTAATTTCAACCAGTTAGCTAGTTATCCACTAGTTTTTGTTGGCTATATATGTCGAGGATATTGAGAAAATTATAATAAATATATGTTGCAGGTTTTCAGTGGTTGCTCTGGGTTTTGGTCTCGATTTTCTCCTATGGTTGTGCAATTTAGATATGTTGTTCATGGTTGTTAGAAGGTAATATACTCATATTTTTGGTTGTTGGTTCATTGTACAGTGCATGTTGTTTTCACCAAATGTGAACTGTGGTTTTCTATGTTTTTGGTTGATGTCCAAGAGAAATGTTGTTGGTCTGGATTTATCTTTGATGAAGTCTTATGATGTGTGGTTCTAAAGTTGAGTTTCCCTAATTGTATTGAAGTTAATTTTGACATTTGGAAAGTTTGAGCTTAATGGTTCTATGTGTTTTACACTGGTGTGGTTGAACTTGTGTGAAATACTACTTTCAAGAATAATGAAGCGTGTTGGATCTATTTGGGTCCCTGTGAAGTGTGTGTTTGGGTCACCCTCATTCTAATTCCACCCTAGGATGTTTTGGAACCAACCTAATTTTAATTTGGATTTGGATAGCTAACTTTGGATATTCTTCAAAGTTGAAGATGGTATAAATACAAGATGAGTTAGTAATGGAAAATATACAAGAGCGAAGAAGAAGCACAATAAGAGAAAAGAGAAAGTGTAGTTTTGTGTGGCATTGATTCTATTCAGTAAGTGTGTGTGTTGAGAGTATTGGGGATTGGTGTGAAGCTTAATGCTGAGTTTTCAAATGCAATGAGTAGAAGGCATACTCTATCATTCATGCAAGTTGATCAAGTGATTGTGGTGGAATCCTTTGTTGCATTGGGGTTGTAGTCTCTCTGTAACAAGTCTTCTTTGTCTTCTTTGTATCTCTATGGAAATGAGCCCTCTGGGTTGTAGCCTTAATGGATAGTGAGTCCTTGTTTTAGAAAGTGAGTCCTTATTTCAAGCAGTGAGCCTTTTTGTAATCAGTTTTGATATTATCTATAGTGTGAGTTAATCCTCATTTTGGTTTTTCCCTCATTGGGTTTTCCACATAAATTTGGTGTTATTGTGTTTATGTGTTGGATTTGAGTTTTTGCATTGGCTTTTGATGATTAATCATTTAAGTAGTATTAAGTATTAGTTTTGGCAATTGAATTAAAGGTTTAATTCTATGATAACTGATTCAACCCCCCTCTTAGTTGTCCTATTCAACAATCACATTCACAATGAGACTTGTGTCCATATCCTTTTGATCGTAACATTGCAATGATACAATTTGTGCTAGAATTTGAGATCCCCAAATTTGATAAATACAAAGGGCATGGAAATCCAAAAGATAACATTAAGGAATTTTATGTGGCATGTATGGAAGTAGCATACAATGAATCCTATTTGATGTGTCTTTTCCCATGTAGTTTGGAAGGCCAAGAAATAGAATGGTTCTCACACCTACCTCCTGGAATCTAAACTTTCCAAGAAATAATAGATTAGTTTGTGGATCACTTCTCCTACAACCTCGATAGGGATGTAAGTTTGGTGGAACTTTATACCCTTAAGTAGAAAAATGATGAATCATTTGAATTTTTTTTGCAACAATGGAGGCATAGAGCTAGTAAATACAAATAGCCAATTCTCAAAAAGCAACAAATAGAGATCATTATTGCCAACATAGAAATAGATTTATCCTTCTAACTAAAAATGCAATGTGTCTTGTCATATGGAGAACTCATCCCTAGGGGCCTTAACATTTAAAGAGCCCTAGTCACAAAAGGAACAACACAAAATCAAAGCCAACCATCTAGTTTCAATGACAAACCTTGATTTTGGGCTAAAAACAAGAATGTTAATAATGATGGTGTGGTATATGCAAAGGTTATAATTAAGGTACTTTCAAACACACAAACCATACAACAAAACACTCAACAGATCATTTGGAAAAAAATGAAACAAAACATCAACACAATGTCAACCCTCCAAGAGCACAACCACCAAAACAAAACAACTACATACCACAAAGACCAAACAATGCTCCTAAATGATAATTTACTCCCTTAAGGGAACCTATGGAAATTGTATTGAAGAAATTGATATAATCAAATTTCATCACACTCCTAGTTTTCAAAAACTACCAAGAACCACAAGTCAAACCCATTGGGTATAAAGATGATAATTACTCTAAATTTCACTAATACAAAGACCATAACACACAAAAATGCTTCAAAAACAAACAACTAATTGAAGATGTTATTGAAAAAGGAGAAATTGATGTTGATAAGAAATTGGGGACTCAAGCTCAAACAATGCAAACCGTGCCTATGATAACACGGTAGGACACATTCATGTTATTCATTCATCACAACATGAAGAATCATACATGCATCAAGATAATAGCTTAAAACAAAGTTCAAATCAATCAACATTGTCTAGCAATGTTTCATATCAAGATGACATCAAGTATGTATCAGATTGTAATATCCCTCCCTCATATGAGTTCATGATTCAACATATTGAAGAATTTCTAAATAAACAAGAGACATCCCTTATTTCACCCATATCTACTAAAAGTTGCAAATAATCATTTACTGTTATTATACCATCCACCCAAGGATCATGTTAGGAGGAGGTTACCTAAGTATAATGTAAGTAGCTCTGAATCGAGTTAGGATCAAGAGCCCATATCCCCACAAACTTTTCATTATTTTCATAATATCTTCCAATTCATAAGTGATAGTTTCTCTACCCTAATTCAAGATGAAGAGATCACTCCCCAAAAGTATTATCATGATTTGATTAACATCTTCCAATCCATTCAAAATTTCAAATATATCCCCAAGATGTTTCCTTCTTATGAACATATAGGTGTTCATCCAAAACAAGGGTCTCCCAATCTTTACATTATCATACAAGAGAAAAAAATGATACATATTCTTGATTCTTATAGTGATTATGCATCATCACATCTCTTGAAGTAGCATCAACACATGATACATACCAAGTTCTAGTGGAGGACATTAAGTATGAAGACATCCAACATTATGCAAGGACCATGTTTATGTAAACATGATATCTTGGAATCAAAGTATATAGTTAACCTTATTGAATAATGGGAACCAATGGAAATATCATATATCCGCAAAAAAACATATTTATTAGACATTGATTAGAGGATACAGTACTAGAGTAAAAATTCATGTCTTGTTAGAAATGACATCTTGAAATTAGCATAATCAAATCACATTAATAATACCTCCATAATACTGCGAGAAACTTTGTCTTATGTAAACATCAACATAGGGATCATGAAGGATCTTTATGATGAAAATGTTGCCAACATTACAAATAGCCATATCGTAAATCATCATTCACCTATCATCCCATCCACAAATTGGGACCAACGTAGAAAGAAATATGTTAATCAAAGAAAGGGGAAAATCGTCAAAGAAAAAAAGAAGCAATGAAGCAAAAGGGACAAAGAAAATACAAATGGATACTAAAGAAGACAAAAGAAAATCATCCCAATCATACTCCATTAGTCAAAGAAACTATGGGTAAAATTAAAAAAAGGGAAATGTATCCATCAAATACATTCACAAATACAAAAGTAGGCTTCTCAAGTGACATACAAAGTATATCAAGCAGTTGGTCCAAATTTCATGAAAACCTCAATATATACCCATCATTGCTCATTTACCCAAGTTTGGAGAGTCAAATGTTCCAAAATAATGACCAATCCATCTCATACCCCTTCACACATGTCACCATCCACTCCAAAATTCATGATATCCAATTCTTGCATCAAATTTGTGTTGGAAACCACTCTTCATTGTAAGGATTTTGAAGGCACTCTATTGTGATGTGTGCAAATAACTGAGGTTAATTTTGGTATCAATAAGGAAGATCAAAATTCTAAAAAGTTGCACGCAAGTACCTGTATCTTAGAAAAGTTGCTTCATTAAGCAGGATATTGTTGGCACATTATGACAGTTGCATTTACATTAGTACCACTAGGTGGTTCAACATGAGAGTATAAATCTTCAAAAAAATCAAAAAATCAAGAAAATAGTAAAGATAAAAATCATCCTCTAGTGAAAACTACTTTGGTGGCGCTTTGGGAAAGTACTATGATGAAAAAATGGAAAACAAGCATCATGAGTAAAATTGAGCATCTATATGATCATTTTCAAACTTAATTATCTCATCCTCATCATGATAAATCTAGTGCACTTTACATCGATTCAATTCATCTTTATCTTCCAGTGTATCTTGATCTTGACAAAGGTTCAGTGTATACTTCAAATCTACTCATGGAAAAGTATTGACATGGTCATTTCAATTCCATTTTATCCCATGAAGTCTCATTTCCTATTTTTAGCATTGATCCTAGTGTGCACTAAAACTTTATCACATACTCTTCGTGTATACATTACCTATTTTGATTTGCTCATGAAATATGAAACATTGTTAGACACTGGGGGTAGGTTATTGCACTCTTTTTTTTAAATAACTCTTGATCCATGTCTTATATCTCATAACATGAAATTGACATCATGATCTAGGTATCATTTATCCTCAAAAAATCCAAAAACATCCAAAATATTTGTATAGCTCATAAAATTCAAAAACATCCAAAATCCAAAAATTGTCAACAACTTGTAAAATCAAAATCCAAAAACATCCAAATCATCTCCAAAAATTCAAGAACATTCATAACATCATCAAAACCACAAAAAACATCCAAAACATCTTCAAAATCCCAAAAACATCCAAATCATATCAAAATCCCTAAATAGGTCAAAAAGTCATAAAGTCAAAAACACTTGTCGAACTACGTTGTCTCTGATCTTGAACATAGGCAAGGCCATCATTGATGATCCCTTGAGACATTAGGTCAATATTTAGGAGTCTGTTACAATAAATTGGTAGTCCATCAATGTTCATATGTCATCAATAAATAGTTACTAGTTAGAGTCAATCGAACTACATCATCTTTCTGCTTGAACATAGGCAAGGCCATCACTAATGCACCCTAAGGGCGTTAGGTTAGTTTCCCCTTAGGTCTTACTATAATCCTTAGAAAACAAACGAAAATTTGGAAAACTTGAAAACTCAAAAAATTTTAATATATTCAAAAAACCCTAAACAACCTCAAACAACTTGAAAACTTAAACATCCATATACACCCAAAAGACCAAAAATAACCTCAAAACATTTTTAAAATGTCAAAAAAATTGAAATATTCCAAAAATTCCAAAATCACCCATCTCATTTCACTTTCACCCACAATAAAATTTCACCCATAATAAACTGATCATCACCCTCACCCTTCAATAATGCAAACAAAAATAGGTACAACAATTAGTCAAAAGCAAGAACCCTTAAACATAAAAATCCTAAGTCTTGATCATAGATAAATATGCCGATCAAACTTTATATCAATTTCCTTTCAAACAACCTATAAATTAATAGTGATAATGCACTAACATGTCCTAGGATACATCTTTCCTACAATGGGAATCACCTTTGGTAATCATTTTGGATATTTATCCTTAAAACACATCCCTTTGACAAGAGATATAAATAACATTGATTTTTTGTTCATTTTGATCTTTTCTTATAATTTATCTTATTGGTCCATTCCAATGACCTCTTGATGATGTCTATCAAAACAATTTAGATGGAAAGGAATGGGGCATCAATCATTATCTTTCATTTGTTGTGCTTGTTGGATGTTCTTGTAATACAACATCGATGAATACTTATCTTCCATGTTCAGGGTAGTCTCAAGTAAAGCAATGGCTAGGACATAGTAGTTTTTGCATACCTTTTGTGTATTAGTCTTATTAGTTCAATGGTTCATCCTTTCACATTTTCAAACAAGGTTTCCATATGTGAGGTATGAACATGAATACTCCTATCTGTTTGCAGAGTTAAAATCCATCACATTAGATACAACGCCATCCTAGTTTTCAATACCTTGATGCATTGTGTCTATTTTCTATATAAAAAACAAGGAATGATATGATGAAGTTATCCAAATCCTAGAAAAAATAAAATCATCTCTCTCATCACCATATCTAATAAATTTTTGAGTAACCATAGGCTTGTTGGACTTGTGAATCAATCTTAAAATGATGGTTAATCAATGTTCATCTTATTCTTCTTATTCTTTTATCTTTACTAACAGTTCTATCCAAGTATCAAATCTATGTGATATATATCAAAATATACATGAGGTTACCCATGGCCGATGACTATCTATACATCATAAAATCTATCTACATCAAACATCTGAGCTTTCTAAGAAGTATTTTTACATCCTTTTCACACCTGAACCAATCTCACATCTTTGTCATGACCTCGACCTAAAAATAAAAATTTCCACTTGATATCTCGAGGGGGAATTATACCAACATAATTCCTTCCACTAGGGCATAGTGGGGCACCTAAAAAATAAAGAATTTTTAAATTTTTTATTTTAGTAGTAGCGTTGATCTGAAAAGCGTCAGTCTTTGAACCAATGTAACAAGTACTTCGTTTCAAAGAGGGGAAAAATGTTGACACTTAAAATTGTCTTGATCAATACTGTGCATCTAAAACTAATTACTAACACCATTTTCATCATGATTTAACCCTTTTCGATAATTTAATTAAATTCACTAGTTTCTTCTATTAATCGAATAATCAACATTATTAGATTAATTCGCCCTTTTCATGCTAAATTTCATCATGTTTGATTAAATAATGTGAATTATTTAATTAAATTCCCTAAGTCCTCTCATTTGATTAAATAATCTGAATTATTTAATTAAATGCCATTAATTCTCCCTTTTTAATTAAATGAATTAATTTTTTAGTTAAATCTTTTAATTCCTTCATCTTGCACAATTAAATAGTATTATAATTATTTAATTGACTAATTCCTTTCGTCCCTCGAATTTCTCCCACTTACAAAGGAATATTCCCATGGAATATTCCTCCAATTCAAATTCAAATAATTTCTCTCTTAAATGGAAATATCTTGCACATTCCTCCTAAATTTTAGGATTTATGTTTCTTCAAATCAATTTCATCCCTTGATTAATTACATTAATCCATGTGATTATTCAATCTCCTCCATAGATTGAATCCTTGATCCACACCAATTCTTCTCATCAATTTTCATCCATTGATTGATCAAATTGATATTGACCATTGATTCACTCAAAATTCTTATAAATAGCCTCCATTTCATGAGCAATTCATTTACATTCATTTAGAACAATTAGACTATAGTAAATTTTAGAGCATTTCTTAAGAGAATTTAGCAATTTAGCATCAATTCTAGGAATTTCCTCCATTGTAGCATCATCTTCAAGCTTGTTTCAATCAATGGGATTAAGAAAGGGTTGGAATTCCACATCAATTTAGTACCAATCCCCCAATGGGGTTAGGTTTGCATTGGTTAATTAGTTTCCTTTTATCAAATTTGAGTTCATTTCATGTTTTCATGGCTGAAAGTTAATTCATTTCAAATATTTCATGGGGAATGTGGTTTGATTTGTTCAATTGATTGTTTAATTGCATAATTCAATTAATTTGATCAAGTTCATAATCATGTTCACAAGTGTAAACACCCAAGATCAGTCGAACTTGTGTAAACACCATTGAACATTTAAGTACACCTTTCATTTGATCTAAGGATAACTCATGGGCCACACACAACACTTTAACACACTCTAGAATACTCCACACGCACCATAAAATCTAACAAATTCCTTCGCAACAACTTTCACCTTAAGAACAAACTTATCCTATGCAACCGATTAACCTTCCACATGCTACAACACCTAAATCCACCTTGCAAAGCACTGAAACACAAAATTTATACTAAAGATAGATAATATCAATATAAGCATACTTCCAATACCGCAAGACCAAAAATTTAACTACAAAAAAAGGGGAGCAAAACCATTTCACTTAGACACCACTACAATACATAGTTCACACACTTGTGAACGCAAATTTCTCTTCACAATGATCCAAAACCTGGAACTCTAGCTATAAAACCTTTGAACACCTCTGATTAACATATCCAAACTGCATAAGAAAATCTTGAACCATGAAAAAATGTGGAGTAAAACCAAAAAACTACTTTGACACATAAAACACCTCTTCAACACACTATTTTCTCTTTTCTTCAAATTTTCTCTAAATCAATTAGAAACCAAGCATCACAAACACATTATCATCATCTAGAATACCTCCCCATCACAACTAAACTATTTGAAAAATAGAAACTCAACCATACACATGCTTATCAAAGAAACACTAGAGGTTGACACTAGTGATACTACTAATGACAACATAATGAAACTAATCAAAGCATAACCAAGGTTGGCATCAATGCAACAACAACATAGATTTTTTGACATGAATGACAACACAAACTATACATACTTGCAACACCATAAACCATCATCATATCATAGCATGCATCATGCATACACATAATATGTCACATCAAAATACCAAAATAAATGCATCCATATCATCCATCACATGAGCATCATCTACATATACACTTCCATCACTTTGAATCATAAGCATAATAAATACATCATAATTGCATACATGCATCCATAATGAATCATAAAGCCTGCATCACATAACATCATGAGCATGAAATAAAGCATCATATATCATGATTGAATCAAAATTCATCTCATATATATCAAATTTTTCAATGTCATTATATAAGTCAAGTATGTGATTACATCAAAATATATACACAAGGCTATAAAAAATGAGCTAATGAATGTGTATAGATCAATATCCAGGATATATCAAAAATGTATCTACATAGGAGCTATCCTCTACTCCTCTGATTCTCCTGTCGATGGCTACTTGAGGGGTCTCCTTTATTCAGTTGTCCTATTAATGGTCCTCCTATCGATCCTCTTAGTACTACACCACTCTTGTGATAAAAATCCAACTATCACCAATGCCAAGGAACTTTGTGATGGTACAAGGTCTTATAGTAAGAAGCCTTAGCCATGGTTTGGCCATATAATGTGGCTGAGACCATGGTGCCCTACCCTTACATGGAGCTAGCCTCCAACTGCTATCTCCATCTCATCTCCTGAGCCAGCTATATATCTACCTATTGCTACTACTAACACTCATGACCCCTCCCCTAGCAATATCTATCTTTCTTAGCTCTGACCTGATCTCACTCCTCATAGGAAATGTCTCTCATGTATAGTGGTATCTCTCTTTGCTATCCTTTATTATAGGAGGATCTATGAATCTAGTCCTAGAGGCTACTATACTAGTTGTACCTACTATGGTTGTACAAAGGGAGGCTATTGAGGTGGTTGTTGGGGTATCTATCCAATGTGTCCAACCTATCCTAAAACCTACCCAAGAACCTATACATACTATTGAGGAACTTGTACTCTACCTCTACCTGACCTCTCCTACATCTCACACCATCAACCCCTATTAAGTCTATCAACCTGTATAAGAGTGAATTTACATCCCCTATGTAAATCCCCTTTTTTGCTTTTTCCACCTTAGAAAACCAAGTTCAAAGGCTTAATTCCACCTAAGCCCACTGTTGGCAGTCCACTTGGCACCTGTTTTGAGCGTCGGTGGAGGTATTTCTGTCAGGGATGCCTGCGCAATGTGCTTACATCCCTAGTAGATTTCTACAACTAAACCTGCAAAGGTGTTACACTTCTCATTAGCAACGAAATTGTAATGCCCCTTTTGGCCAACCGACTCGAATATGGCTATTTTTCTTCATTCTCTCTTCAAATTCACCCCTTCAGCATTTAATCCAACTTCTTCTGAGCTATTGCACACTTCAAGCTTCCATACTCACACTTTTGCATCCACTCTCACTCACTTCAAGCATTCAAGAATTCCATTATAGCCAAAGCTTCACTCTGTCACTTTGGCAAAGCACGTTTGGGACCACACCATTGTAGAAGAGGCTTGAGTTCCTCTCATTTCTCCCCCAAGTAGCCTTGAGTGCTCTTGGTGGAGGTGATAAGATTCCCTCTCCTCTCCTCTATCACTTGGTTGAGTAGCATAATACTGCTCTGTACAAGTGCTTGCATTCTCTTTATTACACTATTTCTTTACCTTGTTTCCTTGGCTGTCCATGGAGGTGGAAACACCTAAACAAGGGTTTGACTGAGGCAGCTCCCTATTCAACCACCCAACATTTTCCCTCTTTCTATGTGTAGGTGTGCGTGCTTCATAGAAGATCAGCTAGAGAACGAATTTATCAGTGAGATCCTCCTCATCTTCTTTACTCTTGATTATTTACTTTACAATATTAGAGAATACTTCTTTTATTTACTCGTATCATTCTGGCCCTTTAGTTAGTCAGCTGGGCCATTAGCTTTCTTTCCTTAGTTTGACCATGTCTTTACTATTGTTTGGCCATAATAGACGCCAACACACATTAGATACACCAATGCACCACACTATTGTCTAGAGACCATGCTTCCGTCCTTAGAAAAGAGCTCCCAGAGGCATAGTGTTAGACTTGGAAATCAACTCACCTAGCCCCTTCCTTCATTTCAGGTCTGCAGAGTAATTGAGGGGCCTCGTGGTCCTCATTACTCTTGCCTTACATTCCCTTACATTGCACTTAGTTGAGGTAAGTTACGGCAGCCTCTCGCATCTTGACCCTCCATGACCTGGGGTCTTGCACACGGTGGTCCCCCTCTCTTACATTTTTTGGTGAACCTGATGTGAACCATTTTGGTTCCATTCTTGCGATACTAGCAGTTCCTTTCCTCATACTCTAGGAGTGTAGTAGGCGTGAGTGTTGTAAGGTTGTCACCTTGCAACACAACTTGTGACCCCTAGTTGGCATAGTTGGAAGGTTCCAAAGGTATTGCATGACAAAACCTTAATTCGGTCACCATCTTATCTGTCAACCTTTAGGGACTCTATGAAAGCACTGTCTAGTGTACGTAATGGCCTCCTTCCTACATCAACCCATCTGTTGATGATGTTTTTTGTACAAAAAAAACTCAGATAGAATATAATATCCTATCTCTCTTGAAAGGTAAATCTCTATCAGCAAGCCTCAAGAGATAACCCCAAGGTCTCTAATGTCAGGTCTTGACAATGCATAAACAACTCAATGATAATGTGAAAATGATGGTAATCACAAAGGGACCTTACTACAAGAAAAGACCGAATCTTTAATTTATTAGATCTGGCAATGCAATGATACTTCAATCCTAAATCTAACCCAAATGATAAGAAAATAACAAAATATTAGGGTTTCAGAGAGATCACTAAGATTAATGCTATTCCTAAGATTAACAATGCAAATGATGAAATACTTGAAATGGACCAATCCCTCATAAATCAATTCCTGCTTAACCCAGATGAATTTGCAATTTCACAAGAATAGTACAATCTTCTAAGGTATTAAATTTTTTAGATCATGGACATTCATCCAAGAAAACCCAATTGCAATTGAAATGAATAAACCTCCACAATTGAACTAAGAACAATAGATATATGGTCTAGGCTAACTTTGCAAAGTAACTAACAATCAGCTAGCTTCCAAAAGTATGGACCCAGGAATTGCTGCAAACACTTCAAGTATTAAACCATAAGCACCATCGACTCAGATCTAACTCTACAATCTAACATGTATCAAATAAACTTGAGAAATTTCAAAAGATGGAACAACAAGAACCATGCAAGATAAGTCAACACAAAATATCGCCAGAAATCACAATGTCTTCAATTGTATTGAATCACCAAATGACATCAACAATTATAATGTTCTGTGTTATAGCATTTGCTCCAAAATCGACTAACTTTTAACCCTAATACTTACTTTACTACCCTAATTGCTTCTAAGCCAAGAACTATCTCCAGTGACATCTACTATTACTACTACAGTATATCCCCTTACAAATGAGGTGAAATGCCATATTTATAGAAAACCTCAGAGCATGTCGGCCTAATTTAGGTTTTACAATAATAGAATAGCCACAAACAGGTCGGCCAAGAGAAATTTGAAATAAAATAAGATATGCATTAAATTCATGGGACTCATCCAGGTCGGCCTAAGATCTCCAATACAATTCAAACCAATGCATGTGAAGGATAAGGAAAATAATAGGGAAGCACAAATTTCAATGTAGCCCTGTATTAAATGTTTCCCTCTATCTTTATCTATTTGATCTCGCTCCAAGAAGATTCCATCCAAGTCAGCCAAGGGTAGAGTAACCAACACTTTAAATTTCTTCTCTAGGTCAGCCATAGGGGAATTATTAAATTCTTTAAATCCTCCTTCAATTGAATTAATCCCCTCCAGAAATTCCTTGACAACCTTGTTAAATCCATCTTGCACTCAACAAAACAAACACCATCAATAATATCCATTATAACATGATGATTGAAATTAGCCCCTCACCAATAATATATTCATCATTCAAATAAATTCAAACACAGATCAAAATCCCCCTTTGAAATATCATTAATGCACTTTCTTCACAGTTTGGGATTTTCACCCCTTCGTGGAATCCAAGGCAGAAAGGAATTCTGAAAAAATTCAAGCTAGGCAGAATTTTGGAAAAATCCAGTCACCACAAAATTCCACGAAGGACCGAAATCTCTAGAAACAATGCAAAACTCCAACTGCCGGGCTTTGAGTGAAATTTGAGAAAATTCAAATGGGGTGGAAAATCTCGAAAGCAGTGAAAAACCCGAAATGAGCTCAAAACGTTAGATTTTAAAGTACTTCCTAGAAAGGGGGCACACGCACAAATAAGATAATCCTTCAAGCATGCATTAAGGCAACAAAACCTCAAAAAAATGGGCCAAAGCATCAAAAACCAAGCAAAAGAGGGTCCCTACTTTCAGTGGGGCGTGTGTGCGAAAATTGCACAATAAATGGCGACTCTGTTGGGGAAATGCTCCAGAGCATTTGATGATGAACAAGAATCATGAACCCAGAATCTCTGGTTTTGATCTCCCTATTAGACCAACAAATCAAAATGCAAGATTAAAGAATTAGAACCAAAGGCTGAACCTTCCATAAACTGAAAATCCAAGTGTGTGCACATGAGTTCATTTCCCTCCTTGAGCTACTGTAGGAACCAAGTTCAATCAGGTTAGGCTACATAAAGATTCTAACTCCAAAAGCAACCTAGATAGAGCCTCCCTGCTAGTTAGGCATCCATAGCCTCGATGAGGTTATTGTTGTGACTCTCCCGAACATAGCTCTATTGCCATCCAGGCATCCATAGCACCGATAAAGATATTCATATACCCCTGATAAGTTGAATTCATTCTTTTGATTTTCAATATTTCACTTTTCTTTTCTTTTGGTATTCTTTTCTTTTCACTTTTTCATTTCAACCTGTGAACAATGAAGTTCACACTTAGGGCTGAGAACCATAGTGGCGCTGAAGCAAAAATAATATTTTTCACCTACCATGACCTCATAAGGACCCTACTGCAACCTCAATATTTTTTAAGATGTATAAGAGATATAATATTTCAGAACACTTCAAATTCAAATCAAACTAGTGACCCATCCTCCTTAAATCAAAGGTTTAGACTACATGACAATAACAAAAACCTCAACCATCCATTCAATATACATGATTAAAGTCCATCGATGAAATACTTAGAACAGTGCCAGATAAAAGCATATTTGTAAAGGAACGAGACTTACCCAACTAGAAAGTAGAAAAGCCAAAGCCAGAGAAGCAAAGCAACAACCAAACCGAAACCTAAAGCAAAACCTAAACTAACCAAAGCAAACTAATTCTAAAGAAATCTATCCTAAAGAAAACAAAACAGACTAAAGCAAAAGAAAAGTAGAACAAGTTGCATTTATTCAAATCAATAGTATGTACAAAAAGACTCATAACAACTCATTACCAGACAGGGTGAACTGAGACCCACTCCCATACGGTTCATCAATGCATGGACAAGCAACAAGGTAATGGTAATAGTCCTCAATAATGAAAATTTATCTTTATACTCAGCAAAATAAACCTCAAAAATGTAGCATTCAAACTCAACCTCATAATCAGGAATAATCAATAACTGAGGTGACTCATTAAGACCATGACTAATCCATATGCAAGTTTCCTTCCCCACATTCCCATAATCAAATTGATAAGGTTTAGAATTCATAGCAAGGAGAGAAACAACTTGATTTTGTACTACTATGGACTAAATGTTGTATTCATTCTTCTTCAATCGTGAAGAGCTGATCCCCTTGTCTTCAGGCGGTCTCAATTGATGATGCAATATCCCTCTTACATCTGAAACATGCAAAAAAAAATTAAAATCTTCAATGAATAATTCAAGGTGAAAATCAGATTGAACAGATTCAGAAGTATAAACATGGAACTTTGGACCTGTTTGAATTTCATTGTGAGGGGTCAATGTTGAAAATGTAAAAGCCTCATCATGGATAGTAACTTCCCCATCATGATGTTCATCAGGAGGCCTTACAGACTGATCTTTAATCATGCCTTCACATACTGCAATGTGGTTAAGTCCATCAAATATGACTGCAACAGTGTTGTTCTGAGCATCGTTTAGATTTCCTTGCACATTTGTATGAATCACATCAGCTATCTCATCCTTAATACATAAAATCTGTGAATTTTCAATATTTAGTCCACCAATAGATAAAGAAAAAATAGAATTAAATAAACAAGAAAACTCCCTGGATTCTTCTATTGGCACTAGTTTAGGCTTGCAATTGTAACCCTTAGGAACATCAACTTCTTTATCAACAACATCAACTCCTACAGTTTGCTTCATGGGAAATTCATTAACAATCTGTCGAAGCTCCTCATCTGAAAGCTCAACCTCCTCCAAGGCTACCTCAGCGTTAACTGCTATGACTTTCTCAGATCCAATCCTAGTTGACTCTTCTACTAGGCATTCACCAGTAGCTTGTTGAAATTCTTTTATTGGAAGCTCATTCTTCATAAGTTGATGCACATTCTTTGTATGACCTGAAAAGCACACTTGTTCTTCCACCTCTTCTATTGATTCTATTGATGCTTCAGCACTGTCAGATTTATGAATAGGCATATCATGTAGCATGAGGATTTCCTCAGTCTCCCATCCTTGAGGGTTAACTGCCAGTACATAATTTCCCAATCTTGTTTCAGACAGAAATACCCCCTTTAAAGTATTTATATCAGCCTGGCTTGAAACACCCTTTTGTTTAGAAAGCATATCTCTTTCAAGAGATCTTAGTACTAAATCCCTAATTGTAGGATCCCTTAACAACTCATTAGTAGAGAGACTTACTTTGGCTTTCTTGAGTTCTTCCACCACACACTCTCCTAGTTTCTTTGCAGTCATGGTAGAACGGTTATCTTCAGAGCTAACCACAAATCTATCCCTGTTGCTTTCAACGCTTCCTCCTTTATTAGCATCAGATTTTCATGCACTCACAAAATACTGAGTAGACACATGGTGGAGTGCTTGAACTTATTCAATTGTAGACTTTTCTTCATCTAATGTACCATTTTCATTTTCCTCATTATTTCCACAGGATTGAACTATTGATTCTTCACTGTATACATACCATGTTTCAACACTCTTGCCTGGTTCTCCTTTTGGTCCATTTTCTTCACCTCTTGGAAATGGGGCATGATTCACCACCATGATTGATATGTCATAAGGATTAGAAGGTACTATCTCCCATCCACTCTAACTATTGCTGACATGTTGAACTTTCAGCTGGAAAATGGACACAATAGTTTGGAATTCTTGACAGTCCGATTCAGAATGCTGATTAGTATTATGAAGCCTACACCATCCTGAAAGAGCTTCTTTTTCCAGGTAATCCTCACTATATTTCTCTTGATTTTTTGACCGATCCAAAGATGTTAGGACTCCTTCATTGTCAAGCCTTGTATCCCAAGTCTTATTCTAGCGTGGTGGCTTCCTTTCATGATCTCTATCAAGATGTTGTTCCCCATCAAAGTTTTACCCCTGAGCTTGCATCATATCTCTATTGCTTTGATCATAATTGGACTGAATCCCCTTTTGGGCTGCCTGGGATTGACCATTTTGGTGCCTTAGGTAGGTGACCTGGATGTTCAACTTCTCAACTAGCTCTATGAGTGCATCCAACCTTTCCCTGTCTGCACTGTTTGATGGAGGAACAATACCAGCTGAATTCTGCATATAGATAGTATGGGACCCATGGTTCAAAGATTGATTAAATATCTTAGAGCTTTGCAAGTAACTGGGTATATTAGCTTGTTGATGAAAAAATGCAGGCTGGTTCATATTTGGATGGCAATTTGGCATGAGTGGAACTTGATTCAAGGGTTGACCTGGGTGTGAAACCAACGGTGGTTGAGGGACTAGACCTAACATAGGTGTTTGGTTAGCTAAGGGTCTTGACAAGTGTTGTCACAAATCCATACTCACTTTAACAGCCACATCATAAGCCTCAAATAAGCCGTCAGGAGGGTTTGCTTTCCATTTGATGAATGTAGATGTTAAACTATTCAAATCCTCATAATAAACCTCCCTGGCAGAAGCATCGTCTACAACATAAGGGGGTTGCAGCCTAGCATAAGCCCTATGAAATCTATTATTGAAAGCCACTATTGGTTCATTTGCCTCCCTCTTGATTCCAGTGAACTACAAAAGTAACTCATTAGCACTGATTGGGATCTGAAATTTCTGTAAAAATGTTGTCTCCAACTGCAGCCAAGTAGTGATAGATGCAATAGGGAGATGGTTATACCAAAAAAAGGCCTCATCCCCAAAGAAATATGGGAAAAGTCTACATGCAACATCCTCATGATTAATTCCCCTATCCTTAAGGGTAGTTTTAAAAATCCTAATGTGCTCCTCTGCAATCCTTTTGGGATCATTAATGTGAAACTTGGAGCAGAAAAGCTCAGGATTTTTAGGCACAAGATTGTAGTTGTTGAAAGATAAGGGAGATGGATTGTTAGCCATAAAGGCCATTGGTGGAGGTGGAGGTAGTAATAGCTGATTTATGGTTGGCTGAGGTTGTGGAATGGGAATGGCTTCAGAATCAGATGAGGATGGACTTGATGAAGATGGATGGGTGGATGATGATTCTTTCCTTATGCTGGTCCTTCTTGACCTAGTAGGGGCTTACAATTCTTGAAATTCCTCCTCTCTTGGAGTAGGTCTGGTTCTTCTTTTGAATCTTTCACGAGAGATGGCAGACACAAATTGATCAAACTTGCTTATTCAGGCCCTCCCTTTAGCGCCAATCTGTTGATGATGTTTTCTGCACAACAACAACTCAGACATAATATAATATCCTATCTCTCTTGAAAGGTAAATCTCTATTAGCAAGCCTCAAGAGATAACCCCAAGGTCTCTAATGTCAGGTCTTGACAATGCATAAACAACTCAATGATAAATGTGAAAATGCTAGTAATCACAAAGGGACCTTACTACAAGCAAGGACTGAATCTTTAATTTATCAGATCTGGTAATGCAATGATACTTCAATCCTAAATCTAACCCAAATGATAAGAAAATAACAAAAGATTAGGGTTTCAGAGAGATGACTAAGATTAATGCTATTCCTAATATTAACAATGCAAATGATGAAATACTTGAAATGGGACAATCCCTCATAAACTAATTCCTACTTAACCTAGATGAATCTGCAATTTCACAAGAACAGTGCAATCTTCTAAGGTATTGAGATTTTCAGATCATGAACATTCATCCAAGAAAACCCAATTGCAATTGAAATGTATAAACCTCCACAATTGAACTAAGAACAATAGATATATGGTCTAGGCTAACTTTGCAAAGCAACTAACAATCAACTAGCTGCCAAAAGTATGGACCCAAAAATTGCTGCAAACACTTCAAGTATTAAACAATAAAAACCATTGACCCAGATCTAACTCTACAATCTAACATGTATCAAATAACCTTGATAAATTTCAAAAGATGGACCCAAAAGAACCATGGAAGATAATTCAACACAAAGAGACCACCAGAAATCACAATGTCTTCAATTGTATTGAATCACCGAATGACAACAACAATTCTAATGTTCTGTGTTACAACATTTGCTCCAAAATTGACTAACTTTTAACCCTAATACTTACTTTACTACCCTAATTTCTTCTAAGCCAAGAACTATCTCCAGTGACATCTACTACTACTACAGTATATCCCCTTACAAATGAGGCAAAATGCCATATTTATAGAAAACCGCAAAGCATGTTGGCCTAATTTAGATTTTACAATAATATAATAGCCACAAACAGGTCAGCCAAGAGAAATTCAAAATAAAATAAGATATGCATTAAATGCTTGGGACTCATCCAGGTCGGCCTGGGATCTCCAATACAATTTGAACCAATGCATGTGAAGGATAAGGAAAATAATAGGGAAGCACAAATTTCAATGTAGCCCTGTATTAAATGCTTCCCTCTATCTTTATCTATTTGATCTCACTCCTTCAAGAAGATTCCATCCAAGTCGGCCAAGGGTAGAGTAACCCACACTTTAAATTTCTTCTCCAGGTCGGCCATAGGTGAATTAATAAATGCTTTAAATCCTCCTTCAATCGAATTAATCCCCTCCAAAACTTCCTTGACGACCTCGTTAAATCCAGCCTGCACTCAACAAAACAAACACCATCAATAATATCCATTATAACTTGAGGATTGAAATTAACCCCTCACCAATAATATATTCATCATTAAAATAAATTCAAACATAGATCAAAATCCCCCCTTGAAATATCGTTAATGCACTTCCTTGACAGTTAGAGATTTTCACCCCTTCGTGGAATCCAGGGTAGAAGGGAATTCTGGAAAAATCTAGGCGAGGCAAAATTTTAGAAAAATCTAGTCACCACAGAATTTTGTGAAGGACCAAAATCTCTAGAAACAATGCAAAACTCCAGCCATTGAGCTTTGAGTGAAATCCGGGAAAATCCGGATGGGGTGGAAAATCTTGAAAGTAATGAAAAACCCAAAATGAGCTCAAAACATTAAATTTTAAAGTACTTCCTTGAAAGGGGGCACACACACAAATAAGATAATCCTTCAAGCATGCGTTAAGGAAACAAAACCTCAAAAAAAAGGCCCAAAGCATCAAAAATTGAGCGAAAGAGGGTCCCTACTTTCAGTGGGGCGTGTGTGTGAAAATTGCACAACACCATCCCCTTTATGCAGCCTGCGAATTATAGTACTGGCATAACCTTTATTTCATAGGACTTGCCAATGTGTTTTTACAAGGAACCATCTCCTCTTTACATTCCTACATGGATCAAATGGAAACATCGTAGGAGGTGTTCTCATTGACCTAGCATCACAAGTGAACATAATCACAGAGGAGATTATGCTAATAAAATTTTTACACAAGGATGGATACAATGTTCTTGTGAGTTTCATCTGCACACATGATGGGCTTTCCATACTACCTTTAGGTAGTATTGTCCTATCGGTCTTAGTTGGACCTAAGTCCATGAATCTCCTATTTGATATCATTCCTGGATCTAAACTCTTTAGGGTGAAATTGGGTATCCCTTGGTTAGTGGCGATGAACGTGGTACCCTCCGTTGTGCATAAATGTTTAAAATTTATCCATGAAGGCTCCATGAATGTAATCCATGACACCAGTTATAAACCATCAATTATGCGTGGTAGCTACTCCTTGGATCACGTATTGCCTACGTCAGTGGGTCCTCTCCAACCTAGGAAAGATCTTTTGCACAAGACATATCAGAACTATAAGAAGGGCATCTGAGGCCAAGAGTAAGATACCCTCCCTCGCCTTATGCTATCTCACATAGGGCTTGTTTGAAGGCTGAAAATGATGCCGCTAAGGCTCGAAAGAGGAAAGAAGAGAATCGATCTTGTGATCCTCCTTCCTCTTCTTCTACCTAGTTTGATGATTCTTCTTCTTAGTTGTGGTACCATCAAGTTCTACTCCTCATTTGCAGGAGAACCCTTTAGTGCTCGCTTGGTGAAATCCTAAGCACCCAACATTTGAGCTTCCTATTCTATCGACAGAGCCTAGACCCTTTCGGTATGATAGGAAGAAGGTCTCCCAAAGAGAGTCCTCCTTGTCTTGACGTCCACAGTCTCCCACCACTCCTACTCCTAAGGAAGTGAGCAGAAATAGGCCCACTGCTGAGGCTTCCAAGTCGACTCCTCCTGTCACTCCTTAGCTTGCTCCCCCTACTCCTGTACAGGAACCCGTTCCTTTGCCTAAAATGATGATAGTGGACATTCCTATGGTTAAGAAAGAACCTATTATCCCTTCACAAACTTTGGCCTCTAACTCGAAGGGTTGTAGAAACTTCCTTGC
This sequence comes from Sequoia sempervirens, assembly GCA_007258455.2. Classification (NCBI taxonomy): domain Eukaryota; kingdom Viridiplantae; phylum Streptophyta; class Pinopsida; order Cupressales; family Cupressaceae; genus Sequoia; species Sequoia sempervirens. Next base: position 124,543,055 of record VDFB02271358.1, read on the forward strand.
ATGTGAACACAAGTGTCGATGAAAGGCTCTATTGGCCGAATAGGCTGCCTCACAACATAAGGAGGAAGGAACAACTACTCCTATTTCAAAACCTCCTACACTGTCTTCTTCCTCCGTTCCTTGTACTTCTCTCTAGTCCAGTCCACTCTGAACTTCTATTGCAAGCATGAATGTGCCTAACCCTAAATGGGTGAAGGTGTTCATTGCTTCTTCATTGGATCCACCTTTGCTAATGTTTTTTCTAGCTATTCAGCCCTTCCTAAAGCCTATGGATATAGTTAATACTTTGGTCCTATCTACTTTGGTTCTCTCATCCTCCTTTGCACCCCTAGCTTTGTTTGTTGGGAGTTCATCTCCTCCAAAAAATAAAGAGATGGAGGGTGGTCCTTCTCGCGATGAAGGATGTAAGAGGATCCCACCTTCTTTGCAAGGTGGTCCTATGCTAACTTATTATTTCCTTGTGATAGAACCAATCCTGACTTCTCCCAAGTTTGTCACCGCTCCCGAGTCATTCAACAAGCTTAGTGGTGAATCTTAGGAACAACCTATCCCATCCAATGAAGTAAGACATGGCACTCTTGTGGGGTGCATGTTCAACTCTGTGGATGAGGTTCTAACCTTGTCAGAGATCTTCACAAAATCATTGAATTTGACACCACAGGAGCTCGGTGGAGAGGACCTTGAGGGGCCCTCATCCTTGGCCCTTGTTGTGGGAGGGAAAAATGCTCCTCCTCTTAACATCCCACCATTTCAAGCTCATCCTCCTTCCCCTTATGAGTATTTATATTGGGAAGCAGATGACCTCTTGGCCGATCAATGTTAGGAGGAGGCCCTTTCTTGATCTTGTGTGTGTGTGTGTTTTATGATGTGTTCCCCCATGCTTGTGCTATGTGTGCCCGAATGAACCTTGTCACCCTCATTGGTGCTTGGATATAGGCATGGTTTTTGTGTTGAAAACCTTCTTCTATTTGTATCATCATTCTTCCATGTTTGTGCCTAATTTTTGTTAAAATTGGGGACGATGCAAAGTGTTGGGGGAATTTAGGCTTCCCTTCCATGTTGACCCTATTTTTTATTTTTACTTTGTTTTACATGCATTCTGCCTGATCTGGTTGGGGATTGATGATGTTTCACCTTGCATTATGGTTACCTATTATTATATGAGCTTAGAAAAATTTGACCTTGCTAAATCAGATCCCCCTATGTCCTTTGTTTGTATTTTTCTTTTCTCTTTTGCTTTCTCTTTATATTTCTCTCTTCTTTTCTTGAGTTGTCCCTCCTATGTGTGACAACTCTCTTCTTCAACATTTCTATTTTTAAAAAATGAGTTCGTTGACAAACAAATCTTTTCTCAAAAGTCTTCACGAATTTTTCCTTAGAATTGCATTCTCAACACGGAACCCTAATGGGATATGTTTCCTTCATTACAGGTTCATAAAGAAAGGACTTGAAGACCTTCCTCTGAAGTGGGAACACCTTTATTTCCCCTCGCGTAGGGGCATACCCTTCCTTTTGAAGTCTTTAATGAAGTGAACATCTTTCGAAAGGATTCCTTGATGATGAATCACTCTAAGAAGAACAGTTTCTTTTGAATTGTGTGTCCCTTGAGTGGATGACCCTTCTTCCTCATGGTGGGTTCCCAAGGGACCCTTCTTTCAAAGCCTCTATTTGGAATGGAATTCTTTCACTTCTATCCTAGGTGCAACCCGGCTAGACTCATTTCATTCGCCCTTTTTCGTCTAGCTTGGGGGTAGCCTGACCAAACCTTACCTTTCAAATAGCACGTCCCTTGAGTGGACCCCTCTCCTTTTGAAGGGTTCTTGAGGGAACCCTTTGAAATTTTCTTGACCGTCTGTGTGATTGTCCGCTTATTTTCCTACATGACTACTTTTGACATGTTCTATTTGTGGGTAGACATGTTGTCACTTTCTGAATTTACAAATTCCACTTTCTCGGGTTTCCTCCATGTGAGAGATCTTGGGGGATACCTCCCTGCAAGATAGAGAACTTGTAGGGTGCTTTCCTTTGAGCTTCCTCTATGTGATAGATCTTGGGGGTGGCTCCCCTACAGGACTAAGAGCCTGTAGGATGCTTCTTTGGGTGTTATTCATGCTTGAGTTCATGGAGAATACCTTACCTATAGGACTAAGAGCTTATAGGGAGCTTCTTTGGGTATTCTTCATGCTTGAGTTCATGGAGCATACCTTCCCTATGGGACTGAGAACCTGTAGGGTGATTCCTCAGGGCTTCTTTCATGTGAGAGATCTTGGGGGTTGCTTCCTTGTAGGTCTATGGGCCTATAAGATGCTTTGTTTTTCTAACTTCATAGTTTTGAGTAGATATGGAGTCCTTTTCTTTTCCTACACCTTTGGGTACACCAAACCGAGTACTGCTTCCTCGATGGTTTAGGTATACATTTCTAACTCTACTCTCTTTTTGATCTACTTTTTTGAGCACTCATCAGTATTTGTGCTCACTAAAGTGGGAGAAAAATGTATAAGAGTGAATTTTCATCCCCTATACAAATCCCCTTTTTTCCTTTTTCCACCTTAGAAAACCAAGTTTGGAGGCTTAATTTTGCCTAAGCCCACTATTGGTAGTTCACTTGGTGCCTATTTTGAGTTTTGGTGGAGGTGTTTCTATTTGGGATGCCCGCGTGACATGTAGAAATCCACACGACACGCTTACATCCCTGGAAAATTCCTACGGTTGAACCTATAGAGGCATTACACTTCTCATTGGTAGCAAAGTTGTAACACGCCCTTCGACAAAGTGACCTGAATATGGCCATTTTTCTTCATTCTCTCTTCAAATTCACCCCTTCAACATTCAATCCAACTTCTTTTGAGCTATTACACACTTCAAGATTCCATACTTACACTTTTGTATCCACTCTCACTCCAAGTACTCAAGCATTCCATTGCAGCCAAAGCTTCACTCTATCACTTTGATAGAGCACATTTGGGACCACACCATTGCAATAGAGGCTTGAGTTCCTCTCATTTCTCCCCTAAGCATCCTTGAGTGCTCTTGGTGGAGATGGTAAGCTTCCCTCTCCTCTCTATCACTTGGTTGAGTAGCATAATACTAATTTGTAGTGTTCGCATTCTCTTTATTACACTATCTCATTTACTTGGCTGTCTGTGGAGGTGGAAACACCTAAACGAGGGTCTGACTGAGGCAGGCCCCTATTCAGCCACCCAAAATTTTCCCTCTTTCTATGTGTACATGTGTGTGCTTCGTGGAAGATTAGCTAGCAAATGAATTTCTCGGTGAGATACTTCTCATCTTCTTTACTTTACAATATTATAGAATACTTCATTTATTTACTTGTATCATTCTATCCCTTTAGTTAGTCAACTGGGTCGTTAGATTTCTTTCCTTAGTTTGACCATGTATTTACTATTGTTTGGTTGTATGGACACTAGTGCACTTTAGAGACGCCAGTGCACCACATTGTTGTCTAGAGACCGTGCTTCCGTCCTCGGATAGAGAGCTCCCAGAGGCATAGTGCTAGACTTGGAAACCAACTCGCCTAACCCCTTCCTTCATTTAGAGTTTGTAGAGTAATTGAGGGGCCTCACAGTCCTCATTACTCTCACCTTGAATTACCTTACATTGCACTTAGTTGAGGTAAGTTAGGGCAACCTCTTGCATCTTGACCCTCCGTGACCTGGGGTCTTGCATGCGGTGGTCCCCCTCTCTTACACAACCTAATAGGTGGATGCTAAGAAAACTAGGCATCATAGTTCATAGTAGTTCTGGGATCCACTACACCACTTGCATATTCCCATGGAAAGGGAGCCAACTATGCGAAGTCATTAATAGCTACTTGAGAAACCATCTAAGGCCCACAAGCTCCAATCTCTCTGAAAGAGCATGCATATACCACCAAGTGTATTCTGGTCTTGAGATGTCCTGCATTTCCCTAAAATCTCTAGAAACTTTGTTGGGAAGGTATCTCTCTATGATGTGAAGTTGGTAGCCCATAAGCCACCATGTCTGTTAGGCATAAAAGAGCTAATCCTAGTCATTGTCCCATGTTTGTGCCTATAGCTAATGTCTCCACCTAAATATTGTCATGTCATCTAGACTCTCCTCTAGTAGGATATACCTATAACTCTTGTATTGTGGAGCATGATATACCTAAATACCTATATACCACTAGATCATCCTCATTTACATCTCTTAGAGAAATCACTAGTCAAAGCATGACAATGTGCTCCCAAGCCTAGATATGTAATAGTGTCACTCCAACAAATAAGTTGTACCCTCATAAATAAACCATCCAATGCATATCATGGTATAGTGTAGCTAGAATAACTAGACACCATGCATAAGTACAAACATCATCTACTATGTCTTCAAGGACTACCCCCTACCTAAAACTAAATCCTCAATTGCATCTATCAGGAATAAGGACTCCCATGATCGGTCCTACAATAACTAGTGTCAAGTTGTTGAGATTTCCATGGTTTCTCTATAAATCAATTTGATAGGTCTCTACCTCCAGTGCTCTAAATCCTAGTACTTGAAACATGGCTACCAAGGTGAGGTATACATCATAAATAACCTTATCTCCATGAATGGGCACTCAAAGGATGTTCCATACATCCTGAAGGGTAATCATGGCCTCACTTGGAGATGAAATGATGAAGTATCAGAATGCCACCTCTCCACTAGCACAACCATCATCACAAGGTGGGTCTAGATCTCAAGAATTTATGAAATATTATAAACTGATAGTTCCAAGAACTCATCCTCCTCATCCTTGAGTCTACCCCATTGGTATAAATTACTAGGTCTCCTATTGCAAGAAAGAAATGGATAGAATCTCTCTTGCGTGAGCAACCACCACATCAAATTTGCTAAACATAAAAAAAATATAAGTCTAGAACCCTAAAAATGCAAGTGTGGGCCTTTATACAAGTGTGTTGCTCCATCAAGTTTGTGATTGTGTCACTATTTAGAAAGTGCATTGCTAACAAGAAAGTACACAGTGGCATAAAAAGTGTATGTCAATTTTGTGCAAATGTGTGGCTTTGAAAGTTTGCAAGTACATCAACATCTAAAAATCAAGTGTGTGTGTGTGTTTTTGCAAGTGCGTTGAAGTATACTCAAATCTTAGCATAGTCACTTTGGAGTGACTCTCTAGTACAATTGTGTCACCAACCGAAACAACCCCTTCATTAAAATAGCGATGCATTTATTTACTATATTTATCTACCTAGAAAATTATGTAAGAAAATTTTGTTAGACTATATACCAATAGTCTTGCATCGGCTGGCTACTGGAACTCACAGACTCGATCTGTACGATGTAGAGGAAGCATACAATCCACCATTTTGTCAACTACACTATAGGGTATCTCTCAAAATACTCTAAACTCACTCAATTTCTCAAACTCAAATTTGAAAATGAGCTTGAAAGTGACCCCAAACCCCTATATATGCATGGAAAATTAGGGTTTTAACCTAAGTACATGGTGTAAACCTAGGATTTTGATCTGGCATCTCCAATTTGGGTTTCACAACTTGTTATAAGTGTTTTATCAATGTCCCGAGGCCTATTTTTGTCCTATTTGTAGCTGAGTAAATCACATAACCATGTCGTGAGATCAACCAAACATCAACTTTTTCCACTTGAAATCTCAAGGGGGAAATATAACAATAGTCATTCCTTCCATTGGGGCACAGTGGGGTATCAAGAAAAATCAATAATTTTTTAAATTTTGATTTGAGTAGCCTTAGCTCTTTGAAACAACACACTAACTACATTGCTTGAAAGAAGGGAAAAATGTACACTTAAAATTGTCCTAAATATCACATACTTGATTTCTTGTACTAACACCATTCCTAGTCTATTTCACCTAATTCATCCATTTAATTAAATAATTTCAATTATTTAGTTAAATTCATCTTTTCTCCTAGTAATTAAATAAATCAATTGTATTTAGTTAATTCACTATTCTTCATACTAATTTCATTATTTTTTTATTGAATAATTCAAATTATTTAATTAATTTTCATCCTTCATACTTTGACTAAATAATTCATGATTATTTAATTAAAGTTTTTTCTCATTCACTTAAACAATTAAATGATTTTAATTAGCTAATTTATTTCCAAATCCTCCAAATTTTCCCACTTGCACAATGAATATTCCCTTGGGATATTCCATTTTCAAATTTAAATATTTCCCCCAAATGGAAATATCTCCAACATATCTCCAACACAATTCCTAAAAAATTAGGAAATTGGTTGAGCCTCTCATGGATTTGATACCATTGATCTCATCTTTGATCCACGCCTCATGGATTCTCAATCATTGGATTCATCCTTGATCCATGTTCATTCCTCTCATTTGATTTAATCCATTGATTAACCTTTTTGATCTTCAACATTGATCTTGATTTCAAAAATCTATAAATAGTAACTTGCATATTTTCATAATAATCATCCACAAGCTTTGAGTAAACCTACTCTCTTGAATTGAATCTCCAATTTGATCAATTTTAGAGCACTTATGAGACATTTAAATTCATCCATTCATCAATTGCTTTGTATCAACAATGGATTTTGTGTAGGTTGAAGCACTTCACATCCAACTTGGACATAATCCCACAATGGGATTAAGGTTTGCATCTCTTAGTTAGAATTAAGTTTGAATTGCTTTGTTTTTACATACTTTTGAATTCTAATTTGGTTTTTTGAAAAATTTCATTGGATTGTATGATTAGTTGATCAATTGGTTAGTTATTTTAGTTTAATTCATGCCATTTGACCAATCAGTTTTATACATTCACAATTTTCATTTATTCAAGTAATTTATCATAAAATGATAAAATAGGCCTCAAAATGTATAATAAAAGGGAACTGGGGCCTATTTAGGAGGGGTTATAAATGCATAAAATAAAAGTTCACTAAAACAGGTCCAAACTAAGTGTGAAATTGTACTATCATGATGTACAATAGGGGTATATTCAATCAATGCAAATTACTCTCCCTACACTCATTCCAATGGTTTCAAGGGCAATAATGACAGGGGCAGATTTCTACACATTGTTTCTATTGGTAACTTGGCTTTGTGGACCCTTCAATTGTGGGAAAATCTCAACAATGTGGAACAACATATGGTGATGAGATAAATGATGTAGAACCTTCCAAGGGTTTTAACAACTTCAACATGTATGACAACAAGCCCAATGAAGACAACACTCATAAGGACAGTCACTTGTCCTATACACAAAAAGTGCAACCTACAATCAAGGATGGAATGGAAAACCTATGGTTTCCAAGATGTATACACTAGTCTCCTACTTTCCCTAACCTTCACCAAATGCAAAACAATGCTACAATGCCAGGACTTTTGGCAGAGCAATCACCAAGAGGGTTTTAGACTATGAAACAAGCCAAAATGCAACATCTATCAATGGTTTTCTCTTCACACATGTAATACCTAGGCCCTAAACACTACAAGGAATGAAAAAACATTAGGAAAAACTTATTCACAAAGTTTCTCTACAAGTTCATGGAGGGAACTCAATAAATGGCAATTTATTTGTTCTTTGTGACCCTAGGTAGGGTTTCTAGAAAGTTCTAGTAAAATGATGATATCTCCCTTCAAACTCAATGAAAATTGATCCAATAAAAAAATTAAAGGTAAGACATCCCTCTACAACATAAAATCAACCTTCCATCTATACAGTGCACCATAAATTTGTACAATGTGACAAAAATTTGCGAAAAGAAGAAAAACATTGAAATCCATGTGCAAGACAAAAAAATCTCCTTCAAATCTTCATTCCAACCTTATCCTTCAATATTACAAGTCCTTCTTGAGTTTTTTAAACCATATTCCAACTACCTCTAAACACATTTTGGTTATGGGCTTAACAAATCATCAGTTTACACTTTTTAGCAAAAAGTTGTAAAAGTTGCTTGATAACTTTTGAGTAACTTTGACAACATTGGCATATTTGCATAACCTTGCACCTAGAAACTTAATAATGAATCAAACTAACTCAAAATTTCCTAAGAAGACCTTATTACATGAAATAAACCCTTAAAAGACCAAAAACCAAAAATTTACTACATGACACCAAGGGTACCCTTGCACCATATTACCCACAAGGGAGTACAATTTTCTACTCTACATAAGGATCTGATTATATCCTGAGAAGCCATCTTTAAAGGAAAATAAGGCATGGCCAACAGTCAAATTAACAATCATATCAATATTTGGTAACATAAAATCATCTTTAAGAGAATCCTTATTAAGATCATGAACATCAATGCAAATTTGGATATGAGCATTAGGTTTAATAATGACAATGATATTTAAGATCCAAGGTTAGTAATCAATGAGATGGATAAAACCAATTTTTTTTTTCTATCTCAATCTTGACTAACAAGGAAACCTTGGGATTCATTTCGTGAATCCTTTACTTGAAATGCTTGGAATTGGGATATAGAATGATATTATGAACCACAAAGATTAATCAATATTGGGAATATCCTCATATGACCAAGCAAATATATTGGAATAATGGTGCAAGAGATAGAACATGATTTAGATTCTTTTGAAGAAAGGAATTTTCTAATCTTAATCACCTTTTTAGAAGACTTTTGATCCACAAAGACATCAAAAGTATATCCCTTAAGGAGAGTACTACGATATTCAAAATTTGGCATAGAAATGTTCTCACCATTATAAGATAAAGAAGTTTTCTCACTAACACTAATAACATATTCTCCAAAGTATATTTGACTATTCAAGTAATATGGGAATTGATGATTATGGTGATAAGAAGGAAGATAAAAATAGACACCCAAGATTTCTCCTAGAGCTTATTCCAAAGAGAAAAAATCTAGAGGAATTTAATTAGAGTTTACTTCACTTTCAATATATTCTAGATAAGCAAGTCTAAGAGGAAGAAGCTTGGCAAAAATCATGTTGACATTCAACCATGGTTTTACCTTAGACATTGTGGGGAAATATTTGAGTCTAGTCTTAAGCAATGTAGGTCATATTCTAAAAGAAGTTTAATACCTTGTTCATAATTTCCACAACCTTTACCTCCATAACCCAATTTAGAAAGAATATCAAATCCTAGTCCATAACATGATTGCAACTCCTAAGAAGTAGGACTTGTATAAATGGCATAATCAATATTATAAGTATCATCTTGCTTTACAAAGACATAAATATCCTTTTTAGGTGAATGAGATATTTGGAATATTTAAGTGGATTGAATCTACTTTGTATTCCTCAATGTAAGATTTGGTGAAGTCTAAAGATCCCCAATTTTTACCCAAACATGCATTTGGTTTAGGAGAAATAGAAGAAGCAGACTTAGGACTTTCTTCCTTAGGGATTTTTTTATGGTTATCTTTCACAAGAGGTATCACATTAGTATATGTTGATGCATTATAAGATAATAAAAGAACGTAATTATAAAAGTTAGGTGTAACTAAAGTGTGACCAATTGTTGTAATTTGACATAAATGCATAACATTAGGGTCAACCTTAATCACAACTACTTGATTGTTAACAAAAATCTTAATAGAACTATGTAGGGTAGAAGTTACAACTCTTAAATTATGAATCCTAGGTCTACCCAAGAGAATATTATATGGTAAAGTTCTTGGCATAGCATATACAAAGGTAGGAATGGTGATTGGTCCTATCTTTAAGGGTAAAATAGCAGTTCCCAAAGCTTGTCAATTAGTGTTATCAAAACCACTAATAAATAAATAAGATGAATCAAGAGAACTTGAATCAAATTTTACCTTAGGAAATAGATTGAGACTACAAAAATTAAGTGTCAAACCACTATTAATGAGGGTTTTCCTAATGCTGATATTATTAACAAAGACAATTATCATCAATGGGTCTACTTGATGTTTTTGGACAAAAGAGTTCATGTGGATATAATGTAATATCCACTAAATCTTCTTGAATATAATCTACCAATGCATTTACATCCATAAACCTACTAGAAGAGGGTAAAATTAAAATTTTAATAGCTTCCTAAAGCATACCTTGATAAATTAGGGTAGTGTGAAGAAAATACCAAAGTGAGATCTTAGTGGGAGTAAAATGGAGTTTCTTGATAAGATCATACTCACTTTGTTGCTAGATTGAAGGTTTGGGCACTTGAGGAAGATCTATTTGAGAAGGTGGTAAGGAAGTAGGTGTGTTAAAATTTTGTTTATTCCTTTTAGTATGAGCTACTACATTATAAGAAGCTTTAAATTATGTATGCCTTGTATATAGATCTAGAGAATAATTATTAAATGGAACACCACAAATAGAATGGAATCTCTTCAAAGGACTAGATGGAGTCACATAAATTATTGGTCTCTTAGGCCTTTCAGGGGTAGAAAGGACTAAAATTATATTTACAAACTTCTCATCCTACAAGGAAGGAGATTATAAGGGTAAATTTTGTATAATAGGTTTTTCAAATAGAAGGATATGTCTCTAGAAACTCATCTAGGGTATTCTCTAGCATATAAAAATCACACTTCAAAGAAATATTATCAAATGCATTGGAACATTGGACTAAAAAATCCAACATGAGACATTCACATGGGTTTCACCAAAATGTAGAAGAGGGAATTTTCTACTCTCAAGATAATAGGGTATTAAGGAGAAAATAACTCTCAACTACCTTAATTAACACAACTCAAGTGAACTAGGAATAGAGATATTTAAAATTGAATTTCAATATATGATTAATAATAGATGTAACTAAAAATCTTGAATAACTTATAGATATGGGGGTAATTAAAATGTTTAGTTTACAAAAATGATAAGAAATAAATACACAAACTATGGTACCAAGTGGATGGAGTCTCGGTCTTGGATGCTAGCATGTTGTGAGGATGTTTGTGCATTTACACTACCATCTATATGGATAGAGCCAAAAATTTACAAAATGAAGTCCTTTGCCCACCAAACATGTTTGTCACCTACACACATGGAGACATAGAAAATAATTGGTGTTGTATAGGGGTTTTCCTTAGTCAAACCCTTTCTTTGGTGTTTCCACCTCCATAGAAAATCAAACAAGATTGGAAGAAACAAAAATTAAAATATATTTGTGATAGAAACAAACCCCACTATAGAGGAGAACCCCTATTATGATTAAAATACACTAGATGAGATCAACTTAAAATTATTTGGATGATAAACAAGGGAGAATTACTGGCAATTGTGGCCCCTCTTTCAGATGATAGATGTAACAAGTTCATAAGCATGAGGAATCTTTTTTTCTAAAAATGCCTAATATGTGAGATTATTTTGGTAGATTTTTGTTAAGAGAGAGATAGAGAACTTTGAGTGAAAATTCCCCAAAAATCTATGAAAAATGAGGAAGAAAAACAAGTTTTGTTATTGAAATAAGCTGGAATAGTTGTATTTGGGCATTGAAATATGTTTTCACAAAGAGACTACATGAGATATTCCCATTCAAATCTTCAATTTTAGTAGGATATTTGCATGTCACATAGACACCTACATGTCATGTTATTATTTATACAAATTACTCCAAGATTTAAAACACAAGTTACTAACACTTCATCATTGTAATTCATGAGATCAAGATTGTAAAATCCTAATCATGAATTTTGTCATAAATACACTGAGTGTAATGTGTACGTGTGAAATTGGCATAGAGTGCAATTTGTGACATTACACACACTTTTTATAATTTTATCTTTTTTGGATTTAGAAATGTTATATCCTTTTTATCATCATTATTTATTTTTTATTTTATTCAAGGGGTAAACGCTTTTGACCAGAGCTATGAACCGGAATACAACCATTCAACAATACCAACCCAATGGGGTTTGAACCTTGGTGGCACGAACAACAACGCCACCCTTAAACCATCACACCATGCCAATACCGGCCTCATTATTTATTTTTTATTTTGACATGATTTCTTATATTTATTTTCACTAACTAGAGTGAAAATGGATAGGACAAATTTGTATATCTCATTATTCACCTTTGTGATTTATTACAATATTCAAAGATGTATAACTCATTATTTTAGTGCATATTTTATCTATTTTGATATATACATTGACCCTAAACATGAATCTCTCACTCTATCATACCCAATCATTTGCTTCATTACCAATATTGATATAATTTCCAAAGTTTTTTCTTTCCTAGATTAGAACATATCTATTATTTTATCCTCTTAACTAAATTATAAGTGTGACCTAGTTATTACATTCAAAACTTATCTTTCCTAATTTGTAAGGATGAAAATATCAAGATATAGTTGTTAGGCAAAAGGCTTGTGCCAAAAAAAAACTTACATGTTTATTATTATGTATTTAAGGACATCATGATTAACTTTTTTTATAATTTTGTATATTTCATTCAACTTTAGAATCATAGAAAAGGAATCTAATTATCTCACACTTAGTATTGTTGTTTTTATTCATAGTCCACTCTTAATTAGAATCTAACATAAAAATCAACAATAATATTTTTTTTGGAGTAAATAGGTCATCACCTGATAATTAATTGATCATTAATTAATCATTGAAAACTTTTACTTTAATGAATTAAGTTAAACTTAGGAATTGAATTTTTATTATTATATTGAGATATATTTATATCATGTTGTCTCATTGCATTAAACAATGACATTTGTCTCAATCTAATCAAACCTTAATCAAAGTATTTCCTTTTTTTATTTTATAAGTATTCATCTTTCATTGTAATCAATTATTCAAGTTATTCAATAAATAAAAAATTTCAAGTTGTTGAGCACATCATTTTGCTTTAATCTCTCTTTTGTGATAGGATAATTACTTGCAGGGGACTTTTGGGAGTTGTGGGTTCCAATCATCAACTCTAGTTGGTATCAAAGCTCCAAATCTATAGCCTTCTATTCAAAATTTGAGGAATACAACTTTGAGAAAAAAAATTGGTGCATATTGTAGAAAAATAAACCTCACCATTGTGTCCATAGCAACCAAAAACCTAAGAATCAACAATTGATTTGCAAAAATCCAAGAGAAAAATTGAGGCAATTTTTTTAGGGCACAAGAATTTAGGAAAAAAAAATTGTATAGTTGTATGAAATATATACCACACTATGTGTCATGTAGGTAAGGACACCATTAATACATAGGTCTACAGTGGTGAAATAGATTTCAATGCAATGAGTTATTAAAAAAATCTAGCAAAATAAAAAAGGAAGTGACATGTTTTTATGATAGGTTGTAGAATATCTCAGTGAATCATACTAAAAAATATTCTTCCAAAATCCAAGGAATATTTCTTGACCCTACTCTTCACCTACCTTGCTCCTCCATCACCCTACCACTACTCAATTCACCACTCTACTACATCACTCAACCAATAGCATCACTTCACACTTCAACTCCCTGCCTCGATCATGTGGGTGACCAGGGGATAGGGCCCAAAACCTAAGCACCAAGTACTAGACCCTTAGTCTAAAATATGACAAGAGGATTATTTTTTATCCTCATGTGCTACACCTAAAGGCTAAATCAAGAATTTTTTTATTAATTAGGTATAACTTGGGCATATGATCTCCAGTTTTCATGATCCATATATCATTGGAAAGGTGGTTTTGAGCCTAATCAAATGGTGCAGTTGATTTTTCTAGATCTTTCTCCTAATTAATTCTATAGGCCTCTAAATTCATATAAATTTGTTTTTTCTCAAGATGGCATAACTTTTGACTCGGTTATTGAATTTTCATGATTCAAGCTGTAAAGTTGATTTAGTCCTCTTCATAGATCCTAAACCTATTTTTCTAAAAAGTTAACTAGGTATTTGTTATTTCAATCAAATCTCAAATTTTACTATTGTAGTGTAGAAATTGTATACCTTTAAAATTTCACACTATGTTTGGGTCTCTTAATTTATTGGACTTAATTAAGATTCTAATTTTCTAAATTATGCATTCTGAAGCCTTATTATTACTATTTTTTGAAAGGGGAAACAACTTTAAATAAATGCATTTAATAATTAAATTGCCTTGGATCATCTGTGTCTTGGATCTATAGGCTAGGACCCATTCACTAGTGAATGGGTCCCATTTATGAGCTAGGACCTAAATTAAAATATGTTTTTGGTGGAATTTTAATGATTAAAATTCAAATTGTGTCATCTTTTGGAATCTAACTTTTGGGAAATTGGATAAACACCTATAAATACCTACTCTTTTTTTTCATTTTAAAGCTAACAATATCTAACAAGACTTAAGGAGCAACTTTGATAAGAAAATAGTATTATCAAGATCATTCAAGAGAAGAATTATTAGCCATTTATAGCAACAATCAAGATCCTAAAATCATATTGTCAAAGTTTGTTTGTTCATGTTGTCTTGTGAAGGCTGACAAGTGTTGTAGGTCTTCATGCATTCAAGCATTCAATACAATCAAGCAAGCAAGATCCAATTCCTTTTATGTAATGTGTATGAATTAATCCTTCAAGGAAGCTATTGAAGGTTGGTGAGTTGTAGCAATTTTTTCATACATCATTTCCTTCCTTTCCATTAAGGTTTTCATCATTGGCATTGCCATTGTGAAAGTGAAAACACTATTCACAAGGTTTGACTGAGGCAAGCCCTATATGACATAAAAAAAAATTCTCTCTTTTTGTATGCATAGGTTACAAGGTGAAGTATTAAAGAGATGTTGAAGAGAAATTTTGTATTGTTCTATTTGTTGTCATTATTCTTGCTGACCTACAAAAACTAAATTTTAGAATTCATTTTTGAAATTCCAAAAAAATTGTTGGTGGAAAACATCTCAGATCTAGTACCAGAGGACTATAAAAAGTTTTTTTGGAATCCTAATGAAAGACCCATTTTCTAAGGGGAAAATCAATCCCTATGCATATGTCAGAATTAACTTTTGGTGATAGCTACATACTCTTTGATATCCCCTAGGTTTTCTTGCAAAGTGTTATTATAGTGTATTTATCTTTAAGAATCCGCATTTTATATACTAGGTCATGTATTTAAATTAGTTTCATCATTTCAAATAATTTCTAGATCATTCTTAATTATCCTAAGGCCCCAAAGAATCTACCAACCTAGGTCTAATTGGCTCACCATTGAGGTTGAAAGTCAATCTCTTGGCTTTTTGGTTGATATTCTAATGAAATATTGGAAAAGGCCCCTTAAATCCTAGGTTCTTTTCATTTAGGACCTAGGATCCCCCATTTCCCTTTATTTCATTTTGATGAACCTAAAATTTGACATCATAAATTTTTTATTTGGAAGTCTTTCAAACCCTAGATCTAGGTTTTGCATTCTTCATTTAGGGTTACATCTTGCATGTTTGCATCATTAAAAATAATAAAAATCCAAAAATATTGCATACATTTTGCATTAGTTTATGTCATTTAGATAAAAAAAATTATTCAAAATTGCACTGAAAATTGTCACTTTTGTTTACACATTGTTATACATTTGCACTTTCATTTCTTCAAAAAATTTGAGAAAAAATAGTCACTATAAGATCTCTTTACATATAGGAATAGTAATCATAAAAAATAACCTAGACACTCATTTTTTTATTTTTAAAGACCTTGTACAAAGACTCATTTTCC
Organism: Sequoia sempervirens; assembly: GCA_007258455.2. NCBI lineage: Eukaryota > Viridiplantae > Streptophyta > Pinopsida > Cupressales > Cupressaceae > Sequoia > Sequoia sempervirens. The sequence continues at coordinate 124,558,670 of VDFB02271358.1, forward strand.
CCTGGGTGACCTTGTCCTTGTATTGGTTCTTCTATAAATTTTTAAACACATTTAGTTTCAAAAATTGCATATTCTAAATAATTTTACATTTAGTTCATTTGGTAAAAGAAATCACATTCTTTAGAATCAAAATTTATGTTTAAAAGTCATCATTTTCAGGTCTTTGCATCTTACAATCCATTAATTATCATATTTCAAATGAAAATTGCATCAAAATTTTATTCAAACATCTTTAACATTCTTTCATACTTGCATTTAGCATCAAATTGGGAAATACTAAACAAAACTTCATTATGGATATGTTTCTTGGTAAAGTATGGATGTCCTTGAAATCTTGGGTTGATATTTCAAGTTGTGTTTTTGGTAATGATCCTAATGCAATTGAGACTATTCATGATCCTTCACCTCCCAATGCATGCCCTCATGAAGTAGATATCTTGGGTGAAGATGAAGAGAGCATGCAAGAATTCATACATAACTCCTTGCATAACCTTGAGACACATGAAACCTTTTACCCCTTGATGCAATGGCCTAATAACCCATGTCCACAACCAAAACCTTGCATAATTCCACCACTTGACATGTCTCAACCATCAACCACAGAGGAACCTATTCATAATGATGACATATCTATTGCTACCTCTCCATCCTATGTGAGCAAAGCTATCGACACACCATTAACCTAGAGTAGTGTTATGGCCAAGGTTTTATAATTTTGATAAAACAAGGATGTGACATAAGGAATGAGCATGAGATTCAAAAATTTCTAGAACAAATACCATTAGAAGAAACTAAGAGATTAGGATATCAAGATCCTATGCCTTCACATCAAATAGTTGATCAATAAAGTATGAAAAACAAGCCATATAAACTTAAGAAGCTACCATTTTTAGATAATATAACTAAGACTGAATGAACCTTAGATAAATTTCTCATCCTAAGATTGATTACACTACCACCTATCTGAGAAAATAAGAAAGGAAAATGTACAAACATATCTTACTATTCATATCTTTGAACACTCAAGTATCCTATTGATGAATTTCATTCTTTAAAGAAGGTATTAAATAATTTGATCCTTTTACAAGTCAATATGCTCATATAATCAAATAACAATTGTTTACTTTGCTCCTTTCCATGTAATAGTTGTATAATGATAGCATGCTCACTACCACATGTATTGAAATTTATGCAAAGTAATCTTGTGTATTGTAAGGAGTAGCCTATCATACTATATCTTGGCTCATCCTTGTCCTACACTTGGGGTTCAAGGGGTTAGGTAGCATAGTCTTAGGTGTATTTCTTATTGAGATCCCTATATATCTCCTTAAAATGTTAGTGTAGCAAGTACACTAACATTTTAAGGGGGGGCATATAGTCCCTCATTTAGTATTTGCATGTTTCTTTCTTAGTGATGATGGCATACATCTCATAGGAAGTGTGGCCATATTAACCAAAGTGTGGATATCTTGATCTATGTGAAGTATCACTTTTTTGGTAATATTAGAATTGGTGTCCCATAAGAGTGTGATGTTTCTTGGCATGTGACTTTCTCCTTAGTGGTAATGCTATGGCTAGCATTCCCTAAGATGAGATTTTATATTCCTTGACTAAGTCCTCTCTTGGTGGTGATATCATGTGTGATGTTCCCTAATATGTTACCTTTCATGTATTAAGAAAATTCCCTTTTATTGTTGTCAATAAATAATATTTTTGATCTTATCTTGATGTCATTTATGCACCCCCTGAGGTGAGTTAATTTGTTTGCACCCCCTGAAGTGAGTTTTGTTTGCACCCCCTAAAGTTATATTTTCTTGCACCCCCTGAGGTGACTTTTTTTCTACAACCCTTGAGGTGAGTTTTATTTGCACCCCCTAAGGCGAGTTTTGTTGCACCCCTTGATGAGTCCAAATAATGACTCATTTTTGATAGGGTTTCTCATATATTTATTATTGTTACTATGGGACTTTAGCACCTAGATATTGACACTCTCTATGTTATTTCCATAAATTTATGAACTTTTGGAATGAAATTATCCTTGTGACTTTTGATTTGATATTAACTTGCTATGTGATATATCTATATTAATTTTACATGTGATAGAATGAGTGTTATTCTAAGGTGATTATGGATATACAATTGTTTTGTGCATGCTAATGTCATTATGTAGATTCACATTAAGATGTAGATATAAATGAAGATTGCAAGGTGGAATAAGTTCATGTCAACTGGCTAGTTGCTAAAGAAGTAAAGAATATGGTCATTAAAGAGGTCAATGGAGGGAAATTTCCAATGGAGGGAAACTCCCAGGTCGTGTGGAAGTTGTAACTTACCTTTAAATGATCATGTCTATTAGTTGATTAGATTTAAGAGGTGTTTCCATGTTGGATCCTCATCGAGGCAAGTCTGATTTGACTAAATTTGGTGCATGCATAACCTCCTTCCTCTTTTTCATGCTTTCAATAAATGGTATCCTCCTATTTTGTTGGAGTCAATTTCCTAGTTAGTTAGGGTTAATTAGAATATTTCATTCTATAAATGATGATCAAATGTCCCTCTTCACAAGGTTGGATGTTCTGATATTGTATTTGTATTTTCAGTTTCAAGGAATATAGACATATTGTTGATATGATATAATCATGTTTTCAATGAATAAAATGATACTTTGATTTGCTGCATCTGAGTTAGCTTAGGGAAGACTCATTCAAGGGGGGCCACTTGGTGGGAATTCCACCCATTCAGTTTAGTAGTTACTTTTTTGTTCAGTAATTACTTACGGCCTTAGCAGTTATCTATTCCTACAACCATTGGAACTCTATTTTGTGTATGTTCTTGTAGCCAAGGAAGAAAGAGTAACTTCTTGTCTATTTATTAAGATTTCTATTTCTGTCATCCATTTCATTTCAATTGTTGATGTTCAGTTTAGTTGATGATTCATGCCCATTACTTATGTTAATTCCTTTTAAGCATTTTATTTTGAGTACTATTTCCTTTCTAGTTATAGGATAAGGATGATTATAGTTGAGTCCTAGTGCACAGACAATGCTGACCCATTTCAAGTTCATGTCCCTGGGTTGACAATGAAATGAATAGGTTCATAATGAGTAAGATAACTACTTAGTGCAGATATCTAATCTCTAAGTTACAACTTTAAGGGCTTAGTTATTGAACCATTAGAGGAGGCCAACACCCCTGAGGTGATTTTTTTTGCACCCCTTGACGTGATTTTTGTTTGCACTCTCTGAGGTGAGTTTTCCATTTTTGCTTCACTTTGTTCATGAATTTTCAATCTAGTGTGGCATTTTCATAACATGGTTTCCTATCATAACAAAACTTTCTAGCCCATCATTTTCCTTTTTGTATTAACTTTGACATTGAATGTGTGTATCCCTTGTATCGCTACTACACATGTGTGTTCTTTTCTGCCTATGTTGGTTTTCCATGATATCATAGATCTTGGGGGATTTATCACTCTCCTTGATCCTTTGTCATCTTATCTTTCCAAAAATTGAACAATTGGACCTACCTTGAAAAATATTTCTCTACTTTAATGTGAGTCTAAGCATAATTTCACACTATGTTTGGGTCCCTTAATTTATTGGACTTAATTAAGATTCCAATTTTACAAATTATGCATTCCAAAGCCTTATGGGAGAATGGGTCCCCTTTATGAGCCATGACCTAAATTAAAATAAATTTTTGGTGGTATTTTAATGATTAAAATTCAAATTGTAAGTGTAAACTTTTGAAATCTAAATTTCAGGAAATGGGATAAACACCTATAAATACCTAGTCTTTTATCATTTGAAATCTAACATGATCTAACAAGACCTAAGGAGAAAATTTCAAGAGAAAGTGTTATTGTCAAGAGCATTCAATATCATCATTATCAACCATTTATAGTATTAATCAAGATCCTAAAATCATGTCAAATTTTGTGTTTTCATGTTGACTTGTGAAGGATAACATGTGTTGTAGGTCTTCATGCATTCAAACATTCAAGAAAATCAAGCAAGAAAAATCCAAATCCCTTGGATTGATATGTATGATTTTAGTTCTTTGATGAATCTATTGAATGGTAGCGAGTTATAGAATTTTTTTCATTCATCATTTTCTTCCTTTCCATTAAGTTTTTCATCATTGGAATTTCCACTATGAAAGTGGGAAGACTTTAGTGAGGCAAGCCCCTATATGGCACAAACATTTTTCCCTCTTTGTGTATGTACATGTTACATTTTGAAGAAGGATTGAAGAGATCTTGAAGAGAAATGTTGCATTGTTGCATTTTTAGTCATCATTCTTGTCAACCTACAAAAACTAAGTTGTAGAATTCATTTTTGACATTTCATCAAATTTGTAGGTGGAAAACATCTCAGATCTAGCACCAAAGTACTATAAAAATTGTTTTTGGAAGCCTAATCAAAGACCCATTTTCCTACGGGTGAATCAGTCCCTCTACACATGCCAAAATAAACTTTTGGTGATAGGTACATACTCACTAATTCCTCCTAGATCTTCCTAAAAAAATATTGTTACAATTTGTTTATATTTAGGAATCTGCATTTTAGATATTAGGTCATGTAGTTCAATTAGTTTCATCATTTCAAATCATTTCTAGATCATTCTTAATCATCCTAAGTCCCTAAAGAATCCACCAACCCAAGTATGATTGGCTCACCATTGAGCTTGAAAGTCAATATCTTGGCTTTGTGGTTGGTTTTCTAATAAAATCTTGGAAAAGGCCCCTGTTGATGGGTGTTTCACACACTTTCTCAACCTATTCAGTGAGTAGGTGCACTACCTCTCTTGAAAGGAAATCTCCAACAACAAGTTGCTTAAAATCACCCCAAGGTCTCTCGGGTATTAGGTCATGACTTGTATGGAATTCCTCAGTTGATGTTTGATGTGATCTTGCTGGTAATCACAGGGTAGACTTATGTAGCTGGATACAGAGTGGATCTTAAAGTCTGAAGTTTCTGAGATGGGAGTTAAGGTGCACTTTGCTTCAGGTTCAAACATCAATCTAACACTTTAGTATTTTCCTTAAGTTTTAGCTTTACAATGTGCAATGAACCTTGGCACAGGTTGTTTCTAACAAAAAAGAGAAAAGAGCAGGGAAGAGAGAAGGTTCCTAGATTTGCAACTAACTATGAATAGTGATCATGGAGGTTCTACTGCGGACAACTCCCTTCAAACAAAGTTTCATTTGACCAGAAGCAACCACAGTCTCATGAAAATTTGTGCTATCTTCTAAGGTTTGCAAATTTTTTCACCATTCATCCACCATACATATGCATGAATAAAGATGAAGATTTTAGAGCAGCTTAAAGTTTCATCCCTGACTAACTTTTCAAGACCACTTACCAGTAGAAAATAGTAAAAAGTATGGACTGGAAGGCATCAAAACAACATAAATATCTACAATCACATAATAGTATTACCAAAATCTATCTAATAAATTTAGAGCTAACTAAAGCAATAATTAAATCTAACTAAAACATCTAATAATGGGAGATTGAATCATGAAACATGTGAAAAACTCATAAAATGCACCAAGTCAATGTATTTTCATTAGAAATTTCTATAGCATGTCATTACAACAACTCAACCCCCTTTGAAAATGAGAGGAGACCCCCTATTTATAGTGTTGAAAAAGTAGAATGAATGGCCAGGATTTAATCCCATTGTGTGGCCAAGATTTACTACAACTTAGGGTTCTACCTACCCTCCAATATATTACAATTCTAAAATACAACCTTGTCTTTATCCCTATTTTGTCCCCTAGTGACAACATTGTAGCAATTTTGTCTTTTGTTGATTGCCCTTTTTGTTGTAGCTACTCCTTTAGAAGCTCTACACTAATAATAGGGTTTCCTTCTTGCTTCTTTAAAGTTGCATACTCCATGAACTTTAGAATTATCGGCTAGAGTTTGTCAACCTCCAAAATCTTGGATCATAGCAATTGATAACTCCATTCCTTGGAGTTGTCTGCAAGCCTTTTCCAGTCTTCATCATACTTGGAAGTGTGGTCCTTGAATAGTTCTGATTGGGTGAAGGCATGAGCGGAAAAACTCATGAAATCTGTGGTTATCTCTGATGACATCCCGTCCTCCATCCCCTTTTGAAAGTGAGACTTTATTTTCTCTAGATCTATCTAGCCTGCAAGCATGTCATACCCTATCATTAGCCTCAAATATCAGGCACAATCTACTCTAATATCTTTGACCCACTCAATATCTGGATCCACCTTGTCAAGTAATTGCTCCAACCTTTCTTTCTTGTTCTCAAAGTCCCGCTTCCATACATCCATGATCCAATGATCATCCTTCTTGAACGCAAGTTCCCTTTCCCATGTGGCACTTGGCAGCTAGAGTATAGCCTCGATCTTCAGGTAGGTGGATCTATATGTGACAGGGAAGTTGGTGCAAAGTTTCTTTGTGCTCTCTAGAGACTGCTATAAGTCCAGGAACTTGTTGGCTATTCAAACAGCCTAGCTGATACCCATATTTTCAATGTATAGAACAACAATTGGGGTAGAGCCGTGGATGTGGTGGGAATTTCTTCTATTGAGGACCATTGTTAAATGTATGCCATCAGGTCAGCTACTTGTGCCTTTAGCTCCTCTTTCGAAACTTTTTCTTGCTGTATTAAGTGCACCACAGTAGCGATAGACTCCTGAAGGTGTTCCACTTTTTGTTCCTTTGTATTTTTTCCCAGGTCAATGGTGGAAATATTATAACTTACCCCTTCTCCTACTATGGGTGTGGCTACTTGGACGGTCCTAGATCTAAGAACATCCATTGTTATTTTGGATCTGATTTTGGGTTTCTTCTCTTTCTTGGTAGTGATTTGTGCTCGGGCTAAGATAGCCTCTAGTCTTGCTCTTGGATCCTTTGGGGTAGGATTTTTCTTCTCAAGCTACCTTTCTAGCCATTCGAGCATAGTATATTTTCCCTTAGGAGATTCACGATCACCCTCGCCCTCATTCGTTTCAATCTCTATTTCTTTATCTTGGGGAGCCTTTTCTTCCATTTTAGTGTCTTCTCCATCTTCCTCATTGAAGTCTTGGAAAAACACAAGGCATTTGATGGGAGGCTTAGTAGGAAATCGCTCCTGAAGAATTTCTTCTTTCTTAGTCTCCATTCCTTCCCTTTCTTCATCTTGTTCATCCTTATGCACATACTCCTTAGGCTGTTTAATTTTGAGGCCTTTGTTAGCTTGAATCTCACCCTTAGGTTTTCCCTCTTCTACGTTCTCTTCTTCTTTATGAGGAGGTGACACATCCTCCTATTGTTCCCCCATAAGGAGTTCCACATTTTTTGTTGCCTTGTCATCTTCTTGCCTTTCTTCTTTGGGAGTAGTTTTTTCTACCTCTTTCTCAACATCTTTCAATTGTCGGGCCATTTCTTCCTCAAGATCATCATCAAATATTTTGCAAGATTTTTGTACCAGTATCTCTTTCATCACTGCTCTTGGAAGACCCTGTTTCCTCCTCATGAATCACCTTGTTGATTTGTCGGTGTTCATATTTTGAATGTTCATGATACTCATTGGTCTCCTCCTCTAATGATTTTGAGGTCTCCATCTCCTGCTTCTCCCACTCCTTGGAGATAAGAATTGTGGCTTCCATTGCTAGTGGTCCTGTTGGAGGTTTCAAGGGTGGAGCACTGGCAAGGACCTGCACTAAGGTAGCTTGGATGGTGGGATCTAAAAATATTTGGGAAATCTTAGAGGGGGCACTCTGCATGTTCCGCAAGAAAGCCTCTAGCAATGTGAGTGCGGTCATTAGCACTGTCACCACTGCTAGTGGAAGCGATGTAGTGGGCAACATGGAGGCGGAGGAAAGTGAACAAGTTGTGGCAGAGGAGGCTTCAAACAATATTATGGGCCCTATTGGAGGCTCTAAGGGTGGAGAGGAGGCAAGATGGACCGAGATCTCCACCGCTGGTGGGAATGTGGCAATCATGGCTTGGGAAATGGATGGAAGAGTGGAAAAAATAGGGAGAGTTGGAGGAGATTTTGGTTGATCCATTTTCCCTTCCTTACCCTCATGAAGGGGATCCTCCTGAATTTTTGGTTGTCCTAAGATTCCTCCCTCCCATTTGTTCCTCTTCGAGGGTGAGCCTTCTGAATCTTTTCTTGAATATACCTTCGGATCTGGTGACCGATCCTCCTTAGTCCCTTTCCTCTTCTTTGATATTGTGATTAGAGGAGATTTGGATGTTCCTCCTATTGAGGTTGTAGTAGCAACATCCTCTATAGCACTAGGCTCACTCTTGAGCCCCTCATATGTTAGGACAACCCCTTGTTTCTTCAATTAGGCTACTTATACATTAACCCATTCTTTGGTATGAGCTTGAATTGGATTGCCTATAATATTGAGGTCATCGACCTCTTTCTCATCCCAATCTATTGTTGGTAGTGGAAAGTTGGTGACTGCATTGTACCTAGGGTCCATGATGGTGCTTTCATCCTCTTCAACTTGATTAGGTATAGGAAATAATTGAACTCTTTTTATGACATACACAATCATTCACATGTAATACCTTGCACACACCTCCTTCTCATCCTAGAAATCTGCACAAAAATCTTCAACGTGATGAAAATGGGCATACCTTAGCCCTAGTACCTTCCTCACATGCCTATATGCGTCCATCCATGGGTGAGTAGTGTGTAGGAAAAAATGATATTCTACCAATTCCTTCTCAGAATTCCCAACACACTAGGAGGTTTGCAATTTGTACATACCCTGGCCAAAAGCTAAGGGATAAGGGATCCCTACCAAATGTTTGTTGTTGAGGAATGAATGCACATGTTGTAGCTATTGAGAGAGTTCTAATAGGATGATTTGGTCATTGGGGTACTGGGGCAGCTTATTCAACCTCTCTATGAAACCTTGGGCATGAATATATGTGAACTTGGGGTACTAAATGAATAAAAAGGTGTATTGTTTCAAGAATGTATGAGCACTATGAGAGAATCTCCTTTCAAAATCCCCTCCAAGCAATCTAATGATGTGACCCACAAAGGTTTCATTTACCCTATAGTACTCCTTCTTGAAGTTCCTGAACTGGAGTTGGGGATATCTATCATAGACCTTCAATGTTCGACCTGGTTCTTCATTAAGTTCCACGAACAATCCACCATACTGCCTCCACTCGACCAGTGAGTAAACAAGATAAGACATCATGTAGAACTTATAGGTCTTCTTGACATTCATGAACTGCTCATGGAAGCAGTCACTTATTATGCCTCCCCAGTAGAATGAGGCTTTTGTGCTGATGTCTTCCTCTCCACAGAGAATCCGCTCTATGAAATACACCATCCGCTCCTGAAAGTATGTAGTAGTGGGGAGCCCCATTACTCTACTCAGCATAGTGACCAAGTCATGGTAGTCCTCATGGAAGTCGCTGAAGAAAAGCTCTTGGGGGACCTTAGCAGCACTGTCCCTTTTCTCTTTAAGCCATTACTGGTTTATAAGCTTTTTGGAACCAGTCAGGTCCTTGTCCCACATTGATTTACATTCTATTATGGTTGGTATCTCCATTGTTTTGAAAGTAGCAATGTGGAAAGTATTTTTTATTGCTTCTGCCAACATATCAGCAAGGATGTTTCCATCCCTATCAATTTTTTTTTGTGTCACTGGCTGATATGCTTGTCGGAAGGCCATGACCAATTCAAGGGTTATGAGGGATGAAGGAAAACCCGTAGCCTTAACAATTCCACTTTTCCTGATTAATCTTACATTATTGGTCTTAGGATGGATCCTGACCCTCCACTTGAATTCATCAATATCGACATGGCCGATATTGGTATCTATTATTTCTTTCTAGTCTGTGATGATTTTTGAATGTAAAGGCTCTCCCTAAAATTGGTACTTCATCCGTTCCTTATTCTCTTTTATGTGAGGAACCTTTCCCACTTTCTTCCCTTTGTCTTTTTCTACAGCCGCCCCTGATGGTCCTGCACCCGATTCCATATATCTTTCAAATAAGGCACAATGAGCATAACCAATCACAAGAACACAAATGTTAGTAATAATTCCATAAAAAAAGTCTAATTAGGAAATATATCATTCATCAAATCATACGTTTACTTCAAACATCATTAGTAATCTACTGGAGGGAGTTTGGATAACTCGAGCCCCAGAGGGCCAGACATCCCTAGCAGAAATGTTTTTTTAATGGGCGAACAAGGTAGGGAAATCCATGTGATCTCTCCCAACTTCAAATTTTGATGTCTTAAAAGGCTCATACAGGAGAGGGTTAAATTTGGGCATGTGGGTCGAGATTGGTTTTTGAATTGAAGGTCATTTGGGCTGCTTTGGGAGCATGTAGAGGTATGAGGCCAAAAAGTTGTCATGGGATAGCCAAAGTGAAATGGCATTCTGAGGTTGAAATCTTGGGGTCTGGGACCTGAGAGACTAAAGGATGGCCAATGTTTCCTTGAGTTTCAAGTGTTCAAGCCTAAAGGGATGGGAAGTTGTTTGTGCTTTTCCATTTGAATCGGATTTCATTGAACGAAAGTTCAGCAGGGGGGGCGATGGGTCAAACTTGGCATTAAGCATGGCCATCAAATTTCTCTACTAAGTCTTTAGACAATCAGGATAGCAGACCCTAGAGGTTGGAAGGATGGACCTACTTCTCCCTTTCGTGTCGGATGAGATGGGATAGAATCCCAATGGATGGAGTCTGGCAAGGGAAACGATGCCTAAGTTCATTGTTGGTTGGTCTCTGCAGCAAATGAAGGCTCGAGACCTGGGAGGGGGAAGGGCATCGCCAGATAGCCATTTGAATGGTGAATTCACCATGGAAATATGTGAATGGAACTCTGCGTACCAGGGCCTAGGGGTGTGATGGACAGTTCATTTTGGTTATTTGACTAACCCTGAATAGCAAAAGGGAGTCTGAGACCCAGAGGGCGGGGAGATGGGGCCGTCACGTTGTTTGGAATGAGGGAAGAGACATGGAGTCTTGGGGATGGAGTCTTGCTGGAGTGGGCTCGAAAAGCTTAGGTGGATGCCAAATCCATGTTTGTCCAAGTTTGACGGTGATCTGTTGATGGAGGTCCAAGGTCGCGGGCCTGAGAGGGCATCACACCGTTTGGTCACTTGGATGTTTGTTTGCTAAGTTTTCAATGGTGACGAGATGGCGCGGGTCTGGAGTGTGTGATTTTCCTGCGTGAAGAATAGCTACGACAAGGCAGAGTTCCGAATTCATTTTAGAGGATGTTTGGAGATTTCTTAGAATTTTAACACATGGGTTTTTTAGGTGTTATCCTGTTTTACCTAATTAAGGTTTCTGTAGACCACGTTTGTTCATCTTTTAAGCACAAAATCACAAAAAAATTCACAGGAGGGTGAATGGAAAACCTACCTCCAAATCTCGGCGAGAGAGGTTGCAAAATACACTAAGGGTAGTTGAATGACGACAACAGGCACAAAGGTGGTGGGTGATGAATGCACTGGACCCCTCAAAATCTACTCTGAACTCCTCTGGCTAACCTGTCATATGAAAATGACATGCCAAACTAGATATTTATACCCCTAACATGCATTTAATACACCCATTAATGTCCGTATGGATGAGAAGAGGGTTGGTGGTTTTAAATTCCCAGATAATAGCGGGAGGTCCGGGGCCTAGAGGTCAGAAGGACACTACCAGATGGCTTCTTCAAAGTTGTCATGGAAACCATCAATGAAAGGGAGTCCGGGACCTAAAGGATGGAGTTTCAACACAGTTTGGTTGTTCGGATGGTGGAGACAACATAGAGTTATGGGGATGAAAGTTCGAAGAGACAGGTTCGGCAGGGTAAAAGGTTGTTTGATTTGCAACCTAAGTTAATCTTGGCGGAAAACAAGAAGCCGGGCCCCAGGGTTTGGGAAGGTGAAATCCTTCCACCATTTAGGGCGGTGAACACCCGATGGAAACCCAAAAAGGGAAACCCAGTGGGGCAAGCCATTGGAAAAAGAAAACTGCTAGGAAAACTCCACAAGGGACCAGGGCCAAGAAAAATTAGAGGGGATGAGACATGGTCAGCTTGACATGAGACTTTGGTAGCACGTTGACCATTCAGGACACCAAAATGGGGGCACACAAAATAAGGCAGCAACAGACAACTCAGTGAGAGGAAAAGAAGAGAGTGTTCCTACTCTGAACAGGGCGTGTGTGTTGAAGGCACAACAAATGGTGACTCCACTAGGGAACGCTCTCGAGAATTCTAAAGATAAGTATTCATTTTGAACCCAGAATCTCTAGTTTCTAAGACCAGGGGTTAATATCCAAGCATGAACTAGGAGAACATGGTCTTTAGTTGGGTCAATGCACAAGACATCCCAGAATTGTGTGTAGCGAATTCATTCCTTTCTTTTGAAAATGTGATCAATGGCTGCTAATCCAACTGAGCAGGCTACATAAATCATCCAACACCAAAAGTAACCTAGACATTGCCCTACTGCCGGTCAGGTGTCCATAGCCCCGACAGAGTTGTCACTGTGTTCCCATGGATATCGTTCTACTGCCAGCCGGGCATCCATAGCCCCGATAGAGTTATCCGTACACCCATATGGTCGATTGATTTCATTATTTCCTTTCTCTTTTTTCATTCAATATCTCTTTTTCTCAACTATGTAAGCACTAAAGCCTACAATGGGTTTGGGAACCACAGTGGTCACTAGAGCAGACTTATTATTTTTTCACTTACTAGGGTATTAGAGTAGCCATTGTATAGTCCTTTGGAGATAATTAACATGGGTTTTGTGTAGGATCCAAGATATGCGTGAAAAGATCCAACCAATGGTCGAGTTCTATGGAAGAGTCCAAATGAGGAAATCATTCCTAGGTAGCTTTCAGGGACCAATAGTCTAGAATGAATGTTTAGCTGAAGAACACTAAGGATGAACAACAAAGTGAACCATTCATCAAACAAGCACGACCACCGCAATGGGACATAGAACTCCCTCTTCGAAACAAAACAGCCAAGAGGTGAGCAAAACATAGCGACACAAAACAACAAAATGCAAGCAAACCAAAAGGAAACCTACTCTAACCTATGCACAATTATTTACAGAGGAGAGCTCGACAAATCTCAAGTTTGGAAGTAATGCTTTAGGTGTTTCCCGTTGACCAGCAATGGGACCTCTTCACCAATTAAGGTCTTTAGGTAGAAAGCATTGTATCCTAGAATTTCAGCTATTTGAA
>VDFB02271358.1:124571968-124599436 GCA_007258455.2 Sequoia sempervirens
AACAACCCAGTTGATACCCATATTTCTGACGTATAGAACCTCCCAGAACCAGTTTTCTGTAGTTTTGTCCAAGTTCTATCTCTTTTCTAGCTTTTCAATTTTCTCTTTGGACAACAGTTGGGGCAGATCCGTGGATGTGGTGGGAATTTCTTCTATTGAGGACCATTGCTAAATGTATATCTTCAAGTTAGCTACTTGTTCCTTTAGCTCCTCTTTTAAAACTTTGCCTTGTTTTATCAAGTGCACCACAATAGTGATCGACTCCTGAAGGTGTTCCACTTTTTGTTCCCTTGTAGTTGTTCCCAAGTCAATAGTGGAAATATTATAACTTACCCCTTCTTCTCCTACTATGGGCATGGCTACTTGGTTAGTCCTAGATTTGGAAACATCCATTGTTATTTTGGATCTGATTTTGGGTTTCTTCTCTTTCTTGGTAGTGATCTATGCTAAGGCTAAGATAGCCTCCAGTCTTGCTCTTGGATCCTTTGGGGTAGGAGTTTTCTTCTCAAGTTTCCTTTCCAACCATTTAGGAATAGAAAATTTTCCCTTAGGTGATTCATGATCACCCTCACCCTCCTTTGTTTCAATCTCTATTTCTTTATCTTGGGGAGCCTTTCTTCCATTTTAGTGTCTTCTCCATCTTCCTCATCGAATTCTTGGATGAACACAAGGAATTTGATGGGAGGCTTAGTAGATAATTTCTCCTGAAGACTTTCTTCTTTCTCAATCTCCATTCCTTCTCTTTCTTCATCTTGTTCATCCTTATACACATACTCCTCAGGTTGTTTAATTTTGAGGCCTTTGTTAGCTTGAATCTCACCCTCAGGTTTTCCCTCTTCTATGTTCTCTTCTTCTTTATGAGGAGGTGAAACACCCTCCTACCATTTCCCCATAAGGAGTTCCACATTTTTTGCTGCCTTGACATCTTCTTGCCTTTCTTCTCTAGGAGGAGTTTTTTCTACCTCTTCCTCAACATCTTTCAATTGTCGGGCCATTTCTTCCTCAAGATCATCATCAAATGTTTGCACAATTTCTGTATCAAGATCTCTTTTGTCACTACTCTCAGAAGACCCCATTTCCTCCTCCTCATGAATCACCTTGTTGATTTTCAGATGTTCATATTTTGGATGTTCATGGTACTCATTGGCCTCCTCCTCCAATGTTTCTAAGGTCTCCATCTCCCACTTCTCCCACTCCTCGAAGATTAGCCTTGTGGCTTCCATTTCTAGTGGTCTCGTTAGAGGTTTCGAGGGTGGAGCACTGGTGAGGACCTTCGCTAAGGTAGCTTGGATGGTGAGATCCAAAATATTTGAAAAATCTCAGAGGGGGAACTTTGCATGTACTGTGAGAAAGCCTCCAACAATGCGAGTGCAATCATTAGCACTTTCATCACTGCTAGTGGAAGCGATGTAGTGGGTAACATGGAGGCGGAGGAAAGTGAAGTAGTTACGATGGAGGAGGAGTCAACCAATATTATGGGCCCTATTGGAGGTTTTGAGGGTGAAAAGGAGGCAAGATGTACTGATATTTCCACCGCTGGTGGGGATGTGGCAATCATGGCTTGGGAAATGGATGGAAGAGTGATGAAAGTAGGGAGAGCTAGAGGAGATTTTGGTTGATCCATTTCCCCTTAAATACCCTCATGAAGGGGATCCTCCTAAATTGTTGGTTGTCCTATGATGCCTCCCTCCCATTTGTGCCTCTTCGAGGGTGAACCTTCTGAATCTTTTCTTGAATATACCTTTAGATCTGGTGACTGCTCCACCTCAGTCCCTTTCCTCTTCCTTGATCTTGTGAGTGGAGGAGATTTCAATGTTCCTCCTATTGAGGTTGTAGTAGCAACATCCTCTATAGCAATAGGCTCACTCTTGAGCCCCTCATATGTTAGGAAAACCCCATGTTGCTTCAATCAAGCTACTTGTCCATTAACCCATTCTTTGGTATGAGCTTGAATTGGCTTGGTTATAATATCAAGGTAATCAACCTCTTGCTCATCCCAATCTATTGCTAGAAGTGGCAAGTTGGAAACAACATTGTACCTGGGGTCCATGACAATGCTTTCATCTTTTTCAAATTGATTAGGTATAAGAAATAATTATACTCTTTTTACAAAATATGTAGTCATTCGCATGTAATTCCTCACGTGCACCTCATTGTCATCCTGGAAATCTGCCCAAAAATATTTGACGTGATACAAATGGGCGTACCCTAGCCCTAGTTCCTTCATTACATGCCCATATGGGTCCATATGTGGGCAAGAAATTTGTAGGTGAAAATAATATTCTGCCAATTCCTTCTCAGAATTCCCAACACACTAGGAGGTTTGCAATTTGTACATACCCTAGCCAAAAGCTAAGGGATAGGGGATCCCTGCCAAATGTTTGTTGCCGAGGAATGAATGCACATGTTGTAGCTTCTGAGAGAGTTCTAGCAGGATGATCTGGTCATTGGGGTACCAGGGAAACTTATTCGGCCTCTCTGTGAAACCTTGGGCACAAATATATGTGAACTTGGGGTACTAAATGAATAAAAATGCGTATTATTTCAAGAAAACCTGAGCACTGTGAGAGTCTCTCCTTTCAAAATCCCCTCCAAGAAATTTGATGATGTGACCCACAAAGGAATCATTTACCCTATAGTACTCCTTCTTGAAGTTCCTAAACTGGAGCTGGAGATATCTGTCATAGACCTTTAATGTTCTGCCCAGTTCTTCATCAGGTTCCACAAACAATCCACTGTACTACCTCCGCTTGGCTAGTGAGTAAACAAGATAAGACGTCATGTAGAACTTGGAGGTCTTCTTGACATTCATGAACTGCTCGTGGAAGTAGTTGCTTATTATGCCTCCCTAGTAGAATGAGGCTTTTGTGCCGATGTCTTCCTTTCCATGGAGATTCTTCTCTATGAAATACACCATCCACTCCTAAAAGTATATAGCAGTGGGGAGATTCATTACTCTACCCAGCATGGTGACCAAGTCATGGTAGTCCTCATGGAAGTCGTTGCAGAAGAGCTCTTGGGGGACCTTAGCAGCACTGCCCCTTTTCTCTTTAAGCCAATACTAGTTTATAAGCTTCTTGCAACCAGTCGGATCCTCATCCCACATTGCTTTACCTTCCGTTATGGTTGGTATCTCCATTGTTTCAAAAGTAGGGATGTGGAAATTATTTGTTATTGCTTATACTAACATATCAACAAGGATGTTTCCATCACTATCAACTATTGTCTGTGTCGCTGGCTCATATCCCTATTGGTAGGCCATGACCAATTCAGGGGCTATGAGGGACAGAGGAAAACCTGTAGCCTTAGTAATTCCACTTTTTCTGATTAATCTTGCATTATTGGTCTTAGGATGGATCTTGACCCTTCACTTGAATTTGTCAATATTGACATGGCCGATATTGGTATCTATTATTTCTTTCTAGTCCATGATGATTTTTGAATGTAAAGGCTCTCCTTGAAATTGGTACTTCATCTGGTCCTTGTCCTCTTTTCCACAAGGAACCTTTCTTTCTTTCTTCCCTTTCTCTTTTTCTGTGGTCACCCTCGTAAGTCCTACACCCAATTCCATATATCTTGCAAACAAGGCACAGTGAGCATAACCAATCACGAGAACACAAATGTTAGTCATAATTCCATAAACGAAGTCTAATTAGGTGATGTATCATTCATCAAATCATACCTTTACTTCAAGAAATCGTTAGTAATCTACTGGAGGGAGTTTGGATAACCTGGGCTGAGAGGGCCTAAATTTCCCTGGCAGAAATGTTGTTTTAATGGGCGAACAAGGTAGGGAAATCCATGTGATCTTTCTCGACTTCAGTTTTTGATGGCTTAAAGGCTCACACAGGAGAGGGTTAAATTTGGGCACGTGGGTCAAGATTGGTTTTTGAATTGAAGGTCATTTGGGCCGCTTTGGGAGCATGTGGAGGTACGAGGTTAAAAAATTGTTAGAGGATAGACAAAGTGAAACGACATTCTGAGGTGGGAATCCTGGGGTCTGGGGCCGGGGAGGCTGAAGGACAACCAATGTTTCCTCGAGTTTCAAGTGTTTGGGACTAAAGGGGTGGGAAGTCGTTGGTGCTTTGTCGTTTGAAGCAACTTTCATTGAACAAAAGTCTGGCGGGGATGACCTGATGGGTTGAACCCAACATTGAGCTTGGCCACCAAATTTCTCTACTAAGTCTTTAGGCGATTAGGATAGTAGACCCAAGAGGTTGGAAAGATGGACCTACTTCTTCCTTTCGTGCCAGATGAGATGGGATGGAATCCTAGTGGACAGAGCTTGGCGAGGGCAATGATGCCTAAGTTCATTGTTGGTTAGTCTCTATGGAAAATTTAGGCTCGAGACTCAAGAGGCAGAAGGACATTGCCATACAGTCATTTGAATGGTGAAATTTCCATGGAAATCTGTGAACGAAGCTCTACGTACTGGGGCCCAGAGGTGTGATGGATAGTTCATTTTGGTTGTTCAACTAACCCTGAATGGCAAAAGGGAGTCTGGAACCTAGAGGGTGGGGAGACGGGGCTGTCATGTTGTTTGGAACGGTGTAAGAGATGCAAAGTCCCGTGTGAGTGGGCTCAAAAAGCTTAGGCAGAGGTTGAATCCAAGTTTGTCCAATTTTGACGAAGATCTACTGATGGAGGTCCGAGGTCATGGGCCCAAGAGGGCATGACACCATTTAGTCACTTGGATGTTTGTTTACTAAATTTTCAATGACGATGGGATGGCACGGGCTTGGAGGGTGCAATTTCCCTATGCAAAAAATGGTGGCGACAAGGCAGAGTTCTGAATTCATTTTAGAGGATGTTTGGAGGTTTCTTAGAATTTTAACACATGGGTTTTTTAGGTGTCATCCTGTTTTACATAATTAAGGTTTTTGTAGACCATGTCTGTTCATATTTTAAGCACAAAATCACAAAAAAACTCATGGGAGAGTGAACGGAAAACCTACCTCAAAAGCTCGATGGGAGAGGTTGCAAAATCCACTAAGGGTAGCCGAATGATGACAACAGGTGTGAAGGCGGTGGGTGATGAATGCACTGGACCCCTTAAAATTTTCTCTGAACTCCTCTAGCTAACTTGACATATGAAAATGATAGGCTAAACTAGACATTTATACCCCTAACATGCATTTAATACACCCATTAATGCTCATAATCAGAGGACGAAGTGCTGACATAAGTTGGCCATTCAAATAGCGAAGACAACACGAAGTTCTAGGGACAAAAGTCTGAAGAGATGGGCCTGACGGGGTATAAGGTTGTTCGATTTTCAACCTAAGTTAATCTTGGCAGAAAACAAGAAGTCAGGTCCCAGGGCTCGTGAAGGTGAAAGCCTTCCATCGTTTGGGGCAGTGAACACCCAATGGAAACTTGGAAAGGGAAACCCGGTGGGGCGGGCCCAGTAGGCCCCAAGGCCATTGGCAGAAGCAAACTACCAGGAAAACTCTACAAGGGACTAGGGTCCAAAAAAATTGGAGGGGATGAGACATGGTCAGCTTAACATGAGACTTTGGGAGCACGTTGACCATTCAGGACACCAAAATAGAGGCATGCAAAATGAGGCAGTGATGAACGACCCAACAAGGCAAAAAGAAGAAAGGGTCCCTGCTCTGAACGAGGCATGTGTGTTGAAGGCACAATAACCCCTTAAATCCTAGGTTCTTTTATTTAGGACCTAGGACACCCCATTTCCCATCATTTTAACTATTTTGGTTCTTTTCTTAGAAAACATGCAAATAGGTCAATTTTGGGGGATCAAAGGGGAATTTTATTGCATTGAGAGGGTCTATACTATTGTATTAGTTCATTTTTGTACTTTTTCATAATAGATTCAATACATAGTACTCTTCTCACTCCATACAACTATTATGTTTGGAAAACACAAATGGAGATACATCTAAAGAAATAAGATTTATACAAATTGACCATGGGTACATAAATTGAACCTATATGAACTATAGAGAAGAGAAAATGGTTTTTTAATGTTGTAAATTGTTGACCTTGACAATTTCACACTATGTTTGGCTCCACCTATTTTCTTGAACCTAATTATGCTTATTATTTTCCCATTTTATTATCATTTTTAGAAAATCAGGATAAAGTTAGGAATCCAAATTAATTATTTATTTAACAATCGTCAAAATCCAAAAATAGGTATGATCCAGGGAGCCCTTGACCACCCCATTTTTCCCAATTTTTAATATTTTATTATTGACATTTTTTATATTTACAAATTTTAATTCATTTGTTGGCTTTTCAAAATAATTATCATAGGAAATCAAGAAATGCATATAAATTTAAGTATTTTTTACCATTTTAAATTGGAAAGAAATTTCAATATGAATTGAGGATCCAAATTAGTAGTCAAGGAAATCAAAGACTAGAATAAGCATCATTTTGCAAAAAAATCATCAATCAAGATCCATTTTTGCACTGCATCATGTAAGATTTATTTCTTGTTTTATGTTCATTGTTTTGAGATTACTAAAACTTGAAATACTACCAATCAAGAATCCAATTCTTCTTGCATGATATGAGTGACATGACTTCAGTCCATCAAGGAAAAGAATATGAGTGGTAAGTTTTAGCACTTGTGATTTATCATTTATTTTATCTATTTTCTCTATTAGACCTAGGGTAAGAACTCTTTATCCAACATTGTCATAGCCATTGTGAAGGTAAAAACACTAAAATGAGGTTTAAATTGGGCAAGCCCCTATATGGAACAACCCTTTCTCTCCTCTCTTTCTTGTAGGTGGCATATCCAAAGTGGATTTAGGGAATATTAAAAATCTAACATTAAAATCAAGCATTCAAGTACATTCCTTCATAAAACTATTTCAAGTGCAATCATTCATCAAAAGATGAAGTTATGATGTTGATTTTGATAGAGAATCATCTACAAAATATAACATATCAAATCTTATTCAGAGGTTTCAAAAACCATCATTTCTTAATCTAGGATACCCACACCCTTGACTATATAGTTTCAACCTAGATTTGAATGTTGGGTTCCTCTATCTCTACTCTCTACTTTGTTGTTTTCAGTTTCTACTTCTTCGATCTATATTTTTTTGTATTTCTATCATTTTTGTAGTTGTATGATTGTCCTAACTTACATAATCAAATCAATTCAATCCCAACACAAAAGAGGACCAAAAACCTAATCCGCCATTTTGGCTCTTCCTTGAGGATAGTAGCCAAGTGGTTTTTTATGATCAATTTTGTGTCATCTCAAATATGGTGTTTGAAAAGGTGCGATTTAGACCCTATATCCCTTTTTATACACCACTCTTTTTTGAACCCAATTCCCTTTACATTTACAAAAACTTATAAAATCACATTTTAAAATATGTGTGCAATATTATGTTGTTTGAAAGTGTTATCATTCAAAGTGCATTTCATGTCATACATTAAAAAATTTAAATATTTGCATGTCATTTTCTAGAGCACGTATATAAGATGTCTAGGATTTAAACTTTAGTGCTCAAAGATCAATATAGTGATACATAGATTTTTAAAAATTTAAGAGGAAAATATAGTTAAATATCACATCTTACAATTCTGGAAGCTTTCATTTAACAAGAAATTGGAACTTATTACACTCATTTTTATGTTTTGAAACTTAAAAATTCATTCATTCATGTGCTCTATGTAAACACATTAGGATTTCTTACATTTCAAAATTTTACTGGGTTCCAGACCTCCACCTATACAAACTCAACATTTAAACACCGTATTGCATTTCTAGATGTTGAAAATTTAATTTTTTTTACATCTCTAGTCTAGGGAACCCTCGCCCTTGACCTAATAATTTCACTTCAAATTTCAATCACAGTTATGTCTTTGTCACCTCTAGGCATGCCTATTTCTTGTTTCTAAGATTTATGTGTGTTTCTATCCTCATCATCCATTCTTCCCATCATTGTATGAACATTTAAGTTTCTTGAATCTTGTGATCAATTTATGAGCTTCATGACCTAGTGTCCCATATCAAATACTCTTGTGAGACATAGTTATAGAATAATGGCTTCCCATGCTACAATGACATCCAATGTGGAGTGTGAGTTTCATAACTCTTTCACTCAAGGAACTTCATCCATGTAATCTATATTTGATCCTCTCCCTACTCCTATTTTCCTATGTCTTCTTCATCACCAATCATTCATGTGGAATTGGAAGTTGTTTTTGCATATGTGCATGAATATAAATTTAAGAAATTGGATAAAGACCTTGAAATACTTCAACTATACTTAAGTATTGAATTCTTGGCTAGAGAAACTATTCCTCTTGTTGACAACCTTCGAAAATTGATCAACAATGCTTAAGGGACAGAAGTGTTGCATAGTGTAGCTCATAACATCCATACAGTATATAGTATGTAATTGTACTCAAACCCTTACTAATGCTCAAAATAAAATAGGAAACAAAATTTCCTCTCCTATGACCATACCTTCTATTCCTACATTCACCCCTCTAATTGTAGCATCTACCACACAATATAACACTAGTCTTAACTATAGTTTAGGGTTATCCCATGGGAATCCTTATGATTTTATCCCTCCATCTACCACACCTAAATTTTCGTCACCTCTCATCAACTTTAAAAACAATAACCTTCTAGTCATTAAAAATATTGCTTAACAATAGTCCTTTCAAATTTTGGCTTTGACTAGAAGGTGATTAACCTATTGATGGAGTGCATTACCACTACAAAATATTTTTTCTTGGTTAGTGGGGTTCCCTTTGGCTTCTTCAATGTTGGGAGAGGAATCAGATAGGGTGACCCTCTCTCACCCTATTTTTTTTTATCATGGTTGTAGATGTTTTGAGTAGGAACATAACCAAGTTACTATCAGGGGCCTCCATAAAGGGGGTTAAACCTACAACTTTATTGTAACCTGTTGTTATTCAATAGTTCATTGATGGCACCATCCTTTTTAGGAAGGCTTATGTGATTGAAGCCAGGAAATGGAAGAGTTTCCTTAACAATTATGCTGCTTTCTCTAACCAGTGTATAAAATAAAATAAAAGCATGATCTATTTCTTCAACAACACTCCTGCCCTCTAGGATCAAGTGACTATTGTCCTAGGATGTGAGTGGCTCTCTCCCCTTGGTGTATCTATGGCTACCCCTTATAGTTGAAGAAGTCACTCCTACCTTTTAGAACACAGTTTTAGAAAGAATTAAAAGGAAATTGGTAGGGTGGAAAAACACCATCCTTGGCCATGCTCGCAAGCTACAACTCTTGACTAATTCCCTACAAGGGATCCCTATCTACTTCCTTTATATCTTTAAAATTCCTAGATATATATCTAAGAAGTTTGAAAAAATATAAAGGAACTTCTTATGGTCCAGGACTGAAGAGATGAAGAAGTTTTCTTTAGTCAGTTGGGATAAAATTTGTTTGCCTAAATCTTGTGGCAGGCTTGGGATCAAGAATGTCCAAAGTACCAACAAAGCCTTACTTGCTAAGGTTGGATGGGAAAAATTAAGGAATACAAAGGACTGGTGTAAGATCATGAATGTTAAGTATCTTTGCAACATACCTATGATTAAATGTATTTCAGATGATCACCCTACCAGTTCGTTGGCTTGGAATAACATTTGCGGAGTGAACGGGTTGCTCATGCCTGGTATGAAATGGAAAATTAGGAATGGTAGTTACATCAAATTTTGGGATGAGCCTTGGCTACTTGATTCCCCCTTATCATACTTTGGATTCATGAACCTTATGAGACCTGCACAATTTTCTTTGGTATTTATGTGAGTGACTACTTTCATGGTTAGTGGGGTACTAGGGGTTGGAGAGAATTGTTCTTTGTTGCCCCCTGTCCCCTAAGTTTTTGTTGATGACCAAGTAATTACAAGATTTTATCTCCCTGACCAGACTTGCTCTATCCAACTTTCAAGATGAATTCTACTGGGTCAAAGATCGATTGGGAAATATTTTTGTCATAACAACTTACAATCTATTGTCAGTCTAGGGTGATCATAGTGGACCTTGGAGACAGGTTTGGAATCAACACATGATTCCTAAAATCAATTTATTTTGGTGGAAGGTTTATCATAATAGGATCCTAACACAGGATAACCTGAGGAAAAGGGTATTTCAGATCTTGAATAGATTTTTGTTATGTAGAAGTAATGGAGAGTTTGTCGATCATTTATTACTACATTGTCTTTTTGCTACTGGAGTTTGGGATTTAGCTTGTGAGAAGCTAGGGACCCAATGGACTATGTGTAGGTACATCAAATACTTCATCTTAGGTTGGTTTGGTCCCTTCCAACATCTTATCCCTAGAGAGATTTGGAACCAGGTCACCCCTATCATCTGTTGGTGCTTGTGGAAAGAGAGAAATAATTAGATTTTTAGGAATATTGAGATGAGTCCTAAGGAGGTTTTTGGCATTGGGATAAGGCTTATTTCTGAAAATATTTCAATTTACATTGGGAAACCCTAGACAAAGCTCCTACAGAGTGGGAGATCAAGATGGATAAATCCTGGAATAGGAAATTGGAGATCAACTCCTTTGATAACTCTAGGGCACAAGCTAGATGGGACACGGTTTGGAAACCCACAGATTGGGGATGGCACAAACTCAATTTTGATGGTGCAACAAAGGGGAACCCTAGCTAGGCCAGCATTGAGGGTGTCATTAGGGATTATAGGGGTAAGTTTTTGGTTGGTTAATTGGGGGGTATTAGTACTCAAACCTCAATGACTGCGAAAGCTAGGGAACTACTAAAGGGTGTCCAGTTAATTGTTACTCTGGGGATAAATAAACTGCATATAGAAGGGGATTCTATGTCAGTGATTGATTCAATCAAACTTGGCAAGTGAACTGCAAATTTTTGTAGGGGATTCTCTCTTGCACTTCTAGGGTTTTTCACCTAAAAGGAGAAAGGTATCCCACAAAAACATGGGGGTTCACTCAAGAATAATGCTATTATGATAAAAATATGCCTAAATGCAATGCTCTAAATGTAAAGAACTGAAAAAGGAAATGAATTATTTATTCAAAACCAATGAAATGCATTTTTTTTGAAAAAACATTGTGATATGCAAAAATGATAGATTAAATGCAATAAAGAACAAGTTAAAGATGCTAAATAGAAATTGTGCACCTAGAAAATGATGGACATAATGAAGACTATAAATGTCTCTAAAATTATAGAAATTTTGATTTCTTGGCCAGTTGGGACACTTACGCCAAGCTGGGTGACTTAGTCCTAGATCAAGGAACCTACTTCAAAACTAGTTTCAGCCAAATGAGTATCCAAATCTGCAAAAACTTCTGACAATCAAGTGCAGTGGGACTAAGTCACCACTGTTGGTGACTTAGTCCACTTTGGCTTTTCTAAAAATTGGAAAGTGGAAATAGAAGCCCTCAATTTGCACTATGTTTTCTGATGAAATCCCAAATCTGAACCTACAAAAATACCTGCAAAATAGAAAATAATTTGGTTTCTAATAGGGGGCTTTCCTTGGTGAAACCCCTAGTTGGTATTTAAACCATGAAAGAGATATTGGAATCTGCATAAAACCCTAGACTAAGTGTGTCTAAGACTAGGAAACCTGAAGTAAGATGCAACCCTATTCCAACATGCAAGAATAAGATGCATAAATGAAACTAGAAAGATGCAAGACTCATTCCAAGAGACCCTAAATCACATTAGAAATGAATCTTAATAACATGCAAACCTTCCTTAGGCTAAAAATAGAGAGAAGGTGGAAGATGGAATCACTTTGAAAACAAGTCCTTAGGTTTGATTTGATGGCTAGTTGCATCTCCTCAACCTAGATTTCTCCATGATTCTCCATAGGCATCCATGATCAATCCTTTGCAATGCGAGATCTTGAACAAAAAGTGAGCTTGAAGACCTGAAAAAACCCTATCTTGCTGCCCTAAAGCTTACACTTTGTTGTAGATAGACTAATGAATCTTCTTGTGAAAGATATTCAACACTTGACTCTTGAATTTGTTTGTTGAAAATGACTTAATTTTGTGAAAAAAGACCTAAAAACATATATTTATAGGCATCAATACCTAATTATTCATTATTTTAATTTCACAGGTCGAAATCCATAAGAAATTTGAATTAATTTGGTTGTTTTCCCACTCAAAACTAAAAAATCCCCCAAAAGGGACTAAGTCGCCACCCTAGGTGACTTAGTCCCACTAGGGGTTTTTGAGGTGGGTTTTCTAGAATTTGCATGATTTGTGAGTGGAATAGGCCTTAAATTCCAAAATAATGAGTCTTAGGGGCCTATAAATGTTGTTTTAAAGGATGATTAATGCAAGGATGCCAAATATAGGGCCAAATTAAGTGCAAAATTTCCTCTTTCTTCAAGAGTATACATTTTTTGGTGATATAGTAGGTTACTAGGATGGAGTACTAGAGATAACCTATTAGACATAAATCACTTGGTTTCAAAGCCTGATACGAAGATCTTATCTCACATATTTCATGACGGAAATCAAGTTGTTGGAACTCTAGCTAATATTGGTTCCTCTTGGAGCATTTCCAGGTGTTCAAGGAGTATTGGGAGATTACCGACGAAGATACAAGGTATCATCCTTAAGGAATAGGACACCATTGTTACCCATGATGATAACTAATTATGCTTCTTTTATGGCTTTATGGGTTGTCCACATAATTGTACTTTGGGTGATGTGGATGAAGAAGGATGATGAAGTGTTAAATATGTGGTAGCTTTTGAAATATTTGGTGAAGGAGGTGGCTACGAAGCTAATTATGAGAGGTGATGAGAAGTACCTCGGGTTAATGGTTAAGATTGGTTGGGCCATGGGAAACTTTAATAAGCGGTCTTGTCATAACCTCAACATATCCATATAAACTACAATTTCAAATTCTTGTTCCATTGGGCATCTCATTTTGATGTGACTTCTTGTCATGTAGAGATCATTCCAAGTCCTCTCGATAATGCTAAAAAAATTCATAGAATAAAAGATAGATACTTAGGGATTTCTATATTTGGCCCTATGGCCATTTGGCATTGGTACTTGTGTAAATGCAATTTGAAGGGTAAACCCATCAATGTCATCATTTTTTGCAACCTAAGCATTTGGTGTCTTAATAATTTCAACTATGGGCTCACAGAGATATCCTCTTTGGAAATAACATCTATCTAGCGTGTGTAACGTACATATCACCTTAATTACTCGACATCATCCTAGTTGGCTTAAAAACAATTTTTTTTAGGTGACCTTTCACATTGACAAATATTTTTTTTTTCTCTTGTAGGATTACTAGTATCTCAAAGTGAAGTGTGGAAAAATGGGTGGTGACAGGGTGAGGATGGAGCTAGATAACTATGAAGAATTCTAAAAGGATCCCCTAGTTTGGCATATTTGCGCCAAAGGTGGGTTGGAACCGTTGATGGAAAGTTTAGTGGGACATGATGTGAGGATGTCATCTTAGTTTGGGAGCTCTTAGAAATATAAGAGGGTTACGATGGGGGTATCTCTTTTGAGGTCAATGAGGATGTCATAGCTTAGGCGACGAGGCTTTCATGTAGTGGAAAGAAGTACAATAAACATGCCAAGACCTAGGATAATGGAATCCTCAATGATTTATTCAAAGAAAATAAAAAACTAGTCAGGGCTCAGTTGGCTTTCAAAAGAGATGTGCTCCCTTGTCCTTGGGACTAGGTTTTTCTGGCTATTATGAAGTATGTGACCTTATAAGGTATGCATGGAGTGTTTTAATATTACCACCTACCTCTTCCCAATCATCTTCATCACAAAATACTATTGAGTTTTCCTTTTTTCTTGCTTACTAACTTGGAAAATTCTATTGAGAAGTGTTTAGACATCGCCACCCAAAACCCTAATGAAATGCCCCCATGCTGCTCCACTAGGGCCTCATCCTAAGGCTTTATAATTTCCATCTAGCTCTCTATCTACCCAAACCTTATTTTTTTGTTCATATCATGGAGCTTGAACCCCTTGACTAGTCCACTGGTGTATTCTCTCCTACTGACTTAGTGGATTGGCTCATTAATCACAAGCCTTGAATCTAACTCTAAGCTCTGATACCAATATGGTGTATGGTAACCTCCAAGGTTTGCTTGCACCTATTCAACAAGAAGACATTACTCTACCTTCACCATGAACCTAACACTCTTCTAGGCTCTGTCCTGATTTGGTTCACCAATCTGAACCTTGCTATAACTCTGTTCAAAGAGTTTCCACCTTGTGCTTTAACCTCAGAGGACTCAACACCTTCTTGCACTTGTAATCTTTGTCACTACACCTAGAAGAGTCTAGATGCCAACTTCATCAATTTGTTAGAACTGCTTGCAGGGGAGTTGAAGATGATGTCTCCATGCTTTTCACATCCCAATGGGTCCATCTTGTTCAGTGTTCAACCAACAAACTACCCGATTTCATGAAATTGCCTTGGTGAGGCCTAAACCCTACTAGCCCTTACCAGTCAGTTTTTGACTTCTCCTGCTCAAACCCACCAAAATACCTAGCAAATAAATACCAATTTTTGATACCCTTTTCAGAGTTTTAAATCCTTCACCTAGTTTCAAACCTCTATCTGCACCGTACAATTGATTCCTACAAACAAGGAAGATTAGGGTTAATAGGCCTAATAGCTATGGTTTTGGGAATTTATTGTTGATTCCTCCCACCATTGGATTGTTCAGACCTAAACCCTTTTCAACATGTTAAAATATGATCAAAACCTTCATGAAACCGTACAGGTTCCGTACTGTACCTTCTGCCCCTGCCCGAGTTCTCAACTTTTCTTTTCCAAACTCCTAACCGGGTAACTGAAACTCGCCTAGGGTTTGGTGTTATAATTTATTGCTTGGCTCTCAAAGGTTCCTAATACTAGATATTTACAAAGGCATGGCTCCCCTATCATTTCCATCAACCTCAGGAAAACTCCACGGGCAGATTTCATGGAGGAGCCATTTGTTGACTACTTACTCAAAACTGTGTTTACAAACTCTCTAAATTCTAATCTAAGGATTCAAATATATAATTCCACTCCACTCAACTTGGATACACAATGAGAAGTGATTCAAAACTATTCTAATAACATGAATTCAGTGCCAAATCTGAGTATTCTACACCTATTAGATCTCTGTTGCAAAACACATAAAGATTTTAGAGGACCTCTCCACAACTCTAAAACTATGAACACAAACACTGAATCTAATCTTAACTCTTATCTACAAAATGAAATACACTTCAATCTATTCAAAGAACCCGAGAATAGTCAGGAATCTGTGTAAACAAAGTCTTCTGAATCACTGTTTTCCTAAACACATGGGTAACACACAAAAAATACTGAAAATTTGTTCACTGTCTTGTATTTTTCACAACAAAATTTCATTACAATGCCAAAACTGACTGTCTACGAGCCATTACATCCATTTAGATGCCATTTCCACAGTTTAAGGGGAGTTGTTCGAGCACCTACCCCTATTTTCTAGGGATTCCTATCACTAAATTGCATGCAATTTACACAAATCTTGCCATGCAACTTCCATTATACCATGATTGTGTCATGATCCTCAATCATAGGACTTCCAACACCCTGATCTCGAGAAACTAACATCTCCCTTAATCATTCCTTGGCATTTTCCAACAAATTAGATGTGGTTATGACCCACTTAATGCATTGTATTCCAACCTAGACTGTCCAAAGCTTAATAAAGCAAAATTTAACAACATACCAACAATGATTAACTAGGATGACACCTATGCTAAAGATTAATTCAACACACCACACAAGACCTTCTAAGGTCCAACCTAAACACACAACATCTTGACTTGGCCAAGGTCAGTACAAGCCAAAAATTGTTCACCACAAATGTGGGAGTTAAGCCAAGGTGCTCCTGCACCATCCTCCCTAAAACAGAAAAATTCAATCCATCCTTGGATTGAGTAGGTTGGGATAAATTCCCAACTTCTTGAACTCTGCCTCCTTGATCCATACTGCATCAACTTCAGTTTGTCCTTGTCTTTGGATGAGGTGTTCTTTATATTCTTTGGTCCTGGTTCTCTTGTAAACTCAAGTGTCCAATACCTTATCAGCTTGCTTAACTGCAGTGGAGGGCAGTTTGAGCTCTTCTACATCTTGACTAACTTCATGGATGGTCTGATTCAAGTTTAATGGTGGTCCTTTGTAGTGTACAAGGTCTACAACATTGAAAATAGGGGACAGTCCAATGTCATCTGGTAATTGCACTTTAACTGGAGAGGTCCTCTGAAATCTTTGTGTGTTTTGCAACAGAGATCTAATAGGTGTAGAATACTCAGATTTGGTACTGAATTCATGTTATTAGAATAGTTTTGAATCACTTCTCATTGTGTATCCAAGTTGAGTGGAGTGGAATTATATATTTGAATCCTTAGATTAGAATTTAGAGAGTTTGTAAACATAGTTTTGAGTAGGCAGTCAACAAATGGCTCCCCCATGAAATCTGCCCATGGAGTTTTCTTGAGGTTGATGGAAATGACAGGGGAGCCATGCCTTTGTAAATATCTAGTATTAGGAACCTTTGAGAGCCAAGCAAGAAATTATAACACTGAACCCTAGGCAAGTTTCAGTTACCTGGTTAGGAGTTTGGAAAAGAAAAGTTGAGAACTCGGGCAGGGGCAGAAGGTACAGTACAGAACCTATACGGTTTCATGAAGGTTTTGGTCATATTTTAACATGTTGAAAAGGGTTTAGGTCTGAACAATCCAATGGTGGGAGGAATCAACAAGAAATTCCCAAAACCATAGCTATTAGGCCTATTAACCCTAATCTTCCTTGTTTGTAGGAATCAATTGTACGGTGTAGACAGAGGTTTGAAACTAGGTGAAGGATTTAAAACTCTGAAAAGGGTATCAGAAAGTGGTATTTATTTGCTAGGTCTTTTGGTGGGTTTGAGCAGGAGAAGTCAAAAACTGACTGGTAAGGGCTAGTAGGGTTTAGGCCTCACCAAGGCAATTTCATGAAATCGGGTAGTTTGATGGTTGAACACTGAACAAGATGGACCCATTGGGATGTGAAAAGCATGGAGACATCATCTTCAACTCCCCTGCAAGCAGTTCTAACAAATTGATGAAGTTGGCATCTAGACTCTTCTAGGTGTAGTGACAAAGATTACAAGTGCAAGAAGGTGTTGAGACCTCTGAGGTTAAAGCACAAGGTGGAAACTCTCTGAACAGAGTTATAGCAAGGTTCAGATTGGTGAACCAAATCAGGACAGAGCCTAGAAGAGTGTTAGGTTCATGGTGAAGGTAGAGTAATGTCTTCTTGTTGAATAGGTGCAAGCAAACCTTGGAGGTTACCATACACCATCCACTGTGAATCCCTCCTTGGCGAGTCTAAGGGCCCTAAAAGGAAAACCCCTTTGGTGAACATCAAAACCCTCAACAATATCCTCTAGAAATATTTGATGACCCATTCTGCAAACCCTAGGGCTACAGAGGAGGATAATGTAAAGACTGTGGATAGGGAGGATGATTATAGCAAGTTGTTGGAGTAGATGGATAAAGTTGAAAGGGAATTCACTAGGTTGACCCAATTCACCATCAAAATGATCCATCATTCTGTTGGTACCCTTTTTGTTGTGCTCAAGGAAGAAGTGGACACGATTACTATGGAGGAGTTCCCCATTGGGGAGGATGTTATAAACCTCCTCATACAAAAATGGGAGGGTATAGATAGTTAGTCTACTACTTTTGTGTTTTGTTTTGTTTGGATCATTGTATATCGATTGCCAGTCTGTTGTTTCTATATCTTGTTTTTTGGTGGTGGTTTTAATATTTTGGAATTTATCTTTTTGGCCCTTTGGGATCAAAGGTAAATGGTATTATGCCTCGTAAATACAACATGATATATAAAAATATCCCTACACAATCCATGAGCTCTCAAAATATGTCACTAAATGATCCTATAATAAATCAACTTTTTAAAAACAAGTTATCTTTACAACAACAAATTTTAAATATGAACCAAATTCAATACATTTCTAATCCTCTAAAATATCTCACACGTAGTCTGTTACCATTTTTATCCTAAAAGAACCTATTCTACAAAACATTGAGATTACTCACTTTGAGATGTATACTGGAAAAGGAGATCACAATAATCATGTATCAAATTTTACAACTCTATGTAGTAATTTATTTTTTGAAGATGCTATTTTAGATAAACTCTTTCCTCAATAATTGAAAGATATGGCACATTTCCTGATAATTCGTTCACTTTCTTTACAAAACTTATTAATGAATTTCTTCAACATTTTTAAGAAAAAAATGGACCTTGAGTTATATTGTTTGATTTAGTCCATTGTAAAACAAGAAACTAAGGAAAAAGTGACTAATTTTAGAGAATGATACCAATTTCTTTATTCACAAATATCATATTCTCTCCCAAATGATAATATATAAAGATTTTTTATTAGAAACTTACAACCTAACAATCAAGATAAGTTATTTTTAATGAAATATTCATCATTCACACATCTATGTATATCTCTTCATGATTACCAAAATTCGGTTATCCAATATGAAGGAACACCTTGAGTGGATCCTAACAGTAAATCTAAATTTGGCCCTCAATCTAATTAAATTTAAGAAGAAAAAAATAGAATTAATCAAAATAAACACTCATGAATCATCTAATAACATCCAAGCAAAATTTGTTGCTACATCTACAAAACCATATCAATTTAGACCAAGATATAGATAATTTTCATAACTACCCAATTCTCTCCATTACAATTTATTAATAAGAACATGATACAACTCCGTCCTATTCATCTTATTAATACGACAAAAATGTTACCTCCTAAATTTAATACAAAAACCTTTTGTTAATATCATTGTACTCTTGGACATGATACAAAAAGATGTATGTGTATTAAGCATAAAGTACAATACCTCATCGATTTTAATTTCATCTAGTTGGCTGGTGTAAATGATAAAGGGAATAAGTCTATAGCATCACCTAATCAAAATTTAGAAATATTTACCAATCCATTACTAAGTCATATAACTAATCTTGTTGAATAAAATGATAATGAAGAGGATGTTGATAAAATATCTAATATTATTGCATGATTGATTCTCATACTCACAAAAAACAAAAAAATCGCTTACTTGTTATCACTTTTACACGTATTGATGCTTTTATATATGAATTTGATGGTCTTGTTTACATCACTAGTAGAATTAATGATAAAACCACAAGGGGAATACTTAAATCCCATGTGTGTAGTGAATGTTATCACTAAATAATTTTTCTATGTATGAACTTTACAAGGATAATTATGAACAATCGAATGTTTGCTAAAAGCTCATGATGACTCTATTCACTATGATTAGTTACATAACTCTCCTAGTTAAGGTTAGACCTAAATAGTTGGTTGTTTTTTTACCACAATCCAAATGTAAAATAATTTTTTTGTGAAGTTAGGTCACCCATGGCTAAGCCTCATGAATTTGGTTCCCTCAATTATTTATACATATCTAAAATTCCCAATTGAAGAAAAAATACATAGTATTTACCATAGTGGATTTAAACCTTTGGCCCTTCATAAATTTTTTTCACTTGATTAATTTTTCCCTCAACTAGTCCAACCTAACCAACCTCATGAAGATTATCAATTTTTATCATATCAAAAGTTTAAAGCTAAGTGTATAGCCCAATTATCCTTTACCAATATTCTACCTAAAGCTCCTCGATCTCTAATGGATTTTATAGTTGTTCCTCCTACTCAATGAGTAGTGAATGAACCTTAGCCCAAACTAGGTATTCCTTCTTGGCCCTAAAATTTTGGCATCTATGCCTTGGTTCCCCCTCTACCTTCCTATCAAGGCCCACACTACAACCATTTTAAAAGGCCTTCGAGGACTACTTTTATGTCTCCTAGAGAGAAATAATCCTTTGTGCAAAATCATAAAATACTTATGGTTTCCCAATCTTTGATTATTACTTTGATCCCTCTTACAAAGGAAGGAAAGGGACCAATGTTGGAAAATGCGTCAATTCCTCCTTCATAAGCTAAAGCTCATGCAAGAGGAAATCAAAGTTCAAAATAATTCAAACGAAGACATCAATGTATGACTCATTAGCTTGCTAAAGATAATAAATCCTTAAATAATAAACCTTCATCCATACAACCAAATTCCAATGAAATACCTTCAATCCATCCATCTTTGTCATTGTCTAACTCTAATCCACCTCCCTCACCAAACTATAAAGTTGAACCTTATCTTTTCCAACCAAACCAAAGATTAAAAATCTCTCACATGGATGATAATGACCACATTCATGTTGATAGAACTAGTATACAACCCATTGTGATATACTCTAATATGGATTAATAAGATAAATCTAAAAATAAAAAAGAAGATTATAATGAATTATATCTTATTTTTGCAAAATTAATTAATCTAGATGGGGGAAACCATTATGATCCTTTTGTTGAACACAATGCAGTGCTGAGAGGGGGTTAATCAACATATATTAAAAATTAACCATTACCATTTGCAGATTGAACATCACATCACATATATTGAAAGAAGAGAAGAAGAGACAACATGCACCATACAAAAGAAACCAATATTTTTATGTGGAAAACCCAATGAGGAAAAAATCACAATGAGGATTAACTCACAATATATGTAGCTCACTGCTAACAAGAATTACAATTTTGTTTAAGGCTCATTGTCTTTGGACTTGCAAACTAAGGTGTAAAACCTTAGGGAAAGATACAAAGGACCCAATGAGACTCACTGAATCAGAGAAGGATACATGGAAATTATAATGAGAAATAAGAATATGAACTGCTATGCAGAAGCATCCAACAATATGCTAATGTTGTAGTCCCTTTTTCACACAATTAATCCTTCACATTTGTTAGTGTAATTAAAATTATTTATTACACTAGCATAAGTTAACCTAGGTCATATATCATTTAGTCCTAGGTTGCATTTTAATAAATCATTTAATAATGGGGTAATTCCCCCTTCCATGTTTGTAGGGATAAGATTCCTTCTAGAAGATGAGTTGTCCTTCTAGAACTTATCTCAACATTTAATAATTTCCTAGATAGGGTTCACATGTTGTCACATGTTTTTAGATCATGAAACATGGAAACATCTCCTACATCTTAGGTTTTCTTTTTTTCCTATATAATTAGGCATCTTCTTCATTTGTATCATATCAATCAAATATCAATCTATGATCTAATGTTGTAGATCAATAGCAATCTCTCTTTGCAGCCCTTAGTTGCAACACTTTCTATGTGGTGTAATTTCTCTTGGCAAGATCCTTGAAGTGTGCACAACTTCATTGGATGATTTAGCATCCATCATTTAAACATGATATCAGAGCATGTTGAATTCTAACAACATTAACTTTGCACACTTCATCTTCAATATTCTATTTGGTCACAATTCCTTCACTTTCAAATCTTCCATAGATGAATTTGATCTTTGATATGTATCCTCCACAACAACTCAAAACCTTAATTAGGTTGGCTCCAAGATATCCTTTAGAAGAAACATATGATATCACAAAATTATGATAATTGTTTAATGATAAAAATTCCACCTAGAAATATCTTTAGGGTATGAGATTGTCACTTCATTAGGTTATTATCCATTCATAGTTCTAGATAGTTATACTTTCCCTATGCAAGATGAAAATAATCCCGAGCAAGAACCAACAGAAGTTCATGCTTATAATCAGTCTTATGGACAACAGGGTAATAAGGAACCCTATAATTTAAGGAGTAATAAGACAAATGGTCCATTCACTACATATAACCCCCCTAATAATTTTCAAACCCCCCTAATAATTTTCATACTCCCCCAAACCTCAATGCATGTAATAACCTAGGGTTCCCAAAAGATTCAAAATACTATATGGGAAGGAATGGTTCTTCCTTAAAAGCTGAAATAATAACTTCTTCCAAGGTAGAGGTATCATCTTCTTCTAAAGTAGAGTTAACAAAGTTGATTAAATATGTCATTAAGGAGTTCAAAATAATGAAATTTAGCTCATCCCTTGTAGAGTTGATTAAAGTACCAAAAAATAGAGAAACATTATTTAATAGCTTCAAGGAGGTACCCATAGCTGAAAGTATTTCTTAAAAGTCAGGAGCAGGTGATAATGTTGCTAATGAAAAGGATCAATTAAGATTAGATCCAAGTTTCTCAAATGGATACCCAAGTTTCAATTCATAATGGGAAATTTGACACTCCACCCTTCCTCTTCACCCTTAGGATCTTTGGAAAAAAATAGATAATTATTTAGTAGACTATGGTGCATCAACAAATGCTATTCCTCTCTTAGTTTGCCAAACTTTAGGATTGAATCCTACTAAATCGTAGAGGAAAGTGACTCAGCTAGATAAAATAGAAGTGGTAGTAGTTGGAGAATTAAATAGAATCCACATGTAGCTTACCTCAAATCTGAGAATCCAGTAGTACATTGATAGTCAAGTGGTTGATATCCCTAATATAAATGAGATGTTATTAAGTAGAGATTGATTTAGGACTATAAATTGGTACATGGCCACTAATTTTTCGCACATGTGGCTTCCATGAGAGGAGTATCAAATTTGATTAGGATCGAAAGAGAACCTCGAATGAATCACATGATCACTAAATATAATTAGACCACCGAGATTTTCTATTCAAAGGTTGACCTAGGAGTGTACTTTAATGAAGTAAAACACATAGAGGAAATCCTATTGGTACATTGTTCTAGTCCAGTTTAGAATTTGGAGGCAATTCTTGATATTACAAAAGCCTATTTTGAGGAAGATTATGATATTTCAAATGAAGAAGGTGGCGTGTTCAAAATTTTCAGGAGCTTCATCATGAAATACATTGAACACAAAACATTTTTG
Source organism: Sequoia sempervirens (assembly GCA_007258455.2). Classification (NCBI taxonomy): domain Eukaryota; kingdom Viridiplantae; phylum Streptophyta; class Pinopsida; order Cupressales; family Cupressaceae; genus Sequoia; species Sequoia sempervirens. The sequence continues at coordinate 124,594,876 of VDFB02271358.1, forward strand.
AAGAAATAACTTCCTATAGAAGAATTTTTTTCTACATAATTCATGTAAAGTACACAATGTTGCTCATTCAGAATATTCCTATTTCTTGTGTCAATTAGCACTTGAATTTGTTGAAAACATGAATCCTAAAATTTTAAAGTTTGATCAAATATTCACGATCAACAAAAAGAAACTCCTAAGAGTGTGGAGATGGAGACAATGAAGAGTCAAAAGAAACCAAATGAAAGAAAAGAGAAAAACTAGGTATGGACTCTAATGTTTGATGGTTTCATGTCTAGGAAAGGTTCAGATTCTCGTTTCAAACTAATTAGTCCCACAAGGGAAATTTATTTAACAACACATAGGTTACAATTTTCCTACATGAATAACATTGCAGAGTATGAATCCTTGATACACAAATTATTGTTAGCCATCAAGAAGGGAGTAAAAGTGGTTCATGCTTTTGGTGATTTTGAGGTAGTGGTTAAGAAAATAAAAATACACTATGCCCATCATGATAAAATGTTGGGATGCTATAGGAATACAATATGAGACCTTATATAAAGTTTTGATGCATTCAATAGTAAACCAATCTTGAGGTCCCAAAACTAGGCTACAAACTCTTTGGTCTAGGCAGCCAACTCTTTAGAGCCTATTGCCATGAATGGATTAAAAAATTTAACTATGGAATTTACCCTTGTATCATTAATCTCATATAATATTACCAAGTTCTAGGCTTTTGAAGATGAAAAGCACATTTTAGATTTTATCACTAATTCAAATGTTTTCACTACATAGATAATTGAAGTAGAGACAAAAGAAGTAGAAATGGACTTGGAAGGAGTGTTGAATCTAAATAAAAATACTATTCCCTAAGGCATGGTCTAGCTAGAAATCATTTTTGATTTGGATAAGTTGCGATCAGTCAAAATAGAAACCTATGATGGATGAAAATGTGAAACAATCAATATAGGAACCTCGAATAATGTTAAAAATGTCTTTATTAGCACTATGTTTACTCCAAAAGAGTGAGAGGGAATCATTAAAAGTGTGAGAGATTATCCTAATGTTATTTCATGTGGCTATGAAGATCTAAAAACCTATGACACATCTATCATCACACACACTATTTCCCTAAAGCTAGGAGCTAAGAAATTTAGAGAGAGGTAGATACTAGTTAATGTATTGTTGAAACCTCTCATTTATTAAGAAGTGAAGAAGCTATTACAAGAAAGGATCATATTTCTAGTGATACACTCTACCTAGGTTTCCAATTTTCTCCTGATTAGAAAGAAGAATGGTGAGATCAAATTATGTGTTGACTTCCACAATTTGAATCATGCTTCTAAAAAAGGATAATTTTCCTTAGACTTCACTTGATGAAGTATTTAAAATCATGAATGAGTCACATATGATGTCCTTTTTGGATGTATACTCTATATATAATCAAGTAATGGTTGAGAATCAAGATAGAATTAAGTTAGCCTTTACTACAAAGTGGGGAGTCTTTTCATATAGGAGAATATCCTTTGGATTGATCAACCTTGGAGCCACAACATTAAACATCAAAATGGGTACTCTAACTATATCCTTCTAATTTGACACTAAGTATTGGCTTATAAAAGACTTTAGGACACAAAATAGTTTGATTGTTAGAGGAATAAATAGAAATTAGACTATTTAAGGGATTAAATAGTTCGATATTCTTTTGGAAAGAATAGTCTTGTATAAATAAATCGGCTTCTTCTTCATCATCGTCAAGGTATGTATCATACTTGCATTTAAATGAGAAGCTTTATTCTTTTGAATTTTTCTAATTTTCCATGGCTATTGCTTTTTATTCTAATTTGATTCTATAATCTCACCCACTGATTGATTTAATTGCCATTTATTTTCTTTGTGTTAAACCATGGGTTTTGCCTCTAATTCTACAATCATATTATAGGATGATTTTTGATTTGATTCTTTTTTTGCATATATTGCTTCATCTACAAACTTTTTTTCACTAATTTCTTTAGTGATTCCTACTTCATCCATATATCTTTTTTCCACAAATGCATGTGAATTTTCTTTAGCCTTAGAGAGAGCTTGTTTCTAGATTATTTTTTGAGGTATTAGCATAGTTGGTTCAGTTTCATCATAAAAAAAGAAAATTCTTCTTTGGACTATGAATTTGTTCTTTTCATTTTGAGGGACTATTTTATTTTGTTCTTCTTTTAAGATATCATGATTAGTTTGAGTCATTCATATATTTTTTACATATGATCTCACTTTGTCAATATTTCTTGAATATGAGATCAATACACACCTTTGTATTAGTTGCTTATTTTTAATGTTTTCTTTTAGAATTATGTTGATTATTAGATTTTTTTATATATGATTCAACATTTTATTGAATTTTTCAAATGGAACTAGTAGAGGTATTGATACGTTTGACTTGATGTGTGAGAGCTAAAGTGTCACATAATACTAGAGAAGAGGTTTTCTCAATCTTCTTGATTTTAATTTCTAAAGAATTACTATGAAAAATTTTTTTTTTTTACATCTATTGCTAAGTACTCTTCCTTATGTGGGGAAACCTAATTCCTCTAATTGATACTGATTTTCACTCTAGCATTCATCTCATTAATTATTTTGAATCATCCCCATCTTGCACTAAGTGGGGGCAAGGGGTTAAGTAGCCTCGTCCTCATATGTCACTTGTTGTTGTCTCTTTTGGCTATTCATTAACCTTTCATGAACATATAAGAGCAAGCTTGATATGTGCATGACCTTCCTTAAGTTGTTCTGCATGTGACATACTACCTTTCTCATGATGTATCATACCAGAAACATATGACTTGCATAGGGATTTTTAAGTAAGATCTCATGTTTTCTTCTTCTATGTTAAATCAATTGCACATAGGAATGGTGTTAGCAACTGCTTTAAAGTGGGGACATACATCAACACTCATATTTCATTTTGTGATTTTCTTTTTCTTACAATTTCCTCTCTTGGAAACATCAGGTACAATGTTACCCAGGATGAGACCTTACACTTGTCCTCTCTTGGAAACAAGATGAGACCATTTAAATTTATCCTCTCTTGGAGACATTAAGCATGATTTTCCCTAAGATGAGACATTGCACGAACTAATAAAAATACCTTTGAACATTCCCTACACCATTTACAATGTTTATTATTGTCAAGCATACAAATTTTTTCTTACCTCATAGAGCTCAAAGACCATTTTTTGTGTGGCACCTTATTAAAGTTATCAAGAGGTATAACTTTGGTATGGTTTGAGTGGGAAGCCTAATTTGAGGCATGACTTTACCCATAGCCACTTGCGTGTGTGTGAGTGCATACCAGCCATGAATTTATGTGTCTCACCTTTTAGGACTTCTCACCTGATGGACAGCCAAGAATTTCATCGCCTCAAAGTGCATATGCATTTTTTGGAAAAATAGCTTAGAACTGATCCACAACATGTTGGAAAAATGGTTGAAGCTTGATCCACCCTTTTATTTTTTCTCATTTTTAATTCTCTTCCTTCTAGTTATTGCCATTGCATGATCGTGTATCTTGATATGGTGCAAATATTACACCTTGTGCATGTCCTTTTATGCTCATGTCAGTTTGACTTAGGATCCTGAGGGCTTGACCACATCCTTGATCTTTTTTATCCTAGACCATTTGTATTGGTATGATTGTACCCCTCTTGAATGTCTACTTTAGTGTGAGTTTGAAGTAGGTCCATCCTCTCACTAAAGTGGGGGCTAAATGTGGACACCAAAAAAGTAACCCTTCTAATTTTTTGTCTCATTTGGGCCCTCCTTATGATTTTGGCTTAATATTTCCTTGATTTAATGTTCTATTAGGTCTTGGGCCCTTGTAAATTGAAAAAAATACATGTCTTGTAAAGGTGTAGTAAAGCATTGTAAATGATAAATTCACACTTTTCTATACCTTTATTAAGCATCTAAGTCTAATGGATATATTTTTCCTTTAATGGAATATTGTAAAATGTATTTAATTGCATTTTCACATTAATCTAGAAGTCTTGTAAATTAAACTTAGTTTTAATCTAGTGTTGTAATGTGTTTTATACATTCACATTGGATGGTGTGCCTTTCTAGGCTATGTGGACCTCATTTTAATGTTGTAAAGATTATTGTATCACACTTTAACATTGAACTTTGTGTCCCTATCCTTAATTACCCTCTACATTATCATTAATAGGCCCCTATGGCCCCATATTATGCATCCCAAGGCTTATTTTGATCAAAGAGCCGATAAAATTAACATTCCTTGACATCCCAACTAGAAAAAGATCCCTTGTGGAACCCATTCACCACTTTGGGTGAATGAGTCCCATCCAAGTGGGACGAAGTTTCCCAGAGTGGCAAATTAGTCCCCTTTGGGACATTTTCAAGGTTTGAGTGGGAAAAATTGGGTTTTAAGTTTAATTTTCCTCCATGTTGACCTTGGGGATCAAATTAACAACCATTTTAGGTGGATTTCCTATATAAAGAAGATTCTAAACCCGAATTCATAATTCATTCATCATTCACTCATCATTCATTATCTCTCTCAAGTCAA
>VDFB02271358.1:124599536-124722402 GCA_007258455.2 Sequoia sempervirens
TTGTAAATACAGTTGTATCTCTGTTTTTGTGTTCATAGAGTAATTTTGGATCAATTCTCATCGTTCACTTAGGTTCCATAGAATAGTTTTGTTGATTTGAATTCTTAGGTTAGATTGTAGGTGGTTATTTTCCTGTGTTTTGAGCAATGGGAATTGGAATGGCTCCCCCATAAACACTGACCACGGGGATACCCTGCAATTGGTGGAATATGGGAATGGAGCCAGTCCCTTGTATATATTTAACATTAGGGAAGCCAAAGAGCCAAGCTATGTTTTACAAGACCAAACCCTAGGCGAGTATTCGCTGCCCGGTTAGGAGTTTGGTAGAGAAAAGATAAGAGAATAGGCAGGGGAATAGATAACTGTACGGAATCCGTACAGTACCAGGCCAGGTGAGGTGAGGTCTTCATACTCCAAAAGGTTTGAGACTTCCCTCAATGCATTGGAGATAATTGTGATTCAAAAACCAGTGAAACCCTAGATATTAGGATAATTAGCCCTCCACTCCAAAAGTATGGGAAACACCTGTACGGAACAGATAGTAGCCTGAAACCAAGTGCAAGATTTAAAACTCTGAAAAGGGTGTCTGAAAGTGTCTTTTGTTGGATAGGTTGTGTGTCAAGTTTGAGAGCAAAAAGCCAAAAACCGACTGGTAAAGGCTAGTAGGTTTATAGGGTCTTCACCAAGGCAATTTCATGAAATCGGGTAGTTTGTTGGTTGAACACTGAACAAGATGGACCCATTGGGATGTGAAAAGCATGGAGACATCATCTTCAACTCCCCTGCAAGCAGTTCTAACAAATTGATGAAGTTGGCATCTAGACTCTTCTAGGTGTAGTGACAAAGATTACAAGTGCAAGAAGGTGTTGAGTCCTCTGAGGTTAAAGCACAAGGTGGAAACTCTTTGAACAGAGTTATAGCAAGGTTCAGATTGGTGAACCAAATCAGGACAGAGCCTAGAAGAGTGTTAGGTTCATGGTGAAGGTAGAGTAATGTCTTCTTGTTGAATAGGTGCAAGCAAACCTTGGAGGTTACCATACACCACCCACTGTGAATCCCTCCTTGGCGAGTCTAAGGGCCCTAAAAGGAAAACCCCTTTGGTGAACATCAAAACCCTCAACAATATCCTCTAGAAATATTTGATGACCCATTCTGCAAACCCTAGGGCTACAGAGGAGGATAATGTAAAGACTGTGGATAGGGAGGATGATTATAGCAAGTTGTTGGAGTAGATGGATAAAGTTGAAAGGGAATTCACTAGGTTGACCCAATTCACCATCAAAATGATCCATCATTCTGTTGGTACCCTTTTTGTTGTGCTCAAGGAAGAAGTGGACACGATTACTATGGAGGAGTTCCCCATTGGGGAGGATGTTATAAACCTCCTCATACAAAAATGGGAGGGTATAGATAGTTAGTCTACTACTTTTGTGTTTTGTTTTGTTTGGATCATTGTATATCGATTGCCAGTCTGTTGTTTCTATATCTTGTTTTTTGGTGGTGGTTTTAATATTTTGGAATTTATCTTTTTGGCCCTTTGGGATCAAAGGTAAATGGTATTATGCCTCGTAAATACAACATGATATATAAAAATATCCCTACACAATCCATGAGCTCTCAAAATATGTCACTAAATGATCCTATAATAAATCAACTTTTTAAAAACAAGTTATCTTTACAACAACAAATTTTAAATATGAACCAAATTCAATACATTTCTAATCCTCTAAAATATCTCACACGTAGTCTGTTACCATTTTTATCCTAAAAGAACCTATTCTACAAAACATTGAGATTACTCACTTTGAGATGTATACTGGAAAAGGAGATCACAATAATCATGTATCAAATTTTACAACTCTATGTAGTAATTTATTTTTTGAAGATGCTATTTTAGATAAACTCTTTCCTCAATAATTGAAAGATATGGCACATTTCCTGATAATTCGTTCACTTTCTTTACAAAACTTATTAATGAATTTCTTCAACATTTTTAAGAAAAAAATGGACCTTGAGTTATATTGTTTGATTTAGTCCATTGTAAAACAAGAAACTAAGGAAAAAGTGACTAATTTTAGAGAATGATACCAATTTCTTTATTCACAAATATCATATTCTCTCCCAAATGATAATATATAAAGATTTTTTATTAGAAACTTACAACCTAACAATCAAGATAAGTTATTTTTAATGAAATATTCATCATTCACACATCTATGTATATCTCTTCATGATTACCAAAATTCGGTTATCCAATATGAAGGAACACCTTGAGTGGATCCTAACAGTAAATCTAAATTTGGCCCTCAATCTAATTAAATTTAAGAAGAAAAAAATAGAATTAATCAAAATAAACACTCATGAATCATCTAATAACATCCAAGCAAAATTTGTTGCTACATCTACAAAACCATATCAATTTAGACCAAGATATAGATAATTTTCATAACTACCCAATTCTCTCCATTACAATTTATTAATAAGAACATGATACAACTCCGTCCTATTCATCTTATTAATACGACAAAAATGTTACCTCCTAAATTTAATACAAAAACCTTTTGTTAATATCATTGTACTCTTGGACATGATACAAAAAGATGTATGTGTATTAAGCATAAAGTACAATACCTCATCGATTTTAATTTCATCTAGTTGGCTGGTGTAAATGATAAAGGGAATAAGTCTATAGCATCACCTAATCAAAATTTAGAAATATTTACCAATCCATTACTAAGTCATATAACTAATCTTGTTGAATAAAATGATAATGAAGAGGATGTTGATAAAATATCTAATATTATTGCATGATTGATTCTCATACTCACAAAAAACAAAAAAATCGCTTACTTGTTATCACTTTTACACGTATTGATGCTTTTATATATGAATTTGATGGTCTTGTTTACATCACTAGTAGAATTAATGATAAAACCACAAGGGGAATACTTAAATCCCATGTGTGTAGTGAATGTTATCACTAAATAATTTTTCTATGTATGAACTTTACAAGGATAATTATGAACAATCGAATGTTTGCTAAAAGCTCATGATGACTCTATTCACTATGATTAGTTACATAACTCTCCTAGTTAAGGTTAGACCTAAATAGTTGGTTGTTTTTTTACCACAATCCAAATGTAAAATAATTTTTTTGTGAAGTTAGGTCACCCATGGCTAAGCCTCATGAATTTGGTTCCCTCAATTATTTATACATATCTAAAATTCCCAATTGAAGAAAAAATACATAGTATTTACCATAGTGGATTTAAACCTTTGGCCCTTCATAAATTTTTTTCACTTGATTAATTTTTCCCTCAACTAGTCCAACCTAACCAACCTCATGAAGATTATCAATTTTTATCATATCAAAAGTTTAAAGCTAAGTGTATAGCCCAATTATCCTTTACCAATATTCTACCTAAAGCTCCTCGATCTCTAATGGATTTTATAGTTGTTCCTCCTACTCAATGAGTAGTGAATGAACCTTAGCCCAAACTAGGTATTCCTTCTTGGCCCTAAAATTTTGGCATCTATGCCTTGGTTCCCCCTCTACCTTCCTATCAAGGCCCACACTACAACCATTTTAAAAGGCCTTCGAGGACTACTTTTATGTCTCCTAGAGAGAAATAATCCTTTGTGCAAAATCATAAAATACTTATGGTTTCCCAATCTTTGATTATTACTTTGATCCCTCTTACAAAGGAAGGAAAGGGACCAATGTTGGAAAATGCGTCAATTCCTCCTTCATAAGCTAAAGCTCATGCAAGAGGAAATCAAAGTTCAAAATAATTCAAACGAAGACATCAATGTATGACTCATTAGCTTGCTAAAGATAATAAATCCTTAAATAATAAACCTTCATCCATACAACCAAATTCCAATGAAATACCTTCAATCCATCCATCTTTGTCATTGTCTAACTCTAATCCACCTCCCTCACCAAACTATAAAGTTGAACCTTATCTTTTCCAACCAAACCAAAGATTAAAAATCTCTCACATGGATGATAATGACCACATTCATGTTGATAGAACTAGTATACAACCCATTGTGATATACTCTAATATGGATTAATAAGATAAATCTAAAAATAAAAAAGAAGATTATAATGAATTATATCTTATTTTTGCAAAATTAATTAATCTAGATGGGGGAAACCATTATGATCCTTTTGTTGAACACAATGCAGTGCTGAGAGGGGGTTAATCAACATATATTAAAAATTAACCATTACCATTTGCAGATTGAACATCACATCACATATATTGAAAGAAGAGAAGAAGAGACAACATGCACCATACAAAAGAAACCAATATTTTTATGTGGAAAACCCAATGAGGAAAAAATCACAATGAGGATTAACTCACAATATATGTAGCTCACTGCTAACAAGAATTACAATTTTGTTTAAGGCTCATTGTCTTTGGACTTGCAAACTAAGGTGTAAAACCTTAGGGAAAGATACAAAGGACCCAATGAGACTCACTGAATCAGAGAAGGATACATGGAAATTATAATGAGAAATAAGAATATGAACTGCTATGCAGAAGCATCCAACAATATGCTAATGTTGTAGTCCCTTTTTCACACAATTAATCCTTCACATTTGTTAGTGTAATTAAAATTATTTATTACACTAGCATAAGTTAACCTAGGTCATATATCATTTAGTCCTAGGTTGCATTTTAATAAATCATTTAATAATGGGGTAATTCCCCCTTCCATGTTTGTAGGGATAAGATTCCTTCTAGAAGATGAGTTGTCCTTCTAGAACTTATCTCAACATTTAATAATTTCCTAGATAGGGTTCACATGTTGTCACATGTTTTTAGATCATGAAACATGGAAACATCTCCTACATCTTAGGTTTTCTTTTTTTCCTATATAATTAGGCATCTTCTTCATTTGTATCATATCAATCAAATATCAATCTATGATCTAATGTTGTAGATCAATAGCAATCTCTCTTTGCAGCCCTTAGTTGCAACACTTTCTATGTGGTGTAATTTCTCTTGGCAAGATCCTTGAAGTGTGCACAACTTCATTGGATGATTTAGCATCCATCATTTAAACATGATATCAGAGCATGTTGAATTCTAACAACATTAACTTTGCACACTTCATCTTCAATATTCTATTTGGTCACAATTCCTTCACTTTCAAATCTTCCATAGATGAATTTGATCTTTGATATGTATCCTCCACAACAACTCAAAACCTTAATTAGGTTGGCTCCAAGATATCCTTTAGAAGAAACATATGATATCACAAAATTATGATAATTGTTTAATGATAAAAATTCCACCTAGAAATATCTTTAGGGTATGAGATTGTCACTTCATTAGGTTATTATCCATTCATAGTTCTAGATAGTTATACTTTCCCTATGCAAGATGAAAATAATCCCGAGCAAGAACCAACAGAAGTTCATGCTTATAATCAGTCTTATGGACAACAGGGTAATAAGGAACCCTATAATTTAAGGAGTAATAAGACAAATGGTCCATTCACTACATATAACCCCCCTAATAATTTTCAAACCCCCCTAATAATTTTCATACTCCCCCAAACCTCAATGCATGTAATAACCTAGGGTTCCCAAAAGATTCAAAATACTATATGGGAAGGAATGGTTCTTCCTTAAAAGCTGAAATAATAACTTCTTCCAAGGTAGAGGTATCATCTTCTTCTAAAGTAGAGTTAACAAAGTTGATTAAATATGTCATTAAGGAGTTCAAAATAATGAAATTTAGCTCATCCCTTGTAGAGTTGATTAAAGTACCAAAAAATAGAGAAACATTATTTAATAGCTTCAAGGAGGTACCCATAGCTGAAAGTATTTCTTAAAAGTCAGGAGCAGGTGATAATGTTGCTAATGAAAAGGATCAATTAAGATTAGATCCAAGTTTCTCAAATGGATACCCAAGTTTCAATTCATAATGGGAAATTTGACACTCCACCCTTCCTCTTCACCCTTAGGATCTTTGGAAAAAAATAGATAATTATTTAGTAGACTATGGTGCATCAACAAATGCTATTCCTCTCTTAGTTTGCCAAACTTTAGGATTGAATCCTACTAAATCGTAGAGGAAAGTGACTCAGCTAGATAAAATAGAAGTGGTAGTAGTTGGAGAATTAAATAGAATCCACATGTAGCTTACCTCAAATCTGAGAATCCAGTAGTACATTGATAGTCAAGTGGTTGATATCCCTAATATAAATGAGATGTTATTAAGTAGAGATTGATTTAGGACTATAAATTGGTACATGGCCACTAATTTTTCGCACATGTGGCTTCCATGAGAGGAGTATCAAATTTGATTAGGATCGAAAGAGAACCTCGAATGAATCACATGATCACTAAATATAATTAGACCACCGAGATTTTCTATTCAAAGGTTGACCTAGGAGTGTACTTTAATGAAGTAAAACACATAGAGGAAATCCTATTGGTACATTGTTCTAGTCCAGTTTAGAATTTGGAGGCAATTCTTGATATTACAAAAGCCTATTTTGAGGAAGATTATGATATTTCAAATGAAGAAGGTGGCGTGTTCAAAATTTTCAGGAGCTTCATCATGAAATACATTGAACACAAAACATTTTTGAAGAAATAACTTCCTATAGAAGAATTTTTTTCTACATAATTCATGTAAAGTACACAATGTTGCTCATTCAGAATATTCCTATTTCTTGTGTCAATTAGCACTTGAATTTGTTGAAAACATGAATCCTAAAATTTTAAAGTTTGATCAAATATTCACGATCAACAAAAAGAAACTCCTAAGAGTGTGGAGATGGAGACAATGAAGAGTCAAAAGAAACCAAATGAAAGAAAAGAGAAAAACTAGGTATGGACTCTAATGTTTGATGGTTTCATGTCTAGGAAAGGTTCAGATTCTCGTTTCAAACTAATTAGTCCCACAAGGGAAATTTATTTAACAACACATAGGTTACAATTTTCCTACATGAATAACATTGCAGAGTATGAATCCTTGATACACAAATTATTGTTAGCCATCAAGAAGGGAGTAAAAGTGGTTCATGCTTTTGGTGATTTTGAGGTAGTGGTTAAGAAAATAAAAATACACTATGCCCATCATGATAAAATGTTGGGATGCTATAGGAATACAATATGAGACCTTATATAAAGTTTTGATGCATTCAATAGTAAACCAATCTTGAGGTCCCAAAACTAGGCTACAAACTCTTTGGTCTAGGCAGCCAACTCTTTAGAGCCTATTGCCATGAATGGATTAAAAAATTTAACTATGGAATTTACCCTTGTATCATTAATCTCATATAATATTACCAAGTTCTAGGCTTTTGAAGATGAAAAGCACATTTTAGATTTTATCACTAATTCAAATGTTTTCACTACATAGATAATTGAAGTAGAGACAAAAGAAGTAGAAATGGACTTGGAAGGAGTGTTGAATCTAAATAAAAATACTATTCCCTAAGGCATGGTCTAGCTAGAAATCATTTTTGATTTGGATAAGTTGCGATCAGTCAAAATAGAAACCTATGATGGATGAAAATGTGAAACAATCAATATAGGAACCTCGAATAATGTTAAAAATGTCTTTATTAGCACTATGTTTACTCCAAAAGAGTGAGAGGGAATCATTAAAAGTGTGAGAGATTATCCTAATGTTATTTCATGTGGCTATGAAGATCTAAAAACCTATGACACATCTATCATCACACACACTATTTCCCTAAAGCTAGGAGCTAAGAAATTTAGAGAGAGGTAGATACTAGTTAATGTATTGTTGAAACCTCTCATTTATTAAGAAGTGAAGAAGCTATTACAAGAAAGGATCATATTTCTAGTGATACACTCTACCTAGGTTTCCAATTTTCTCCTGATTAGAAAGAAGAATGGTGAGATCAAATTATGTGTTGACTTCCACAATTTGAATCATGCTTCTAAAAAAGGATAATTTTCCTTAGACTTCACTTGATGAAGTATTTAAAATCATGAATGAGTCACATATGATGTCCTTTTTGGATGTATACTCTATATATAATCAAGTAATGGTTGAGAATCAAGATAGAATTAAGTTAGCCTTTACTACAAAGTGGGGAGTCTTTTCATATAGGAGAATATCCTTTGGATTGATCAACCTTGGAGCCACAACATTAAACATCAAAATGGGTACTCTAACTATATCCTTCTAATTTGACACTAAGTATTGGCTTATAAAAGACTTTAGGACACAAAATAGTTTGATTGTTAGAGGAATAAATAGAAATTAGACTATTTAAGGGATTAAATAGTTCGATATTCTTTTGGAAAGAATAGTCTTGTATAAATAAATCGGCTTCTTCTTCATCATCGTCAAGGTATGTATCATACTTGCATTTAAATGAGAAGCTTTATTCTTTTGAATTTTTCTAATTTTCCATGGCTATTGCTTTTTATTCTAATTTGATTCTATAATCTCACCCACTGATTGATTTAATTGCCATTTATTTTCTTTGTGTTAAACCATGGGTTTTGCCTCTAATTCTACAATCATATTATAGGATGATTTTTGATTTGATTCTTTTTTTGCATATATTGCTTCATCTACAAACTTTTTTTCACTAATTTCTTTAGTGATTCCTACTTCATCCATATATCTTTTTTCCACAAATGCATGTGAATTTTCTTTAGCCTTAGAGAGAGCTTGTTTCTAGATTATTTTTTGAGGTATTAGCATAGTTGGTTCAGTTTCATCATAAAAAAAGAAAATTCTTCTTTGGACTATGAATTTGTTCTTTTCATTTTGAGGGACTATTTTATTTTGTTCTTCTTTTAAGATATCATGATTAGTTTGAGTCATTCATATATTTTTTACATATGATCTCACTTTGTCAATATTTCTTGAATATGAGATCAATACACACCTTTGTATTAGTTGCTTATTTTTAATGTTTTCTTTTAGAATTATGTTGATTATTAGATTTTTTTATATATGATTCAACATTTTATTGAATTTTTCAAATGGAACTAGTAGAGGTATTGATACGTTTGACTTGATGTGTGAGAGCTAAAGTGTCACATAATACTAGAGAAGAGGTTTTCTCAATCTTCTTGATTTTAATTTCTAAAGAATTACTATGAAAAATTTTTTTTTTTTACATCTATTGCTAAGTACTCTTCCTTATGTGGGGAAACCTAATTCCTCTAATTGATACTGATTTTCACTCTAGCATTCATCTCATTAATTATTTTGAATCATCCCCATCTTGCACTAAGTGGGGGCAAGGGGTTAAGTAGCCTCGTCCTCATATGTCACTTGTTGTTGTCTCTTTTGGCTATTCATTAACCTTTCATGAACATATAAGAGCAAGCTTGATATGTGCATGACCTTCCTTAAGTTGTTCTGCATGTGACATACTACCTTTCTCATGATGTATCATACCAGAAACATATGACTTGCATAGGGATTTTTAAGTAAGATCTCATGTTTTCTTCTTCTATGTTAAATCAATTGCACATAGGAATGGTGTTAGCAACTGCTTTAAAGTGGGGACATACATCAACACTCATATTTCATTTTGTGATTTTCTTTTTCTTACAATTTCCTCTCTTGGAAACATCAGGTACAATGTTACCCAGGATGAGACCTTACACTTGTCCTCTCTTGGAAACAAGATGAGACCATTTAAATTTATCCTCTCTTGGAGACATTAAGCATGATTTTCCCTAAGATGAGACATTGCACGAACTAATAAAAATACCTTTGAACATTCCCTACACCATTTACAATGTTTATTATTGTCAAGCATACAAATTTTTTCTTACCTCATAGAGCTCAAAGACCATTTTTTGTGTGGCACCTTATTAAAGTTATCAAGAGGTATAACTTTGGTATGGTTTGAGTGGGAAGCCTAATTTGAGGCATGACTTTACCCATAGCCACTTGCGTGTGTGTGAGTGCATACCAGCCATGAATTTATGTGTCTCACCTTTTAGGACTTCTCACCTGATGGACAGCCAAGAATTTCATCGCCTCAAAGTGCATATGCATTTTTTGGAAAAATAGCTTAGAACTGATCCACAACATGTTGGAAAAATGGTTGAAGCTTGATCCACCCTTTTATTTTTTCTCATTTTTAATTCTCTTCCTTCTAGTTATTGCCATTGCATGATCGTGTATCTTGATATGGTGCAAATATTACACCTTGTGCATGTCCTTTTATGCTCATGTCAGTTTGACTTAGGATCCTGAGGGCTTGACCACATCCTTGATCTTTTTTATCCTAGACCATTTGTATTGGTATGATTGTACCCCTCTTGAATGTCTACTTTAGTGTGAGTTTGAAGTAGGTCCATCCTCTCACTAAAGTGGGGGCTAAATGTGGACACCAAAAAAGTAACCCTTCTAATTTTTTGTCTCATTTGGGCCCTCCTTATGATTTTGGCTTAATATTTCCTTGATTTAATGTTCTATTAGGTCTTGGGCCCTTGTAAATTGAAAAAAATACATGTCTTGTAAAGGTGTAGTAAAGCATTGTAAATGATAAATTCACACTTTTCTATACCTTTATTAAGCATCTAAGTCTAATGGATATATTTTTCCTTTAATGGAATATTGTAAAATGTATTTAATTGCATTTTCACATTAATCTAGAAGTCTTGTAAATTAAACTTAGTTTTAATCTAGTGTTGTAATGTGTTTTATACATTCACATTGGATGGTGTGCCTTTCTAGGCTATGTGGACCTCATTTTAATGTTGTAAAGATTATTGTATCACACTTTAACATTGAACTTTGTGTCCCTATCCTTAATTACCCTCTACATTATCATTAATAGGCCCCTATGGCCCCATATTATGCATCCCAAGGCTTATTTTGATCAAAGAGCCGATAAAATTAACATTCCTTGACATCCCAACTAGAAAAAGATCCCTTGTGGAACCCATTCACCACTTTGGGTGAATGAGTCCCATCCAAGTGGGACGAAGTTTCCCAGAGTGGCAAATTAGTCCCCTTTGGGACATTTTCAAGGTTTGAGTGGGAAAAATTGGGTTTTAAGTTTAATTTTCCTCCATGTTGACCTTGGGGATCAAATTAACAACCATTTTAGGTGGATTTCCTATATAAAGAAGATTCTAAACCCGAATTCATAATTCATTCATCATTCACTCATCATTCATTATCTCTCTCAAGTCAAGCAAGCTATGGTTTTAGCATCTTAAGTCATCAAGATAACTTTCTAAGGCATTCAAGGGCATATTATTCATCCATTGTTACAAAAATTCAAGATCTGTCATCATCGAAAGTTTCTAATTCTTTCATTTCATTTTCATGCTTCCTATTATTTCTTCATTTGGTTTAATTACCAAAAAGGGGTTTGACCAAGGCAAACCCCTATTCCCTAACATTCAACATTTTCTCTTTCTTTGTGTGGTTGAGGTCTAGGTACCTTGAAAGCTTGGAGATCATTGTAGAATAGGATGGAAATTGGTTGAAGACATTTCCTTATTGGCTAGGTCAAAATATTCATAAAAATTCACTTACAATGTCAAAAATCAGGGTTTCAGATCTAGATACCTAAAGGAACAAAAAGTGTAGACTGAGAGCTTCCGTTTCCACTTTCAAATTTTTAGAAAAGCCAAAGTGAACTCATATGCCATTAGTGGCATATGAGTCCCACTATACATATTTTTCAAATATTTCTATAGATTCAGATACCCATTTGGCTAAAATGGGCCCTAACACAAGTTTCCAAATCTAGGACTATGTCACCCAAAATGGCATATGAGCCCAATAGGTCAAAATATCAGAATCAACAACATTTCCAGTCTTCATCCCAATTCTCAACACATTTCTAGGTGCAAACTTTCATTTTTACTTTCCTACTCTATTTTATTGGCATTTCTATTAATCTTTTTAGGTCTTTTTGCATATCACATTGTGTTTTCAAACACTTTGCATTTTCTTAGTTTTACATTAATAATCAACCTTCTTTATCACTATCTAGCCTTAATAACAATCTTCTTTGACATATTTCAATCTTTATTGCATTATAATCTCAAGTATTTGTTCTTGAGTGTGAATTTTGCGAAATTGGATTCATCTTTCCTTCATTCCCCTTTTAGGTGTGGATAAGGGAAGTTGTGACTCCATTTCCATAGTCCACATTTTGGTGAACCTACTTTTCAAATATCTTCTTGTATAATTTTGAGTCCATCATCATCCTTGAATTATATTTCATTAACATTGCATTGCATTTTGCATTAGTTAAATTGCATTCTAGGGTTTCAAATTTTGCATTAGTGAAAATGAATATAGGTTAATTTTTTGCATCTTAAATCACTATTTTTTTAAAAAAAAATCATTTCCATCTTAGTTATATAGCATATAGCATAGAAAATATTAGAACCAACCAAAAAAATCTAAAAAATTGTTTAAAAAATCCCTACTGTGACTCATTCGCCACCTTGGGCGAATTAGTCCCTTTGCACCCCTAAAACTACCTTTCACAGCACTAAAAATCTTGTTTCTACACTTTTGTTTGCTGCCATTAACTTTCTGTATTAGTTGGTTGAGTTTATGTAACATGCATTTCATTAGATCTAGCTTAAATTAGCTCATTTCATGCATTTCTCAAATTCAATTTTGCATCTACAATATTTCATTTTCAGATCATTGCATCGAGTAACCAAAAAATTATCTTGCTTGAAAACTAAAAATTGCATTTAAACTTTGCATAAAATACTTTTTCCCAATGTTAGTTTCAATCCTCTCTAAGTTTGCAAAGAAAAAGTTAGTAAATAAACATGATAGTATTCATTCAATGCATTCCCTAGTTATGAGAGTCTCTTAGTGCAAGAGAGTGAAAATGGTAATACTTTCCTTAAACTTACACCCCCTTTTGTCTCTCCTATTTGTGTGGATGATGTGATAGAAGAGAATTTACAAACATAGATAACAATGATAATCATATTTGTTCTCATGATACCTCTTCTTTTAATGATGAAAGTATCTTGGTGAAAGAAGATACAATCATTGAGAATCCTGAGGATCTTGTTTGTCCTTCTCTTCATCCCCTTTGGGAAGATATTTTAGCACAAGAGAATGAAATCATAGACACATTCCTAAAAATTACCTTACCTAATTTCCATTCTTCGTTGGCTTGTGAGAGTGATTTTGAGGATGATGAGAGTATGTTGGTGTTAGATGATCAAATATTTAAGGTCTATAGTAACCCTCTTTTGGAAGATGTTAGGGAAAAAAGGAATAAAGTCATACATGATCATGATAATCATACTTGTTCTTCTCCTATTATCTCCCCTAGTTGTAAGGAAGATTCTTTGATGTTAGAAAATACAACCAATGAGAGTCACGAGAATCTTAATTGTCCCTCTTCACTTAAGGAGACCCTTTTTGAGCAAGATCATTCAACCATTGATCATTCCCCTACTTGTGATGAAGTCATTTTAGAAGGACCAACCCATGAATGTCAAGCACATTTGATTTGTAGTTCTCCTAAAAACTCTCCTCCTCAGGAGAATATGGAAACAATAGTAATGTGTCTTCCTTAGATAATGATAAAAAGGTGATTCTAGATTTCCCTTTATTAGAGATACATCAAATCAAGACCGACAAAGTTATGAATGTGCAAGTGTACGTTAGATATCCCTTGATTAATGGACCTCCTACATACCATAGGACATCCTAAGAATCATCTAATTATTTACCCACAATCACACAAACCTCAAACTCACAACAAATTCGAACTTATCCTTTACCCAAGTAAGAATAATGTATCACAACAACCGAGTCATAATATTGTTGCTCATACATATAACACTAGAAACAATCTGCAACCTAGTCAACCAACCCCAACAACCTTACCTTTTCCTAATCTCATCTTACTTGGTCCCTCCTCATTTTCCTTTGCATAGTGGGAAGGAGTATGATCTTGTTGAACAACTTAAGAATACTCCTAAGATATCATTGTGGGACCTAATTTAGAACTCGCCTAATTATAAAACTATTCTTCAAACTACCTTGCAACAAGTTCCTATCCCTTATGATGCACAACCAAATGACATAGCAGCCATGATTCAAGGAGTAAACACTAACATTGTTTTAGACCAAAGAGAAGTCCCCTCTTTGGAAGTGCAAAAAAAAATGATGCTAAATGTTACCCAGATTTTCACCCATGGCTCAATCAGGTAAAGCCCATTGATTAATATCTAAAAGAAAATGGTACATTTTCTATTCCATTTACATTGCATTCATTTGTATAAATGAAATAACTTGAGATATTATAGAAATATAAATCATCACATTTATATAAATGCATGAAACATAAGAATATTTTGCAAAATTTCTTCTAAAAAGTTATTTTATTGAATGAAATATTCATTTAACTCACACAAGCCGTGAGTTTAACTTATGCTTATTCTTGATGCAAATCAAAATCAACATATATATAAATAAGTAAACAAATATAAAGGAATACAATGTAGGGAGGGTAACCAGTCACTACCTAAGAATGACTAGTTTTGTTGTGTCTTCTTGTCTAGCTATCGTCTGAGTGGTCTTGATTTTCCTAGCTCCTTGATGCTTCTTGATGCTATTTTGGTGGATTTAGTTGGGATTTGAGATATATTCTCATTTTACTCTTTTGGAGAGGCAGTTCTTACTTGCATATTTTATGCTTTGTGACTTATGTGAGTCCTTGGAGGAGAATATAGAGTTTTGTAACTCATTTATAGACATTGTATGGTACAGTTTCACCTTTGAAGATCAATAAAGAAAGACATTTTTTCCTTCTCAGTTATCTGTTTCATTGAGTGTGTTGGATGGTTGATGAATTTACATGTGATTTTTCTTACTCCTTGTTAATGTCTCATTAATAGCACCTTTAAGAAGAGGAGATATGTATGTTGCAGGTTATAAGATATGCTAGTGATGCAAAAAAAATTAGTTGTGAGAGGAATTTATCATCCTTCTAGGACTGTATGTATTGTAGCTTTCTTATGAAATATTTATGCAATAGCATATAAGTATTGAGTTATGCATGGCAACTTTTTTTGATTGATTGCAAATTTGTGTTAGGAAGTTGTACAAGTTTGAACAATCATTTAGGTGTATCACCATAGGAATAGTTTTTTAGTTCATGCATATATTTCTTCACTTTTCCTCGTTAATCAGTAGTTTAGGTGATACCAATAGGAATCCGGCCTTCTTCGGAGGTTGACCTCTGCCTATAAGTAACCCATAACTTTAGAGGTCTTCCCATGTTACACTGAGGTGTTGAACATTAGGTTCAATAGGGTGCAATTTTAGTAGATAACAATTTTGGCATGCCCAGTGGGACACGTTCTTCAATTTATTTTATTGGTTTGATATGCAACCAACAGTTTCCAGCCTTTTTAGAGGTAGTATTTGCATATCTGGCGACCCCAAGTTTGAATTTACTAGTTTTAGCAGTGCCAATTTTGGTTTGTTTCAAAATTTTTTGAAGGAAAATTTGTTTCTTTAGCTTCTTGAATGAAAGAGTGTGTCTTTATTTTATGGAAACATGTCTTTTCATCCCCCATATTAGGAAGAGATTTCTTATCAAGCTTGTATTCGACAATAGGAAATAGACTAAACTACCACTTTTCTGAATCCTTTCTTTGAGGATGGACTTAATTTTTCAAGGTTTAATGTATTATGATTTGAACAGAATGAATCTTCTAATGAAAATGAATCAGAAGAAGAGCAACCCATTGATCCAGACAGTTTAATCCTTTGGGAGAAACTTAGAGAGGTAAATCCTTTACATTTAGCCATAAGGTGTTACCAATTATAGCAAGAAGACATCAAACCAGCTGGTAAGTTACTGGATGTTGATTATCAACAAGAAAATAGAACATTGGGTCATGAGCAAGAGCATATATCTAAACTTGACATCATTGAACATATTATGAATGAAGATGCTAATCTTGAACTTTATGAAGAAATTTGCACTGGGATTATTGAACAATTTTTCTCAAAGTTGGATGGCAAGGAATTAGATCAGATTGAAGTGGTTGGAAAACATGTTAACCCACAACAATAGGATCACAAGATTCAAAAAAATTTGAAATAGCAAGAAGAGTATAGTCTTGATAGAGAGGAGTTTATTCTCTTAGATCAAGAGGTTTCTCATGAACCTGATTTGCTAGAGTTTGAAGCTGATTTTCTAGACAAAGGTTTGTTTCAAGAGACTTCTTCATTGTTTAAATTTCTTCCTTCCTTCATTGAAGAAGATGAGCTTGAGTTTGAGTGTACTTTCTTGGGAAGTATTGAATACCTTGACCTTGTACTAGTTGTTTCCAAGAACCTTCTAGAAGCTAGTAGTTTTGATGAGTTGTTAGCCACCTTAGTGGAAGAAGATTTCCCACTCACTTTGGAGGAAGAATTGACATGGAAAAAAATTATACAAAGTAAAGACAGGGATGTCATTACAAGTCATTCAAATTGCTTTTCCTCCTATCCAAACTTAGTTACAGAGTAGGATATTCATGAAAAACATGAAGAAAGAGAAGTAGCCAATATTGGGAGGCTAAATTTTATTCATTCAAGGGGCTTTCCAATCAGATACTCAACCAGTCTGGAGACCATTGAAGTATCATAAGTCTTGTTCACATCCAAGCATGAGGTTGCAATTGAAGATAGCTTTTTTTGAAGTAGCAGCTAAAAGTGAACAAGTTCAGCTTACCTGTCTAGCTTAGGACAACAATAAATAGGATCAAAGTCAAGGTACAATCCAAGACAACCAATATTTGAAAACATTTGACCAACTTGATAGGGTGGATGGAGTAGACATTTCATTAACATCTGAGCTAGTTCATTCAAATGAAATTGACATTGTGCAAGAAAGAGAAGAAGCGGATTTTCAAAAAGAAATCAATATTAAGAGAAAAGGGTTTATCATTTCTAGAGGATTCCCAATTAAAGATTTGATTAACAAAATTCCAAAGAGAGTAGAGTGTGCCATTGTTCCAACAAAGGTTGATGCAATTACAACATTGGAAAAGTAGAACCTACTCACTTATCCATTTACAGACACCAGTTTTTGCGATCAATTTGAATTGGTAAGTGGATTTATCCTTGTATTTACAAGTGTTGTGCAACTACTACAAGCAAGTTATCAGCTTGCAATTCATCTTTTTATTGGTTAGGAGAGGTAGTTATTTCACAGAACCGGTGAATGGTTTTGTTTGACCAGCATTTTTGCTAGTTAGATTAGGTTAGGATAGGTTTCTCAGTCCTAGTTTCATTCCCTAAGTGTTGTTCAACACAATTAAGAATTTTCCCTTCTGTAGATTTCCTATTTTCAATAGGTTTCCAAGTAACCTATTATGTTCCAATGAGTTACAAGTGAGCTACAACCTTGAACAAGTTTTTTTAGGTTTTCCTTAGAGTTATCAAGTGAATCCATGCCCAATGGAAAAGTCTAGGCTACTAGTTTATATGTTTAGTAGGAAAACATCCAGCTAATGTTGTTAAAAAATGTTACCCATATTTTCACCCATGGCTCAATCAGGTAAAGCCCATTGATTAATATCTAAAATAAAATGGTACATTTTCTATTCCCCTTACATTGCATTCATTTGTATAAATGAAATAACTTGAGAGATTACAGAAATACAAATCATTTCATTTATATAAATGCATGAAACATAAGAAGATTTTTGCAAAATTTCTTCTAAAAAGTTATTTTATTGAATGAAATATTCATTTAACTCACACAAGCCGCGAGTTTAACTTATTCTTATTCAATGAAAATAAAAATCAACATATATATGAATAAGTAAATGAATATAAAAGAATAACATGTAGGGAGGGTAACCAGTCATTGCCTAAGAATGACTCATTTTGTTGTGTCTTCTTGTCTAGTTGTCATTTGAGTGGTCTTTATTTTCCTAACTCCTTGATGCTTCTTGATGTTATTTTGGTGGATTTAGTTGGGAGTTTAGATATATTATCATTTTACTCTTTTGGAGAGGCAGTTCTTACTTTCATATTTTATGCTTTGTGACTTTTGTGAGTCCTTGGAGGAGAATATAGAGTTTTGTAACTCATTTGCAAAAATTGTATGGTATAGTTTCACCTTTGAAGATCAATAAAGAAAGAAAAAATTTCCTTCTTAGTTATCTGTTTCATTGAGTGTGTTGGATGATTGATGAATTTACATGCGAGTTTTCTTACTCCTTGTTAATATGTCTCATTAATAGCACCTTTAAGTAGAGGAGATATGTATGTTGTAGGTTATAAGATATGTTGGTGATGCAAATAGATTTAGTTGTGAGAGGAATTTATCATCCTTTTAGGACTGTATGTATTGTAGCTTTCTTATGAAATATTTATGCAATAGAATATAAGTATTGAGTTGTGCATGGAAGCTTTTGTTGATTGATTGAAAATTGTGTTAGGAAGCTATACAAGTTTGAACAATCATTTAGGTGTATCACCATAGGAATAGTTTTTCAGTTCATGCATAGCTTTCTTCCCTTTTCCTCATTAATCAATAGTTTAGGTGATACCAATAGGAATTTGACCTTCTTTGAAGGTTGACCTCTACCTATAAGTAACCCATGACTTTAGAGATCTTACCATGTTACATTGAGGTGTTGAACATTAGGTTCAACATGGTGCAATTTCAGTAGATAACACTTTCATGATCATAGCTCAATACAATGGCCTTTGTTGGCAATGGCCCTGCCCTTAATATGTGTAGTGTAAACCTTTTAGATAGGCTTCATGTGGATAAGTAAAAAATTCAACCCAAGTCTCTATCTATCACGAGATTTTACAATGTAAGAAAACAACCATTGGGTGTGATTATTCTACCTATTATAGTTGGAAAGGCCACATTACAAAAACTGATCCATGTTATGCCCCATGATCTTTCATATATTCTTATTTTAGGATGACCATGGATTCATGAGATGCATGCAGTGCCTTCAAATCTTCATCGTAAAATGAAATATGTCCACAACAACACAATCTACACATTTGATGTTGATCATGAGCCTTATAGTGTCTCGCAACTTGAGCACAAGAATGATAAACCCTTGAACACCTTAACACCAACTACACAAGTGGATCTCGTACAATAGAAAGGAAAAGAAAAACACATTTAGGAAGTCACGAAGCTATTAGACAATGATTGGGGTTCCTTATATTTCACACTAACATTCATGGGAGAATTCAAGATCACAAAAAAAAACTTTGCACAAGGAAAGGAAAAAGTAGTAATTTCAACACAAAATTCAGAAGACCCTTTGAAAGCATCCACCTCAACCACTAAACACAAAGAAGCAAATTATACAACCTTTGATGAAATTGACTATCAACAACCACCAAATCCAAAGAAATGAAAAAACTTTATGGAAGAGGTTATGAGCTTATGAAACAACTTGGTTATAGTGGAAAAGGATGTGGTGCTAGAGAACAAGGTATTTGTGTCCCTATAGAGCCTCACATACAAGAAAAGACTAGTGGTCTTGGTTATTTTCCCTTGAAAGAAACAACCAAGACATCACTCAATATGAACACTATTACAAAACATCCTTCTAATCCAAATTTAATAGTAGTGCATCTCAAGCTGATAGACACTAGTGTTCTTGATTGTCATCCTTTGAAAGAAAAGAAACAAACAAAGAAATATTTTCTTAATGTCAATGTCATCTTTCAAAACACTAATGATTTAAGTTTGTTAGATTTTACACCCTCCTGCAAAGGAGAGAACAAAATCTTGCATAGATATTGTCAGAGTAATAGGTTAATTACTTAATTAATTTAATCATGTTGATTAATTAATTAAGTCACCTTTACTTTATTTCTCACTTAAGTTAAACGTAGGCCCATTAATAATTAATTAATTATTAATTATTAATTACACACCTTTAGGTTTTTGATCTCATTTCATAAGGATTGATCTCTTTGTAATTATTCAATTCTTGTTTTTCCATTTTTTGCTTCACGAAAAGTAGAGCACTATTCTGGTGTTTTCGTTATCTCTTCTATGTGATAGGTTATTTGCTTGCAAGTGTTCACTAGGTTTTGTGAGGTTGTATTTCTCAACTTCAACAGGGTATTAGAGCTTCTACCTTTGTTTTTTGAGGGATCCTATCCTGAAAGTGAAATTTTTGTGCATCTTGAGTCAAAGTGGACCTCACCATTGCATCTAGAATGCTTGAATCAGTCAAGATTGACCTTTGTTTCGTCAAATTTGGATTCACGACGTTAGATCTGTGAGGGTTTGAAGATACAATAGTTTTTTTTCCAGATTTGGAAGTGGGAAAAATATCTAGGAATTTTCAGCAAAAACTGGCAATGCCATTACATCCGAAGTGGCCAAAAACCTAAAGATTGATTGTTGTTTCATGAAAATCTAAGAATTTTTTTTTAGAGGCGAATTTTTTGGAGGCATGGTTTATGACGTTAAAAATCCATATAGCTGTACGGAATCTGTACTGCATATAGATCTGTACCAGCACCATTGATTTTTTGGTTCAAAAAAATTTCACATTGGGTTTTAAGAAAATTTGTGCAACTTTAAAAAGACATTTTCATGCCTTTGATTTTTTGAAAGAATTTTTATATCAAAAAACTTGTTGCACTTTTTATGATATGACAATAGCATATTCTACAGAATATTCCAAGCTCCAGACCCCAAATCTAGAAACTAGGGTCCATATGTCCAAGGGCCAAATATGTGCTCACATTGATTGATGACTTCTCCAAACATACATGGGTGTACTTTCTTAAGTACAAGTCAGATGTCTTTGATTCATTCAGGATCTTTAAGACATTTGTGGAGAAGCGGTTTGGTCCTTCTATCAAGAGGATACAAATAGATAATGAGGAGGAGTTTGTTAATAAGGATTTCGGGGAATTTTGCACTGAGCATGGTTTGAAACATCAGTTTATAGTACCTTACAATCCTTAGCAGAATGGTGTTGCTGAGAGAAAGAACAAGACCTTGCCAGAGATGGCCAATTGTATGATGCAGTCATGGTCTATGGATTTTTCATTTTGGGTTGAGGTAGTCAATTGTGCCAATTATATTTAGAATCAGATGCCTCATAAGGCATTATGGCATATGACTCCTGAGGAGGCTTGGACCCATGTCAAGCCTAATGTTTCTACATTTTTAGTTTTTGGTATTGAGGCTTGGGCATTTATTCCTATTTCTTAGAGGAAATCCATGGAGAGGAAAAGTCAACCACTCATATTTTTTGGCTACTATGAGAATGTTAACGCGTACAGGTTGTTTGATCTTGATTCCAAAGAGGTCTTGTTTCGGTGAGACGTTTAGTTTGATGAGTGCTTTCCTTAGATGGATTCTACATCACTAGCTTATCCCTCTCTACCTACTCCTCCCTCTTCATCTCTTAAGGATTGTTTATCTCTTGAGGATGATGCAAATGATGATACACCATCCCCACCACCACCAGATAGACAACATTTTCCCAAGTGGGCCTGCTTTACTGTAAAAGTAGTTGGATCTTTGGTAGGTGATCCTTTAGATTCTTGTCCTACACGTGTACAAACATCAAGTGCTAGTCTTTTGAGTCATGCCATTTCGGATGATCCTCAGAGGTTTTCAGAGGTGATAGGTCACCCTAAGTGGGATGAAACTATGAAGGAGGAGTACTCTTCTTTGATGAAGAATAATACTTGGGATCTTTTTCATATTCCTAAGGGAAGAAATTTGGTTCCGTGCAAGTGGGTGTATCGTACCAAGTTTGCTGCAAATGGTTTGATAGATACGTACAAAGCATGTCTTGTTGCAAAGGGGTTTTCTCAGGTTGAGGGTGAACTCTATTTGCTTTGTACTATCACTAGCAACTTCATAGGGATGGACACTTTTTCAAATGGATGTGAAGAGTGCCTTCTTGCATGGGGACCTACATGAGGAAGTCTATATGGAGCAGCCTTAGGGTTTTTTGCAGGACACTTCTTTGGTTTTCAGAATTCGACATTCAGTTTATGGTCTCAAACAAGCCCCTCAAGCTTGGTATGAGAAGATGGACTCTTTTTTGCCTTCCTCTCACTTCACACATTGTCATTCCAATCCCACAATGTACATTCAACATCAGGAGGGTGATCTTTTGATCCTTGTGCTATATGTTGATGATCTCATTCTTACAAGTAGCTCATCCTCTATGATTCAAAGTGTTCAAAGAGATTTGATGGAGTAGTTTGAGATGACAAATTTTGGTATTTTGTACTATTTTTTTGGTCTACAAGTTATTTAGTCTTCAGATGGGATTTCCATATATCAACATAAGTATTTTCTTGATATGCTCTGGAGATTTAGCATACTTTATTGCAAGCTTGCCCCCACACCATTTCAGTAAGGTGTTGTTATGTCTTCCACTTGCTCTAATCCTTCAATAGACTCTACATTATATAGGCAGTTGGTTGGGAATTTGTTGTACCTAATGCATTCACATCCTGGTCTTTCCTTTGTGGTTTGTCTTGTCTCTAGGTTCTCCCATGATCCACATGAGAGCCATTTGCAAGCTACCAAATGTATCTTGAGGTACATTCAGGGCACCACATAGTATGCCATTCACTACACATCAAGAGCCCCTCACATTGTTGGCTTCACTGAATCATATTGGGATAGTGATGTCAATGATCAGAATTCCACTTCTGGCTTTGTTTTTTGCCTTGGTTCTAGTCCTATCACATGGTCTTGCAAGAAGCAATCTACTATTGCATTATCATCTACAGAGGTTGAGTACCAAGCAATGATGTTAGCTAGTCAAGAGATTTTATGGCTTTTGTATTTGATGATAGAATTTAGGTTTCCTCCTAATAGTCCCACTATCTTTTGGTGTGACAATCACAATGCTATACACATTTCCCGCAATCCATTGGAGCATCAACAGATGAAGCACATTGAGATCCCCATGCACTTCATCAGGTAGTTGATTCAGGATGGTTCTCTCATCTTGGAGTACATTCCTATAGAGGCGCAGGTTGTAGACATCTTAACAAAACCTTTGGCATTGCCACACTATCTTCAGTTATGATCTATGCTTGGGGGGTCTTTGTGAGGCCTTCCTTCCTTCATGTTCTTTTAGCGTGCTTTCATCTCTTTTTGGAGTAGAGTTTTTCCCATGAGGTTTTCTCTATTTTCTCCACTTTACGAAGATTTGGTTGTATTTGGGTACCTCATTTGGCCTTCTTGTCAGGACCCATCTTTTCTTTCATGCATTTCATCCTTATTTTTTTAGCTTCTCCCTAAGTTCATCTTAAGGGGGTGTTAGAGTAATAGGTTAATTACTTAATTAATTTAATCATGTTTATTAATTAATTAAGTCACCTTTACTTTATTTTTCACTTAAGCTAAACTTAGGCCCATTAATAATTAATTAATTATTAATTACTCGCCTTTAGGGTTTTGATCTCCTTTCATAAGGATTGATCTCTTTTTAATTATTCAATTCTTTTTTATGCATTTTTTGCTTCACGACAAGCAGAGCACTATTCTCATGTTTTCGTTATCTCTTCTATGTGATAGGTTATTTGCTTGTAGGTGTTCACTGGGTTTTGTGAGGTTGTATTTATCAACTTCAATAGGTATGACATCATGTACATCTAAGCAAGAGATATATTTGTTGCATAATAAAAGAGCATCTACCATTGATCAAGAGGGTATCTTGTCGAGACTCCAAGATCACTTGATATCTCTCCCTCCACAAACTCGAAAGAAATTTTATTACAAAAATTCATTTTGTGCATATCATAGAGTTCATGGTCATGCTACTAATGAATGTAAGGATTTGAGTAGTAAAATTGAACATCTTAAGGAGTTTGGTACTCTTCCTTATGTGGGGGCACCTAATTCCTCTAATTGATACTGAATTTCACTCTAGCATTCATCTCATCAATTATTTTGGCTCATCCTTGTCCTACACTATGTGGGGGCAAGGGTTTGAGTAGTCTTTTCCTTGTTTGTCACTTGTCATTGTCTCTTTTGGCTAGTCGTTAACCTTTCATGAACATATAAGAGCAAGCTTGGGATGTTGAAAACCTTCCTTAAGTTGGCTCACATGTGACA
This sequence comes from Sequoia sempervirens, assembly GCA_007258455.2. Lineage (NCBI taxonomy): Eukaryota > Viridiplantae > Streptophyta > Pinopsida > Cupressales > Cupressaceae > Sequoia > Sequoia sempervirens. Next base: position 124,623,603 of record VDFB02271358.1, read on the forward strand.
TACTACTTTTCTCATGATGTAGCTTACCAGAAATATATGACTTGGCACAGGGTTTTTTGAGTAATCTCTCATGTTTTCTTCTTCTACTCTAAAGAAATTTCTAATAGGAATAGTGTTAGAAACCGATTTAAAGTGGAGGCATACATCGACACTCATATTTCATTGTATGATTTTCTTTTTCTTGTGATTTCCTCTCTTGGAAACATTAGGTACAATGTTACCCAAGATGAGACCTTACACTTGTCCTCTTTTAGAAACAAGATAAGACCATTTACATTTATCCTCTCTTGGAGACATTAAGCATGATGTTTCCTAAGATGAGTGTCAAGCATACAAAATTTTTTCTTACCTCATAGAGCTCGATGACCATTTTTTGTGTGGAGCCTTATTAAAGTTATCAAGAGGTATAACTTTGGTATGGTTTGAGTGGGAAGCTCAGTCTAAGGCATCAATTTCCCCATAGTCACTTGCATTTGTGTGAGTGTATACCAGTCATGAGTGTATGTTTCTCACCTTTTAGGACTTCTCACCCAATAGACAGCCAAGAATTCTATCACCTCAGAGTGAGTATGCATTTTTTGGACAAATAGCTTAGATCTGATCCACAACATGTTGGAAAAATGGTCGAAGCTTGATCCACCCTTTTAATTTTGCTCATTTTTACTTCTCTTCCTTCTATTTATTTCCATTGCATGATCGTGTATCTTGATTTGCTACAATTATTACATGCTATGCATGTCCTTTTGCACTCATGTCGATTTGACTTTGGATCTTGGATCATGGAAGCTTGACTGCTTCCTCAATGTTTGTTATCCTAGACCATCCACATTCATACAATTGGACCCGTCTTGAATGTATACTTTAGTGTGAATTTGAAGTAGGTTCATCCTCACTCAAGTGGGTACTAAATGTGGACATCGAAAAAGTAACCCTTCTAATTTTTCTATCTTGTTTGGGCCCTCCTTGTGATTTTGGCTTAATATTGCATTGATTTAATGTTGTATTAGGTCTTGGGCCCTTGTAAATTGAATAAAATACATGTCTTGTAAAGGTGTTGTAAAGTGTTGTAAATGACTTTCAAAGTTAAATGTAGACCTTTATTAAGTATCTAGGTCTAATGGACCTATTTTTCCTTTAATGCAATATTGTAAAATGTATTTAATGACATTTTCACATTCATCTAGAAGGCTTGTAAATTAAACTTAGTTTTAATCTAGTTTTGTAATGTGTATTACACATTCACATTGGATTTTGTGCCTTTATAGGCTATGTGGACCTCATTTTAATGTGGTAAAGAGTATTTAATTACACTTTCACATTGAAATTTGTGTCACTAGCCTTAATTTCCATTTACATCATCATTAATAGGCCCCTATGGTCCCATATTGTGCATCCCAAGGCTTATTTTGATCAAAGAGCTGATAAAATCAACATAAAAACTAAAATTCTTCATTCCCCAACATCACAGCTAGCAAAAGAGCCCTTGTGGGACCCATTTGCCACTTTTGGTAAATGAGTCCCATCTAGGTGGGACTAAGTCACCCAGAGTGGCGAATTAGTCCCATTTGGGCCATTTTTGAGGTTTGAGCGGGAAAAATTAGGTTTTAAGTTTAATTTTCCTCCATGTTGGCCTTGGGGATCAAATTAACGACCATTTTAGGTGGATTTACTATATAAAAAAGCTTATAAACCCTAATTTATAATTCATTCATCATTCACTCATCATTCATTATCTCTCTCAAGTCAAGCAAGCTAGGGTTTTAGTATCTTAAGTCATCAAGATAGCTTTCAATAGCATTCAAGGGCAGATTACTCATCCATTGTTCTATAAATTCAAGATCTATCATCATGGAAATTTTCTAATTATTTCATTTCATTTTCATGCTTCCTCTTATTTCTTCATTTGGTTTAACTACCTAAAAGGGGTTTTACCAAGGCAAACCCCTATTCCCTAACATTCAACATTTTCTCTTTCTTTATGTGGTTGTAGGTCTAGGTAACTTGAAATCTTGGAGATCAATGAAGAATAGGTTAAAAATTTGTTGAAGAAATTTCCTTATTGGCTAGGTCAAAATATTCATAAAAAGTCACTTACAGTGTTGAAAATTAGGGTCTCAGATCCAAATACCTGGAGGAACAAAAAGTGCAGACCAAGAGCTTTCGTTTCCACTTTTGGATTTTCAAAAAAGCCAAAGTGGACTCATACACCATTAGTGGCGTATGAGTCCCACTATACATATTTTTTATATATTTTTGTAGATTCGGATACCCATTTGGTTGAAATGGGACCTGACATAGTTTTCTAGATTTGGGACTAAGTCGCCTAGAATGGTGTATGAGTCCCAGTAGGTCAAAATCTTAGAATCAACAACATTTCCAATCTTCATTCTAGTCCTCAACACATTACTAGGTGCACACTTTTAGTTTTACTTTCCTATTCTGTTTTATTGGCATTTCTATTCATCTTTTTAGGTCTTTTTGCATATCACATTGTGTTTTCAAACACTTTGCATTTTCTTAGTTTTGCATTAATAATCAATCTTCTTTATCACTTTCTGGCCTTAAGAACAATCTCCTTTGAAAAAACTCAATCTCTATTGAATTGGAATCTCAAGGATTTGTTCTTGAGTGTGAACTTTGTGAAATCATATTCCTCTTCCTTCATTCCCCTTTTAGGTGTGGATAAGGAAATTTGTGCATTCCATTTCCATAGTCCTCAGGAGGGATGATGGCTAAACTATCCTATAGATTCACCAGGGTTGTAATCAATTAATTGTTTGTTTAATGATCTAGGAATTGGTCTTGACAGAGAGTAATTTTGATATATTTGGTTAGTGGATCGTTGCTCGATGGCTCAAATTTAGGTTCTTGTTATATATGTATACGTCTAAAAATGGTCATGATTAAGCTTGTTAATTAATTAAATATGAATTATTTAATTAATTATCCTAAAATCATCTACATATAAATAAATTTAATTATTTATTTATATTGTTCATTTTCTAATTCTTCTACATTAATTAAATATGAATTATTTAATTAATTCTCCCAAAGTCATCTACATATAAATAAATTTAATTATTTATTTATATTGTTCATTTTCTAGTTCTTCTACCTTAATTAAATAAATAATTTTATTTAATTATTGACATTTCCCACATTCCTCTTAATTAAATTAAATAAATACGATTATTTATTTTAATTATCATATCATTCTAAAGTTTGAATATTTGAATATTTAAATAATGGAATATTCTCTTCATCCCATAATCAAATTAAATATTAAATATTTAATTTAATATTTTCCTCTCACTCTAAATTCACTTTTAAAACATAATTAAATATAATTTATTTAATTATGCGAGTTTCTTTATCCTTCTTCACTTACAAATTAAATAAATTTATTTTATTTAATTCTAACTCATTCTAAACTCATACTTTGAAATGGCAATTTCCCTTCGGATCTCAATAACGAAAATTGAAGGAAAAGGGAAACCTTCTATCTCCCTCTCCACTTACGAAAATCTTCCACCGTCCATTCGAACAAGCTTAATCTGGGCCATTGAAACATGTCATCCAATCGAATCCTTTCAAAGACTCTATAAATACTGGTACAAATCCATGCATTGGTTACTACCAAATACACGCATTTACACGGCGAACATATAGGCTTATGCATTCACATCATTTTCAGCATCACAGTGATATTATCATCCTTAGCATAGTCTTGCATTTGGCATAATGTGCAATTTTAAATCTCGTTCTTCATGCTGTTCATTTTGTTGACATTGATCTGCTGATCTGAGAGCCATTGGAGACAACAAAATGCTGGAGTTAGAGAGAGATAAGACAATTTCGGGGAAGCTACAATAACGGTTTTCTTATTATGTTTTCTTTTTCAGTTTTCCTGATTTAATGTCTTATTGATGTGTTTGAATTTCATTTAGATTGATACATTTTTCACACACACATAAAATGGTGCCCACTGTGGGGCCTGAACCCATGACTTTAACATTCTCTATGAGTTTTTTTGACATTTTCCACGTTTTGGAGTTAACTTTTGGAAAAATTTGGTGTTTAAGCGCATTCGACATTTTCTGTGGTGCATACAGGGTTTTTGACTCATTTGTTTTGTAGGATTCTGTAGCGCATATAGTAATTGTTCTAGCGCATATAGTAACTGTTTTAGCGCATTTTGAATCTTTCTTGTGGTGCATATACTTTCTGTTTCAGTGCATATACCTTCTATTTTGGTGCATATACCTTCTGTTTTAGCGCATATATCGTATGTTTTGACGCATATAATTTCTATTCTAGTGCATATGGAGTGTAACACAAATACAAAATTCTAAGTTTGATGCCTTCCGCAGACATAATTATTTTCTTTTTCTTTTTTTGGGATTTTTAAAATGAAGCAATCCTAGGGTAGCCACATTTGGATAAAATAAAACAATCTAGGATAGTCACCACACAATGATCTTGCAGTTAAAATTGAACAAACTTGTTTTTGGTGAAGCAATATCTTCACTTAGATTAGATCATTGTGATTTGGAATTTTAAAAGAACATTTGCTTACTTTGTATGTGGCAATAGGTCTATGCTCTCCCCTTAACTAGGTGATCAGAATACTAGACTTTCCTTTTTAGTTTTCATGCAATTTTACTGTTTCAATTACATCCTTTAGAGAGCTTGCCGTAGTGGGAAAAAGTACTCACCCTACAAGAACAACTCAAGTGGATTCAAGCCAAAGCCAGGCTATTCTGCCCCACTATAAAATTTAAAGCGAATTTGGGGAAACCCTCTTTTGCCGGTAGTGTGCAAGATAACCATCCCCAAAGCCTTTGTTCTAAAGGTTGGGAGGTCTCCTGAGGGAGTTTATTATTGCTGCACCAAACAGAAATCCTTACTATAAACCTAGTGTAGTGGCTAGTTGAAGTTAGTTTCTGAACATTCTAATAATCACAGTGCGAGGAGAGGGAAGAATCTACCCCCAAGACAATCACCATATAACTGCCAAGGACCATTTGCTTAGGGGATCCGGTATCCACTTATGTAACTCTGAGTATGCGCCTGGGAAAGACAAAAACATGGGCGCCCCTTCAAGGGTGACACGGCTGTGTGAGTCGACGTAGTTCTATGTGGGCTATTGATTACTAGAATGACCTACCTGAATATTAAGAGTGAGTCTGTCTGAATTGTCTTTCATGTGCTAAGCCTATGAAAACATTTGTTGAAAACATTTTCTTGATCAAACACTTCATGTTACTGTAGGGCCTTTAAAACAACTATTTTTCAAAATGTTTTTTATGTCTTCCATCACATTAATTTAGTTAAAAAGATCATCCAAAATAAACATGAAGAACAACAACTAAAACCATTCAAAGGTTATTCATATCTTTGGTTTAATAACATTCTCAAATACTTTTCCCATGCTTAGAAATTGGAAATCAACAAAGTTTGTCAAGAAATCAGTTTCCAATAGAATCAGAAAACCTAAGAAACCATTGGGATACAAGAAAACATTGCAAAAAAGAAATTTTTTATACAAAAGTCAACACGTGTTGCTTCATTTCCATGGATTTCTTCATAGATACCAAAACTTTATTAAAGGATTCACTGATGAGTATGTTGTAGATCCCTTAGATTCTCGAGCTTATTATCAGATATTATCTCTATCACAATGGCATAATCATAACCAACCTCTTGAGTTTGATAACATACCACAACCTACCATTCAATATACTTCACACCCAGTCATATTCTTCAAAGATCTTGAAATAATTTCTTTAAAAACAAAGATCAAAATATTTTAGAGTGCACCTTTCAAAAAAGCTTTCTAATTTTTGGTTCAACTTCCCCAACATGATTCTGACATCCTTCATCATTGGAAGCCACAATCAAAAAAAATAAATTAGGAGTATCCTTGATCATATCATAAAATTCACATCTTATCAGATCAAGATACCACCCATCAATTGCACTTGTCAAAACTATGATCTAAGTCTAGAAGAACTCTTCAAAATCATATGCCTATCTCCACAAGATCCCAACACAATAAATTGAAGGATACAATCCAAAAATGTCATATTCAAAACAATCAAGAGGAGGGTGAAAGCAGTAATCCTCTATACATTATGAGTCGTAATCCACTTTTTGACAAAGATATGGATAACAGAGAAGAAAATCCTTTCCACCAATACAAAGACACAAACAAAACACATGTGGATAGTGATGAGGAACAAGATGAGGAACATCTTAGAGAGGCTGAGCAAGATCCAAAATTTCACAAAGCCATAGAAAATATCTTGTAGCGGGATAAAGAAAAATATTTCTGCTATTTAGCTAACCAAGGAACGAAATTGCCTCATGACTTTAATACTGATAATTTAAAAAGAAAACCTGAGGAAAAACCCCTACATGATCTCAACGCTTTAACTCAAAAAATCAAAGCACTTCAAGGAAAAATCAAAGAGTTACAAGGGGGAACAACCACAAAGAAATATACTCTTGAGGACATTTGTCCTTATCCCTTTGATCGAAGTCTCAACATGATTCCATTTCCCAAACATTGTGAAATGCCAAAATTTGATCGCTATAATGGGAAATCAGATCCAATTGATCATGTTAGAGACTTCTGAAACATGACATTGGAATTTTCTCACAAAGACACTTACCTAATGCATTTATTCCCTAGGAGTCTTGGAGTACACTCTATGGAATGGTTATCAAAAATTACACCTCTCGTTAGAACATTTGAAGAATTAATCAATCTGTTTATATCTCAATATGCCTACAACATACAACATTAGATCACCATGATAGATCTCTGCAAAGTTGCACAAAAACCTTGCGAATCTTTCATTACTTTTTTTCAGAGATGGAGAAGAATGCTCGCTAGATATCCACGTCCTGTTCCTGAAAAGGAAAAGATGGTTACCTTCATAAATAACTTGAATTCAGAGATGAGCTATCATTTAAATTTACATTGTCCTACCTCTTTTGAGAAACTAATCGAAGATGCTATAACCATTGAAGGTGCATTGGGAAAAAGAGGAACAATAAAACTTGACAAAGACAATCCTAGCTCATACAATCATCACAATAATCAGGACAAGTCTAAATTCTAGACTCGCAACAAGAATGTGGTGAATGATGGAGTTGTTGATGTGAATCATGTCTTGACCAACCCATTTATTCTTAGTGCTCCAAGTACTCGCAACAACAATGTCAACTCAATTACAAATCAAGGGAACAATACTCATCCTCCCAGAAACAATGTAAATCAACATTCTACTCCCAATCAAGGGACTTCCAACAATTCAAGTTATCAAGGAACCAATAACAATCATAACTCCTTAGGGAACACCTTGAACACAAATCCACAACGATTTTCATTCTTCTCTCGTAGAAGAAATTATACATCAATAGGTCAATCTTTGGAATCTGCACTCAAAGAATTAATGGCCAAAATTTTCATTACCTTACCACCGTAGCGAAACTATGAACCCAGTGTAAAGCCTCCATCATGGAATGAGGCATACTATTGTGAGTATCATTGGTGCAAAGTTCATCACACAAATAACTGTCAAGCCTTGAAGAATACTATTCAAGACTTAATCGACAATGACATCATCACAATAGAAGGACATCAAAAATCAAATGAAGAACACCAGCCTTTTCGAAATCCTTTTCCTAACTATCAAAAGGGTGAGTCTTCTAAAAAAAATGTGAATCATATTGAGGATCCGATAATTAATCATATATACACTGATGATGAATGGATCAATGTCATAAAAGTAAAGGAAAAGATGGAATATAGGGAGGTCAACGCAACAACAAGGGTGCAAGCCAAAGTTTTCTTAAAAGGAGCCTCTTCAAAATCTACTGAACCTCCACCTCAACATCAATATGATTTGGTCAACCAACTTTGGAAAACCCCAGCTCAAATTTCTATGTTGGAACTATTGAAGATTTCCCCAACCCATAAGGAAATTCTTGAAAAGGCCCTCTTTGAAACAAATGTATCCACTAATTTGGATGTGAACCAATTTCAAGCCATGGTAGGACACTTGTCCTCATCCACTTGCCTTTCATTCTCTAAAAAGGATGACATTTCCATAACTCATCCCCACAATTCATCATTGTACTTAGAAGTCATGGTTCACAAGTTTCATGTCAGACGAGTTCTACTAGATGGAGGTGCTAGTTTAAATATATGTACCATGAAGTTGGTTAAAGCTTTAGGATTTTCTGAAGACTCCAGTGATTTCAGGAGAAAGATTACCATAAAAGCTTATGATGATGAAGAACGAGCATCCAAGGGTCTAATCATGTTGCCAATCAGAGTGGGCCCTATTATCAAGAATACTTTATGTCAAGTATTGGACCGTGATCTTGCATATAACATCTTGTTGGGTCATCCTTGGATCCACGAAATGCAAGTTGTCCCATCAACCTATCATCAATGTCTTAAGTTTCCTTATGATGGATAGGAAATCATGATACCAGCTGATAATTCAAACATTCAGACTTGTGCCAATCTAAAGGCCAGTCAAGATACTTTGGTTCCTAACAATCAAGAAGCTCATGCTAGTACCTCTCTAAAGATTGACACACAAATTAGTCAATTAACCAACAGTTTTGACAAAAAATTGAAATTCAAGGACCATGGAGTTGGAGAGTACTCTCTTTGTCTTACAAATTTAACTACATCACCTTGATCACATGGACAACCATCTATCATGGAACATCAAATATCAGCGGCATCAACATCAAAGCAACCACCAACAGAGTCAATCACAAAGTTTAATGGACAATTTATCAAAGAAAAGTTCCCCATGGAAGATCCTGAGGATACAGAAATTCTAAACTGGCTCTATAAAGATGAAGATGAAGCAGTCTTTAATGTCAAATTACCCACGGACAAATATGGAAAAGGGTACTCAATCATGCAGAAGATGGGCTATTATAAAGGTCCTATTGGAAAAAGGAAAGGAGTATTTGAACCTATTCACCTCCATGGACTTGCTGCAAAAGAGAAAACTAGATTGGGCTATGATACTCACGCCAAAGAAAGCACATTCAAACAACCGCATGGCACTGTCTTCACATTGCAAGAAGGATCAGATTCACGAAAAGCATGTTTGGCAATAGTTCAAAACTTTGTGGATATCAATTCTGACATAGACTCTGCTGAATATGAATGGGACACCATTTACAATGATGAGTTCTAGAGGGATAAAGAGGTTGATGTAATACACCAGTACGCCCCAACTCTAATTGAAGGAGAAGGGTTAGGGTCCCAACCACAAGAATATGAACCACAAATTGACTATGATTCTCGTGATACTGAGTCAGATTTAAATGAACAAGATTATCATGAGGACAGTATTATCATTGATCCACCTCATACCATGGATCCTACAAACAACTTTGTTATGACCATAACCATAGCTGATTTCACGCAACCTGATGACTCGATACCTTTGATTTATCCTGATCTCATTGATTGGGATTCATCTAAACCTATTGATATACCTATGTTTCCAAGTGATGAAGCTATTGTAAACTTCCTTTTGGCAGAAGATGTAAATAATTGTTCCATTAACGATTTTTGATATAAAGTCTTTGATCAGGAGAGTGTCAATTCTCCCAGCTGCAAAAGTAAAAATAAAAAAAAGAGATCTAATGGTGAAAACCAGAATCTGGCAGTATTAGATCAAACAAAAGATAAAATAAAGAGCGTATCAGATGTTAAAAACCTTTTTAAGGCACCAGACGATGGGAATCTTAACACTCTCCCGGAGCACTACCATGAGCGATTGCCTATTCTAATTGAACCCACAAATGCGGTCAACCTTGAAACTTTAGACAAATCAAGGATCCTACAGTTAGCTGCATCAATGACAGAGAAAGAAGTACCATAGTTTATGGAGTTTCTAAAAAAAAATCAAGTCAACTTTGCTTGGTCTTATGCGGACATGCCAGGTCTCGATCCTGATTTGATCATGCATCATTTGTCTATCAAACTAGGAGTTAAGCCTGTGAAACAAAAACTTAGAAAGATGCACCCTCATGTTGCATTATTGGTTAAGGAAGAACTAAGAAAACTTTTGGATGTAGGCTTCATAAGATCAATTGACTATGCAGAATGGATCTCTAATATTGTACCTATATCTAAGCCAGATAAAACTATAAGAATATGCATAGATTTCAGATATCTTAATAAAGCATGTCCTAAATATGACTTCCCACTGCCAAACATCGACACTATAGTTGACCTGATGACTGGCCATGCCATGTATTCATTAATGGATGGTTTTTCTAGTTATAACCAAATCAAGATTGCACCTGAAGACCAGGAGAAAATGACTTTCACATGTCCATGGGGAATCTACTATTGGAACGTCATGCCTTTTGGTTTGAAGAATGCTAGGGCTACTTATCAAAGAGCCATGACTATAATATTTCATGACATGATGCACACATTCATGGAAGATTATGTTGATGAAATTTTGGAAAAATCATACACCAGAGAAGGACATCTTGAAATATTGTCCAAAATATTTGCAAGATTAGAGAAATTCAAAGTTTGCCTCAACCCCAAGAAATGTGTCTTTGGGGTCAAATCGGACAAACTCTTGGGGTACATTGTTTCAGAAAAAGGAATTGAAGTGGATCTGGCTAAAGTACAGGAAATTATGGAAATGCCTCCACCAAGGAACATTAGTCAATTGAGATCACTACAGGGACAACTGTAGTCTATACGAAGGTTCATCGCACAATTGGCCAACAAAAGCTCACCTTTCACACATCTACTGCATAAGAATGTTCCTTTCAAGTGGGATGAAAAATGTGAATTGGCTTTTCAACAAATAAAATAGTATTTAATGACTCCACCAGTGCTCCTACCACCAAATCCAGAAAAAACCACTAATCTTATATATTGCTACTATAGAGACATCTTTGGGGGCACTACTAGTGCAAGAAGACTCTACAGGAAAAGAACATGCAATCTACTACATCAGCAAAAAACTAACAAGTCATGAGCTCAACTACACTTCTATCGAGAAGGCTTGTCTGGCAGTAGTCTTTGCTTCACAGAAATTTTGGCATTACATGTTAACTCATACAATCAATCTGGTTTCAAAGATTGATCCACTCAAATATTTGTTAAGCAAAGCATCATTGACAGGAAGGTTAGCAAAGTGGGTAATGATTCTGAGTGAGTTTGACATACATTATGTTGATCGCAAGGCAATCAAAGGACAGGTTATCGCTGATCAACTAGCTAAAGCACCATTGCAAGCAGACCATCCCCTACACATTGAATTTCCAGATGCTGATGTCTTTGCTATGGAATATAAACAACCATGGTCTTTATGTTTTGATGGTTCTTTCACTCAACATGGATCGGGGGTAGGCATAATTTTTGTCACTCCTCAAGGACACACCATTCCTTGATCATATAGGCTGATGTTTCCATGCACCAACAACATAGCTGAATATGAAGCATTGATCACTGGTCTTAAAATAGCACTGGAATGTAGGATTACAGAACTACAAGTATATGGCGACTCATAGCTAGTCCTTAATCAGATCAATAACGACTATCAGACCAAAGATGACAAACTGCTACCATATAAAAAGATGGTGGATGACTTCAAGAAATATTTTGTGAACATTCAATTTACACAAATTCCAAGACTTGACAACAAAGCAGCTGATGCCATGGCTACGATCGCGTCATTGCTACAACTCCCAGAAAATTAGACTCGCTATGAATTTCTAGTGGAACAATCATTTACACCTGCCTATGAGATGCCCAAAAGCCAAATTATTTGCCACTTGGTAGGATCTGATTCACCTTGGTACGGAAAAAATTATGCCTATCTCAAAGATGATATCCTACCACCTGATTTATCTCGTAACCAAAAACACAATTTTATTCGCCAATCCGCTCGCTACACTCTTATCGCTGACACCCTTTATCACCATGGTCTTGATGGTACTCTACTTTGATGTCTTGAACGTGATGAATCTAAGAAAGCTTTACAAGAAGTTCATGGTGGAATTTTTGGTACTCATTCGAGTGGGCTAACCTTATCCAAGAAATTGATTAGAATGGGTTACTACTGGCCTACAATGGAGAGGGAATCATTCACTTTTGTGAAAACATGCTCAAAATGTCATATTCATGGGAATCTTATTCATGCTCTTGCACAGGAACTTCAACCATTCACACCAGCCTGGCCATTTTCTCAATGGGGGCTAGATCTAGTGGGCAAGATTCATCCTTCTTCATCGAATGGACATAAATTCATCATCATAGCTACAAAGTATTTTACCAAATGGATTGAGGTAGTACCTCTTACTAAAGTTACCGACAAACAAATATCATCATTCATACTCAACTATATTATTTGTCGGTATGGAATTCCCAACTCCATTATTACAGATAATGGACGTCCTTTCAAAAATCAAGATGTTGATGAACTTTGTGAAAGATTTCACATTCAGCATAGATATTCAACACCTTACTATCCACAAGGGAATGGCCAGGCCGAGGCCTCAAATAAAACAATATTGAAAATATTGAAAATCTTGAAAAAGACTATGAATGATTTAGGGAAGGATTGGCACGTTCAACTCAATCCTGCCTTGTGGGCCTACATAACCAGTGTCCGCACGCCAACAGGAGCAACACCATTTGCTCTTGTCTATGGAGCAGAAGCCATATTACCTTTAGAAGTTGAGATTCCCTCACTTAGGGTATCATTGAAAGGTCTTACAATGGATGATGAATACAGAATTTCCCAACTCCAAGAGCTTGAACTCCTAGATGAGAAGAGACAAAGAGCAGCTGATCATTTGAAAGCATATCAACAGATGATGTCTCGCAGCTATAATCACAAAGTAAAGCCATGTACCTTTCAAGTGGGTGATCTTGTTCTGAAAGAAAACCCACGCAATTAGCAAGACTGAGAGAAGAAAGGAAAGTTCAAACCCAATTGGCTAGGTTCTTATGTGGTTATCGCAATTTATGGTTCAGGAGCCTACAAGCTATCAACACCAGAAGGGGACCTGTTTGGCGAACCTATCAACAACATGCACCTAAAAAAGTATTATGTCTAAAGTGGTTATCATCATCAGAAAAAGTCCTGAAGAAATACAAAAAAATAGAAAAAGTCCTAAAAGTACAAAAAGGAAAAAGTCTTGAAGAAATACAAAAAAATTAGAAAAAGAAGTCTGAAAAATCATAAAGGTCCTAAAAAAAAAAAGTCATAGGGTGAAAACCTGGCAATAGGCAGTCTATTGACAAGAAAACAATAAAAATAAATAGTGAAAATCTGGCAAACAGACGCTATTTGTAAGTCTCCATCTATTAGTTCATGTTCAACACTTAACTTTTCGACATTCCTTTAATACATCTTTCCCATCATCTTAGGGCCATACCAACATCATGCTATCATCATTTTCCTCGAGCGATAAGGTCTTATCATGGCTTGATTTATTGTACATATTCATTTCAAAAAATACCGAGGGCAAAAGATACTGGGGGCAACCAACTTTCAGGTTTTACCGAAACATCTAGACAACGATGTCAAAACCAATCACGCAAATAAAATAATCAAATCATATACCTATCCAATCATTGATCCATCTCATAACAGTTTTTCAGTTGTGCACCTTATCATGACTCATATCTGAATGATCTATAATCTGAATAATGTTTGGAATCACAGTGTTTCATTTTTGAACAATGGTTGTTTAATTTTTGATATCATCTCTCTAGAGCACACTCAATGATGTCTTGAACTAGAGTGGCAAGGAAAGAGAATGATTTTTCTTTGTCTGCTATTTGGAGGTTAATTATTTATCTGTTGTAAATATGTTGTGAGACGTGATGATTGAAAGTTTATCATTGATGACAGTCCCAAATTTGTATCAGAAGGTGGTTAGGCTTTGTTTGTTTATGCAAGAAATGCTCAGGTCATCTTAGTTTAATTATATCTCGATGCTTGTGTTTACTTGCTATATCAAAAATCATGAAAGTTGTACTCAGGTCATCATTGGTGCTAATTCCCCCTCTAATGCTTGTACATACTTCCAACATTTTAAAAGCACTCTATGATGATTCCAACAAATATACCAATAAGCTCAACAAAAGGTTTGCTTCATTAAGTTGCATTTCATACTAGATCATTGTGCATGTCTTCATAGTGGATTTGCATCAGAGTTTTGAAAGGATAATAATCACATCAAATGACGGCCATGTCTCTTTGGACTATTTGTGGAGGATATTCAAACATTTGTTTCATCATTCCATCATCATTCCATTTGCATTTCATTTTCATTTATCCATTATCATTTCATCCTCATTCCATTCACATTTCATTTTCCTTATCATTTTCATTTCATATCCATATCATTTCATTATCATTTCATATCATTTAACAATTCCATTTCATATAATTTAACATTTCATTATCATTATCATTTAACATTTCATTATCATTATCATTTAACATTTTATTATCATTATCATTTAACATTCCATTTCATATCATTTAACATTTCATTATCATTATCATTTCATCATTTCATTACCATTATCATTTCATCATTTCATTTTCATTTCATTTTTATTATCATTCATTGCATCATCATTCATTTCATTTCTTTCATATATTATCATTCTCATTACTTTCATTAACATCTCATATCATCCCATTTCATCTCTTATCATTATCATTATCATTTCATTCTCTTATCATTAATTATCATTTCATGTCATTAACTATCATTTCATTTCTTTATCATTTCATTATCATTATAATCCCATTTATCATGTCATTTATCCGTTCATTCTTATTACAAATCATTATATTTCATCACATATCATACATCTCATCACTATTTACTCATCTCAATTTCATATTAGTATTCATATCATTTTACATCATGTAATACCATTTTATCATACAAATTCATAATGCATATCATGAACACAACATTCATTTTTTCATCATATTATCATCATTTACTTTGAAAAAATTCAAAAATAAACATTTCATATATACATTTTCATAATCACATCATAAGTCATCCACCTGCATAGAATCATCAGTACACATCATCAATCATCATCATCATAATAAAAACATCATATCAAATCATCCTGCATACCATGATAATCATTAACTCATTCAAATGCATACCAAAATCCATAACACATAGAAATAAATACATATCACATCATCATATCATAAATGCACAAAACATCATCCAAATTCATAATTGTTGCATATCATCACTCATAAAAAATGATACAAATGTCCAATGAAACTGAAATGTCTAAAGAGAAATACATGATATATGATCAAAAATCAATGTACATGCTCCAAAAATGATACAAATGTCCAATGAAACTGAAATGTCTAAAGAGAAATACATGATATATGATCAAAAATCAATGTACATGCTCCAAAAATGATACACATGTGTGAACTATATTTGCTAACTGGTCAATGCCCCTGATGGAGCTGGTCTGAAAGGAGGTGGCCTGCCACTGGTACCTACGTCTGGATCCTGCTGAGGCTCGGTAACCCCTAGGCTTTGTGTACGTGTCTGTGACCTGCTCCTGGTCCTAGTGTGGGACCATGGGAATGGATCTTTGCAATCAAGAGGACATAACTCCTCATACCTGACATGGTAATACTCGGCCTCTCTCACCATCTCCATGCCCTCTGTAATGGCATCCTGTAGTGAGAAACTCTCTACAGTACCCATCAACCTCTGAGCCACTCCCTCAGCCTCCATCGCCCTTCATCTGAATGAATCTCTCTCTGTGATCACGTGGGCTAACTATGGGTCTGGGGCAGGCGCCTATACCTGTACTTGTGCCTGAGCCTATACCAGTTGTGCCTATAGTTGTACAATCAATCCCTGGGCTGCGTTAGCTAACCCTGTAGCTGTCCCTGCTGACCCTGCAGTGCCTGTACCTGGCCCTGAAGGGTAGCTATCTACCCCTGCTGTGATGAGGATCCCATCCAAATCACTGTCCGTCATCTAATCCCTGTCCTTGGTCATCGCATGATCTGGACACCCCTCAAGATATCTAGCCTCGACTGCCTCAGCACCTACCCCCCATCCCCGCTATCATCTCCATCATCCCCATCGGAACTCTCCTCCTCTCCACTTTCCTCCTCTCCTGCAACTGCTCCCTGCTCGCCACCAGCCACATCCTCCTGTCTCACTGCCCCTGGTTGTGGTACTACTAGAATGGGTTGTGGCTCATAAGGACTGGTAAACCGTGGAAAGGGATGCATGTGGAAATATAGAGAATACTCATCAGACATACCAGCATCCACAATGTCTCACCTGTCAGCCCATGCCTCAGATGCTAATGACATGAACTCTATATATGTTGTCTGATAGGAAATACATGGCCCCCATCTAGCCTCATCTTTGCTCTGGGCATAGTGTGCGACCCCCTGTGGTAGCCCCTGGGTAAATCCAAACTGTCTCTGCACCCACAACGCTAGAAACCTCTCAAGGATAAAAGGAGTCCTCCCTATTAGAAACTGAGGAATGCATACAAATGACATCTCTAGATCATCTATAGCCCATGGATCGCAATCAAGATATGGTCGCCATACCACTATATCCATATCATCTAAAAGTCATCTCCAGTAATCCACCTTGCCTAGCTTGGGCTGGGTAAGGAACATAACATACATATATACATAGGGCCTACTTGGAGGCCTAACTCTGGGGCACGCCGGTCTCATCACAGCAAGATGCTCCCATACCCAGATTTGTAGCAATGTCACACCACATGACAAACTGGAAGCACCCCTGTACACCTCCTGATGCAAATCATGATATAGATGCGCTAACATGCAACTCCCCCATGCATATCTCCACGGCTGTAACAACATCTACTCCAAAATCCTGCCCCATCCCACTGATAATCCCTTTGCCCAGTGATCCAGACAAAGGAGACCTCCAATGAATGCACCCAAAACTGCAGGCAAGGCTAGATATCCTTGAAAGTCAGCCCATGGTACCTAGTACCCAGCTATCTGTCCATCACCATACACCCTCCTCAAAGCATCTGTACCCCCAAGCTCCTTGTGATCATAGTACACAAGGGCACCAACCACTGGGATACCTAATATCCTGTATACATCCTTCGGAGTCAGCGTCGCCTCACCAGTCAGCATATGAAAGGTGTTGTGCTCTGAATGCCATCGCTCTGCTAGTGCCATCAACAATCCTCTGTTGACTCGAATCAGCGGTAGAGCCAACAAGGATCTCAAACCACATGTATCTATCAAAGCTATATCAACAGGTGTCAACTCGGGTATCCTATCCCACCCTGTCAAGTGCTGCTCTCTAATCTGGAGGTTTTTGAAAACCTCATATTTTCATCACAAGGATAAGTAATCAAAATCATACCAATCATTCAATCTTAATCAATCAAAATCAATTAGACTCATATCTATTAGTGACCTATATCAGTGAACTATATCAGACCCATATCAATGACTCATATCTATGTATCATATCAACGACCCATGTCACACAATCAATCCTATCAGGCAAACCAATACATAATCTATCTATCTGGATATCATATCAATCTGTTCTACCATCAATTACTATTTGTTTTCTATTGCAAAAAGTAAATTTATCAGAAGTCATATCAATCATTTATCCGACATTTACTCTTTCTTTTCTACTCTGGGAAGCAAAGTTATTAGTTCAATCTACTCTTTATTTTTGAAACAAAGTTATCAAACAATTACTCTTTGTTTTCTACTCTAGGAAGTAAAGTTATCAATCAATCATCAGATTATTCTATCATTTCTATCCATATGATGACATGACAATTTCACTATCTATTGACTAAGGAAGTAATATTCATCATCATTTTCACTTTCCTATCATCAAATCATACATTTGCCCTATTTTCACTATATGCGCTACTTTGTGGCCTCTATGCGCTAAAACCCATATGCGCTACTCTGTGGTCTTTATGTGCTATAACCCATATGGGCCGTTCTTTTTGCTAGATGCGCTCAAACAGATCCCCTATGCGCGATTTCCCTATATGCACTACTTTAATCAACCTAAGTGCTACTTTAATCACTGGATGGGCGATTTCCCTGTATGCGCCACTATTTTTGCTTAATGCACTATTTCCTATATGCGCTACTATTTTTCCTATATGCGCCATATTCCTAAATTTTTGAATGACACCTATATATGCTATTGTTTTCATTGAATGCACTAAACTGGTTTGACGCTAACTATTTCAAATATAGCCTATATGCGCTCTTGTTTTTACCCTAAGCGCTGAAAAAATCATTGAAAGCGCTAAAACGTCATTTTCAAACCCAAAATCCGCGAAAAAACAAAAAAATTTGATTCAAAAACATAAAAAATTTGAAAGCACAAGCATTTAGATCGACTCACCGGTGGTCCATACACAGTTGGCCTCTGGTATCGGTGAGATCTCTCGAATCGGTGGCGATGATAAGGAATCTCCATGTCGTAAGGTCACTCTCAGAGCTACAATATTCATAAAGTCAAAAGTGCAAACAATTTGTCTTTTTCAACTTTTTTACCTTTTAAAGGTCAAACAAAGGTAAGTTTGCTGCCTTTTGACTTTATTTTTATAATGGGACATTCTTTCCATCATTTGTCAGGAGCTAAATCACTCTCACCTCTGCGGAATATCATTATTTAGTCTCAATTGTTTAGCAAAATTTTCACAATCCATATCCTCATCCGTGATTTACCTCCCGAGGGGGCATCATCAGCGTCAGCATCAAAAGCATATCAGGGGAAAAATCTTATTTTTCTTTGAAGCAATGCGTTTCACACATCACTTCAAAGAGGGGAAAAATGTATACGTCTAAAAAAGGTCATGGTTAAGCTTGTTAATTAATTAAATATGAATTATTTAATTAATTCTCCTAAAATCATCTACATATAAATAAATTTAATTATTTATTTATATTGTTCATTTTCTAATTCTTCTACATTAATTAAGTATGAATTATTTATTTATATTGTTCATTTTCTAGTTCTTCTACCTTAATTAAATAAATAATTTTATTTAATTATTGACATTTCCCACATTCCTCTTAATTAAATTAAATAAATACAATTATTTATTATAATTATCATATCATTCTAAAGTTTGAATAGTTGAATATTTAAATAATGGAATATTCTCTTCATCCCATAATCAAATTAAATATTAAATATTTAATTTAATATTTTCCTCTCACTCTAAATTCACTTTTAAAACATAATTAAATATAATTTATTTAACTATGTGAGTTTCTATATCTGTCTTCACTTACAAATTAAATAAATATATTTTATTTAATTCTAACTCATTCTAAACTCATTCTTTGAAATGGCAATTTCCCTTTGGATCTCAATGACGAAAATTGAAGGAAAAGGGAAACCTTCTATCTCCCTCTCCACTTACGAAAATATTCCACCGTCCATTCGAACAAGCTTAATTTGGGCCGTTGAAACATGTCAGCCAATCAAATCCTTTCAAAGACTCTATAAATACTGGTACACATCATTTTCAGCATCACAATGATATTATCATCCTTAGCATAGTCTTGCATTTGGCATAATGTGCAATTTTAAATCTCGTTCTTCATGCTGTTCATTTTGTTGATCTTGATCTGCTGATATGAGAGCCATTGGAAACAACAAAACGCTGGAGTTAGAGAGAGATAAGACAATTTCGGGGAACTTGTAGTAACAGTTGCTTATTCTGTTTTCTTTTTTAGTTTTCCTGATTTAATGTCTTATTGATATGTGTTTGAATTTCATTTAGATTGATACATTTTTCACACACACAATATAATTGTATGTTCTAGATTAGTTAATAAATATATGGTGGAAAATATTCTTCTTTGTAATCTAAGGATATTATACCATAAGGAAGGTTAAGGAACATCAATTTCTTTGAATCTAGGATGTTTCTCTTCATTTATTAGTCTTTCAATAATAGGGAAACCTATATGGAAACCTGTATGATCTATATGCCTTCCAAAATCTAGAATATTTAAATTTCATTCCAAGTAACTTACCCCTATGGAAAAGGTTGAAGGTTGAAACACAATATTAATTAGCCTATAAATATATTAGCCACCCACTATTGTATAAAAAAACCTAGTTGAAGGGAAATATCTTTGACTTCAAGCAATAAATAAAATACAAAAGTAACATATTTATCATCTAGAGAAAGAGTAAAATTTATCTTAACTTTGATGTGACCATCACCACAATGCCTGTCAAGAACACCCGTAAACTAGGATATAACATCCTAATCCTAGATGTGACATTGGGTACCAATAAGAGTAGAAGAGTATTTTACACCAATGTCATAGTTAAAGTGTGGGTGAATAATAATATCAACATTAGAACATTGGACATGAAAATATCCCTTTTCTTTCCATCTTTGGACATCTTTGGGAGTGATAAATGGAAGATAAATAGGATGTATTCCAACACCTTGGACTTGGATATTTAACTCAAATCGCCTAATAGAAGTCATCATACGTTATTTTATTCCTTTTTAGGATACAACTCAAAAATAGAAATATTCGAAAGCTTAAAATTTCCTTTTTCATCAACAAGATCTTATCTATCTTCTACAATATTATGAATTGTAAGCACATGAGAATTACTAGCATTCATTGATCGTTGACTTGCCATAGTAATAATTTTTAGATCTTATTTGAAATTTAGGCATAATTTTTGCTACTAATTTTATTAACTTACAACTTCCCTTCAACATGCTTTCATGGATTCAACAATGTGTTTTAATTTTGTGGCTCCACTGCTACCTTCATTAAATTATTAAATAATTTAAGAAAGTCATTTAATTGTGCAAGTTGGAAGAATTAAAATCCTTAATTAAATAATTATGAATTATTTAATTAAAGAGGGAAAATGACATTTAATTAAATAATTTGACATTATTTAATTAAAAGGGGAGAAAATGATGAATTATTCAAATAATCTGAATTATTCTATTAATAGGAGACTAAGTTGAATTTAACTATATAATTAGAAATTATTTAATTAAATAGAGGAAACAGGTGAATTATGAGAGAAATTATGTTAATAAGTGAAACCAATGTGTGATATACTAGAGATATTTTTAGGGATTCCTTTTTTTCCACTTTTAATATAATTTAAGTAAGTTGAATTATTCTATTACTGGAGACTAAGTTGAATTTAACTAAATAATTATAAATTATCTAATTAAATAGAGAAAATAGGCGAATTATGAGAGAAATTATGTTAATAAGTGAAACCAATGTGTGTGAAGGCTTCTTGTTATACACTTTCCTTTATTATTAGCCTTATATTTCTTTTATGATAGTCATATCTTCCCTTTAAAATCCTGACCTGCCACTACCATGTTATGCCCTTCTATCTATGAACTTGGAATGCACTGGTATTTATGATAGTCCCTTGTTTAAACCTTTCCTGCTTTTGACGGCTAGCTTCAATTCATCACTCAAATCCTTAAAATCTTACACAACCCTAGGGATTTTTCATAGGCATTTAAATCTCAGAGGTTGATCTTTCTAGAATTGTATCAATGCATTTCCATTATCTTTGATATATTTTCTATGGACTATCATTAACATCCTTTCTTTTCATTAGGTATGGAGACCCCCATTAAAGGATTTCATGGCCTTATTTTGACTATCCCATTGGCTACCAAATTTCTTCAAGAATACCTTGTCTCGTATGGTTCATTCTCATCTTGAATTATTACTGATGATGATGCCATTTTCATTAAGGGACCAAATAGTTCAAGGGAAGTTTCCATAATTCTAAGAGTTTCTAATGATTATATATTTGATCAAATGGAATGATCTATACAAGATGCACTATCTATCATGAAGAGGGCACTAAAGTCTAATACAATGTTTGCTAGTGCAAGAGAGAGTGATAAAATGTTGTAGACAACCATGCATAAATGATATATTTGATACAACAGAAAGTTTATGAAGGATACCTAATCCCAACTGCAATATTGAGCATTAAAAAAGGTCAATTATCTCCAAGAGCTTACAATAGCATGTCTCTTTATTGTGTAAAATACCTCATAATGTCTCTAGTATTAAGAAGAAAAAAAGTGTTCTCCTTCCCTTAATTTTTTCAGGAATTTCTTTGGCTTGAATACTTAAGCAACTCAAAAACCCTAAAAGAAAACTCCATACAACTCTATGAAATATTTAATAACAATAAACCCCACAATAATAGAGGCATACCTAGCAAGTTGTAATGATAAACATGCATGTTCAATTATGTATACGAGAAATATGAAAGTTTGAGACTTCTACACTGAGATGGCTTACCAATTCTCTATGGTGGATTACCTTACTTCTTAGAGGTGGACCTTACAATTTCAAAGGTGGATACGTAACTAGATGATTGAATACACTAGTGCATATGTGGATTTATAGATAGGTGGATTTGCAACATTCAGTAGCGGATCTTTTGGATAGGCAGACTTGACAGATTCAGAGGTGGATTTGCTAGATGGGCATCTGCACAACCTTCAAGGGTGGCTTCACTTTTTTGATAGGAATTCTTGTTGGGAACACTTCTATACTTTCATTTAAAAATTTTAGTTTGTTTCTAGTTTATCATGAATCAACTAATCTATTTGTTTGTTCCTATGAGTGTTTCCTACTTATTTATAGTCTCATTTGTTGAAGACTAGTGGATACAACTGTTATCACCTAAGTATGCACCTTGGATGAGTTGCAACACTTAGGCTACTAGTGAAACATGGAGGATTTTCCAAGTTATGGGTAACCTAAAATGGAAAAGAACCTCTAAAGAGGGTTGGTTCCTTTTGATTCTATCACCTATACTAACTTAGACTACTACTTTTTTTTATGAAGAGGGGTGAAAAAGATATAAAAATGAAACTACTACTATGGAGGTGATACACCAAATTGATATTGTACTATTGTTTTGACACAAAATTCTCAATGGTTCAACTAGTTCTTAAGTACACAACTCAAATATTTACACATATTAATTTATTAGCTTTTTATAGGGAGGATTAAGTTTCCATAGTTCAAGAGGAAAATAAATGTTCACACTTAATGGATATTTAAACCAACAACACAAACTATAACCTACACTAAATATGAGCTTCTTCTACTTGTAGGCATTGAGATATGAGACATACAATAGAGAATTTGCATATAAATCACAATATAATATATCAACCACTTGTTTACACACTAAGAAGGAAAAAAATGATTTTATTGATAAAAAGGTGCTTACATAGTAGTACTAGTCTGAAATCCATCTTTCTTTGATTGAAAAATGCTCTAAAATGAAGTACAAAAATGTTTTATTTTTAATATCAAGACTAAAAATTAGAGTTACAATGCATAGAAAAGATAGAAATAAACTTTTGCAAGTTTACAATGCTTTTCTAAAAGTGAAATAACTAATTGAAAATAAATAAGGCATACATTTTAGCATACAATCCTTTCCTAACTCCTAGTAACTAGTTACAATCAACATGTGACATGTGTCACAACTATTTGAAAGGTCAAAATCTCTTCGGGAAGCCAACTGAGTGGTTTCCTTATTTTTCTCTTTTGAATGTAGGTTGTTGAAGACAAGACTTGATTAATCTGATTTATCCAACTAAGGATGCTCCTAGATGCTTGCAAAAGTGGGTGACTTGATCAAATTGTCTCCTATATCTTCTCACTTATCTTCTAGCTCACCAATTGATCCCTATATGCTTGCAACTGTCATTAACTCCTCTATACTACAATGAATAACTACCATTTTCATGATGATAGGGAAGGTGGGAGTGGGAAATATCACCCTCATAAAGGAATTTCTTGTCCAATCTTCCCAAATGATTGGGAAGATGTGACAAAAGGAATTAAAAAATTCCTTTAAGATTCATAGGGGAATAAAAAAGAATTAAAATTTCCTTAAGGGATGCATGAGGATAATAAATGGAAATTAAAAATTCTTCAAATGATGTGGAGTTGCTTCTCCAAAAGGAGAAATAATTTAATGAGGGGTTGACCAAGAAAGGGTGTCATAAATAGCAAGTGGATTAACCCTTGATTATTTTCTTGTTTTCTACTTTTATGTTTGAGGAGTTAATCTTCCCCAAAATAAGCACATTGATCAAGCTCAAAGACAAAGCCTAATTGATATTCATCGTCTAATCCCATGAAGTGGATATATGCCTTGTCATTAGGAAACACAATGAAATGGGTGCAGATCCTCGTTGGTCCCAATCAATTAGTTGAGGATGATAGAGTGAAATATTAATGGTGAAGATGGAGGTAGAGAAGAGGGATGAGACATCCAAATCATCATAAGAAAGCTTAATTACCTCTTCAAGGATGTCCTCAATAATAACAAATTTCATATTGACATTGTTTGATGTACTAGGTGACATTGTGGGTTTCTTTTTCTTTGAATCATAAGCAAGTCATTGATGTTTTGGTAGAGTTATTAATTCAACAAGTTGGAGGATACCTACTCATTTACCCCTAATCCCCCTTCTTGATAGTTAACCTTCTAGGCTAGTTGATGGGCGACGAGATATGCTCCTTAAAAATATCCCAAGAGAGTAGAAGAACTTGTAGGTTCCTCATGGTAGATCCATTGGCTAATGTCCTCTTTAGTTTTTTCTTATGACAAAGTAACTTGAGACTAAAAATTTGTAGGGCCCATATTCTTGATTACTTTTTCTTGTAGCTTGGTTGGTGAAGATGGTCATTCATATTTGCATGGAGATGGGGGCATGGTGCCCACATTGAGTGTATAGTACTTATTTTGTATTCTCCATAGCCTTTATTGATGATCTTAACATTGACAAAGTAGGATTTGAGGATAGAAGATGGAGTGGGAGATGTAAAGAGTGTGTTGGGATCAACATACAAAGAAAATGAAGTGGAATTGGATGGTTCCTATTCAACTCTTGGGAAATATAGAGAATGGGGAATGAGGCCTCAAGAGCATGACAATACTCAAAAGGATGTGGATCGATATGGATAGTAACCTTGATTCCATTATGGGGGAATTTAAGGAATTGGTAGGTGGATAGAATGGCCTCTAGATGGCATGAATCCATGGATGATTAAGGAGAAGGTTCTATGGAAGGTAAAGATCAAGGACATGACATCTTGAATTGGGAGGAAAATGGTTCCTTATGAATCTCTCTCTCTACATTATCATGAGCTTTGATTGTAATTACTTGATTATCTAGATAAACTTGAGTATACCCCACCTATTTAATGAACTTCAAAGTATATAGGTTGAGAGATGAACCATTATCTAGCAAGACTCACTTCACCTTATGTTTAACAATAAGGACTTGAATGTGGAGAGGGCAGTTATGAGCGAGATCAATGGGAGGCATATCGTTTTGGCTAAATCCCAATTGATATGTAGAAGATATGTAGAAGATAAGTGTCCCACACGAGCTTGGAATTGAGTGGGATCTATGTCATTAGGGACACAAGAATATTATAAATCTTTGGTAAGAATCTCTTGGTGTATGGGAGAAGACTTCAACAATTCTAAAATGGAGATTTGAGTATGGTTTTTACCAAGGTGATCCAAGATGTCATATTACTAGTTTATAGGTGGCTATTTAGATGAGTTTGATGGACTAGGAATGGATATGTAGCCACAACAAGTGGTAACACAATGAGGTTCTTTAGCCTTCACTCAAATTATGGACATTTGTGGATCAAATTGCATGATACAACTAACCATATTTTCATAATTGAAAATAGCCTCAGTGTAGTCAACATGATTGGTTTGATTGTTTAGGTTATTTCTTGGACCTTTATTTTCATTAGAGGTATTAGCTCCTTGATTATGCTGGGGGAAGGCATTTTAGTATATTTGTAAATAAGCATTAGAAGATGTAGATTGGTTACCCCCAACGATGATATCCCCTCTATCAATAAGATCTTGGAAATAGTTCTTAAGCTTCATACATTTATTTTTAGAATGGTCTTTGATCCTATGATAGTCAAAATAATCATTCTCCTTATACCAATTAGGCTTAGGTTTGGTTTTATCAAACGGTTAGGTGATTAGATAGCTAATCACATTAGCTTGGACTAGATTTTAGAAGACTACATTGAGGGGTTCTTCTAATGGCGTGAAATGGAATTTGGAATTACCTTGATTGGTTTGATTAGGAGGACATGAAGTCCCTTGGGGAATGGATATGACTGTTGGTTAACAGATTTGTCATCTAAAATTTTATACTCTTTGCCCACACCAATGAAAATCCTACCAATAGTTGAGTCACTTGCAAGGATTAGTTGCAAGTGATCTCTGCTTGTTTTACAAGGCATAGCTAACTTCATAAGATATGCAAGGAATGAGAATTGGGATATGCTTTTAACTAGAAAGTAGAAAAGGCACACTACCATCTACCCATACCCATGAAATAGATGTGAAAGATTAAGCTTGAAATGAAGAGGATGCAGATAAATGACACAAAGTTCCTTTATGCTACATCCACGAACAATACTCAAGGAAATAATAAATATTAGGTTCCCTTTTTTAATAGATGAATTAATTTGAATTTAAATATTTAGAAAAAATCACCTAGATAATTTGATGTGACAGAAAGATACACTAGTTCAAATGATCACACATACACACATGACATTTGCAATCAAGGGAAGACATTCATAAATTCAAAGATTCAAAATATATCCTTTATTTATCCAGTACAAAAGGTGAGTTCACAGACTCAACATTCCTGCCCAAAAAATTATGCTTGAAAAGAAAAATAAAATTGCCCCTCTCGGTGTCCCCGAATAGTAGTTAAGAAGTCCCTTCTATTTTCAAATTTACATATTTATAAAAAAATTTCCAATGAGTCTTTTCGATTCCCAACAACCACTTCTTGGAAAGCAATGAAAATCTCTTTTTTCTTCTTTTCGTAACTGATTCCTGAAATAGTGGTAAATAAAATAGGCTCTTTTCATTTGTAATCTCCCTTTACCACAAAGAAATTCTTCTTTTCTCTTTGTAAAACAATTCACAAATTCACCTTTAAGAGTAGCCTCTTATTATGCAAAAAAGAGAGACTTAGTCAAAGCCAACTATTTCCTCCAAAGGCACTCACTCAAGAGATAAAATAAGCACCTTCTTATCATAAACAAATGTAAGTTTGAAACTTTTAAGAAAGAAAATTGTCCTTAAGATGCCTTAGAAATACTAAGTTTACCCCTTGTAGTTTGTACTAAGTTTAGAGAGTCCTTTAACACAATATTTGTTAAATCATTCTAGATGTTGTATAGGACTAGTTTATGGCTTGGGATCAGTGATTTTCTTGTAACAAAGGTTCAAAATAGAAGGAAGCACATGTTGAGAATATCAATTTTCCTCCTTGCTATGGAAACAAATGACTCAGAAGGAGATTGAATCGAACTTGGGGATGGACTTGGTTGTAATTCCCAGACATAAATCTTTCCTTCCCTATTACCAACTACAATTGAATTGTAATGGAAATCACATGAGAACTTGATAAACCAAATGTCACATTTTGGCACTGGATACCTCTACAGGGTGTCCTCAACACTATCACTAGTAATTTGTTCCTTGCTAGACGACTCCCATAAAACTACTTCATTTTCAACACTCTTTGATAAAATGAAATCCCCAAGCCATCTGTTGCAATCCACATAGTTTGAGTGAATTGTAATAGTAAAAACAGGAAATTTCATATATTTTGTGGGGAATTTTGAAGGTAAATTGATCCATGTAAATGATTTCTCAACATAAGTCCAAAACTCTTTCATAGACCAAATCTTGACTATATTTTCCATGCCACAACTTGTAATGCGATACATATATGAGGAATGAAAATCAACACTTAGAACTTCATTTCAATGTCCCCCAGCTCCAACAAATATCAAAATGCATATACCAGTTTGCACATTCCATAAATGTACAAATTCATCTTTGCTAGGAAATGCAATAAGAGAAGGTTTGAGTAATTGTGTCCTAATTTCATTCACGGAATCTCCATTCCCAACAAAAAACTTTTCAATATTTACAACATCAATAACTCAAATTATCCCATTGCTAACACCTGCAACTAATAATGGTGAACCATTCACATTGCAAGCCCAACTTATAGTGTAAAATGACTCTTCCTTATCCTCATCAACATATGCCTCCAAAACTACAATGACACCTCCTTCAAGACATTTATAAACAATAATATACATGATGGGTTGTATATGGAAGACCCATGATGAATATTTTTCTAATTTATGTTGGATGGGAAAATGTAGCCCGGGAAAGTGAAGTAGAAGTGTCATTGAAAGAGTATTTTGCAATTACACTGTGGTATTGGCAAGGAAATGCTCCATTATCTCTATCTAATTGCTAAGGATCACATCCCACATTAGAATTGCAAGCACACAATCCTACACAATTTGAATTATTTGTATTTTCACAATTAAATGAAACAAAGAATCAACCATTCCTCCCAAAATTTGGATGAAAAGATAATCCCATCAATCCAAATTCTACATCAGTAATCAACCGTTCACTTAAATCTATAAATGGATTTGATTTATTTAAGATCAATTGCTTTCCAGAGCCACTGTCTAGAAATGTAGCTAGCCACACTTGACCTACCGATAGAAATTTCTTTAAGAGTTCCCAAGGCCTTTTGCAACAATTTATATAATCAAAATTTCATATATTGGTACGGGCAGGAGGATTAGGTTTTACATCTGCCAATTTATTTTTAATGCTTCTTCAATAAATTTGTGTCCATATCATGTGATCATTACATTGTGTGATATGACATCTCATTGAGCATTTTTTCAAGCAATCCCATGTTGCGCTTAACTATGGGAATTGGCCTTTGTATGTATTGTTGGGAAATCGGGCCTTTTTATAACTTTCTAATCTTTATTTGGGAGTTTGGGAGTTATGAAAAAATCTTGACTCTGTGACAATGATAGAGCAACCTTTGGGTATTGCAAGAAAAAAAAGTTAGGTATTCTTTAAGTTCTTGAAATCAACAAGCTCTTGACAATGTCTTTTCAATAAAGTTCCCAGCTTAGAGAAATTTCCACGTAAAATCACTTTAATAAAGTTGCTTCTAACTTTATATCAACTTGATAGACTTTTTCTCCTCTTCTAATTAATTTTCAACTTCGGAAAACCCATCAAATAAAGCAATTTGTGCCTCACAATAATTAAATGTAGTCTGAGGGTAATCAAGAGAAGTGAAATAAAGTGCCTCCATTATTTCTCTTGAAACTATAGCTTGACTAAAGGATGAAAACCTGCATAATTTCCACATAGCTACTCCGATTTTCATGAAATTTGGATAGCAAGATGGTTAGATCCTCCTCGGAATAGCCTAGAAATCCTTTAAGCTCTAGCAACACAGACATCCAAATTTGACTTCTTTGTGAATCATGGGTGGTAGAAAGTGAAGCTTGATATTTTGCAAATGATGGGAGATTTGAGCGTTAAAATTGGGTATAAGTGCAGAATGGAATTAATATTAGACCCATGAAAGGAATTTGTACCAACTCTCATAGATTTGCAAACTTGGTTATTTTTTTGATCTTGCAGGTTTGGGGATATATAGGAGGAATGCATTAAAATTTGAAAAATATTTAGGTTCAAATTTTGGGGCAACAATGACATTGGTCTTTGATTGATTAGGTGTATTTTGATGACCTTGAGAGGTATTAGCCACTTGAATATGCTTTGTATCATTTACACCATCATTGACATCATTTTAATTTTTTTCCAATAGTAATATTTATAATTAGGGGGTTTGTCATTGATTTCCTTATAAATCTTGACCACTCCCTTCGCTATGAGTTCCTTTTCAATAGTGACACCCTTTTCAATGACTTTAGAAAAGGTAGATGCACAATGAAGACATAATTGATAAGCCATCTCGATGTGAAGGTTCTCAACAAAGATGTTACCAAAGAAAAAATACATATAAAATCTCAGAGAATGGATCTAACCATTTTAAGTGAACACACACCCAAGTCTTCTAATAATCCTACTACCTTCCATATATAATGCTTTTAATTTTTTCTGCCAATCCACAATTAATATTTTATTTAGAAAAGGAAAGGCCATGAAACCATGGAGAGGGTAACACATGTCCTCATTTTTTTTGGTTTCCTCTACTCTGTGGAAGGTAAGTCACTAAAGACAAAAATATTTGTAGAATTGTAGAATGTATGGGATGTGGTATCCTCTGACATAGTTCCATGAGTTTTTGGATTGACTAAATAGGACTCAAAACCTAAGGCTAGGAATTGTAGAAAAGTTGACACCTAGTAGTATTTTATATGATTAAATGTGAATTTTTGGGCTCTCCTAAGTGGGCCATATTCTTTAGTGTGGAAGAGCATAAATGAGACACATGGAACTTTTAAATCATTCTAAAAAGATTATCAAAAGGGGTTAGGATTCTAAGTAGAAAAATGGCAACAAGTGGCATGTTTTTATAAGGATTTTGTAAGTACGTAAGATCATTAAGATGGGTACCATTTTAGGCCATGAAACCACATTGTGGTAAAAGCACAAACTTGTGTCACACTTTATAAAGGAATCAACCAACAACAAAAAAAATTATGAACTTCAACCACATAAAAGTGGTCTTTGTGCTTTAAATTTCAAAATGATGTAAACTAATGAAATGTAGAACTTTTTATGAAGTTTATTCTTGTAATTTTTTTTTAAATTTTGAAAATTGTTTTCATTATATATATTTTAATTTAAGGACAGATTTTGGAATGCTGAAAATTTCAAAAAAGTGTGACTTTATGGGCCGTCAAGAAACAAATAAAAAAAGATTCATTTCTCCCTTATTTTTTTCTCCAAATAGATAACTTCAATATCTTGTGCATGGAAAAAAAATCAAATTTTCATGTATATTTTTCTTTTAATAACGTTTTAAAGTCAAACATGTCAAAATTTGATAGTTTTCACAGGCCGTGAACTATTTTCAATTTTTTTAATCATTTAAAAATATATATATATACCCTTTGAAGAAGACTCTCTCCTCTTGTGCCCCATATAAGTTTTAAATTTTTTTAATATGTTTTACTATATTTTTTAAATTTCTAATTAGCCTCTTTTTTAATTTTAACAACCTACTTGCATTATTTTAAAAATAAAATATATTCAAATTAATAAAAATATTTTAAAAATTATATATTTGGATTCACCACTCTGAGCTCTACAAAAGGGTATTTTTTTTTTTTGCAGAAACATCATTATGACTAGAGAAATACTTTGCCAAAGTTGAATGTTTCAGAAAATTTTAAAAAAAGGTGAGTTGGCTACCAAGTAGGATGCCAACTAGACATGATTGGTCGAGTATGTTTTGGTCAAGCTTGTTTCAGTTGAAACAAACTCGGTCAAAAATGTCCTGATATTTCCAAGCTATAAATACCATATATGCTCACTTTTTTCATGTTTTTGGCTAGTCATATGCGGTTGAGTACCTTTCATCCAAAACCTCTTCAGCTGAAAAGGTACCTGCCACATCAGTGCCACATGGTTTCGGCCAAAAGCCACTCAGCCAAATATCTTCTGGCCAAAAATAGTTCACTCATAACCATTTATTTGGCCAAAAGTGTGACACACTACTGTTCTTTTACCCCATGGTACATTGCCATATAGATTCCCAACTGACATCAAATGCCTTTCTAGAGGAGCCCTTCCCAATGAGCCCACTTGAATGATGTGTAAAGTGGTTTGATATGGAGCACCTTTATTGGTAGAGAATTTTCAAATCATGTCAAATATTTTCAAAATTGGTCAAATCAATCAAGATTGTTAGATCTTGTCTTGTCATCACAAATCGATGGTTAATGTTCAAAGTTGAAAAATTGGTAGTTGGATGTGCCTAGCTCACATGAATGGGGATTAAAGATGTAAGTGATTTAATTCTACCTAATCTTTGCAAATATTTTCTCCATTTATATTGAAATTTGATCAAGAAATGAAATCATTTTGCATTACATTAAAATTCAAGAGCGAATTTTAAGAGTTCTAAAGCTTTCATGATGAACTAGGGTTTCCAAAAAGTGAAAATAACAAGTTACTTTCTCATGCTCTATATTTGTGAAATTAAAATGATTTACTACATCTGGGGTTGTTTTTTAATTGCATAAACCACTAAATTGCTTTAAAACCATATGAGCCCTAGAATCTCATACTCTTTACCTCAAGATAAACCTTGAATTGTATCCATGAGTCAATCCAAAGGCCAATCATCCTCATCTAAAAGGCCTTTAGATAAATATTTGATTTTTTTTGTTAATGGAGGGGAATATAGAGATTTAGAGCTCCTTGTGACCAAGTGGAGTTTGTTTTCCCACTAGTATAGTAAAAGGGCTTCTAGGTTTCCTATTTCCAATGTCTAGACATATGACCTATGAAATTTGATTATCTCCAATGTATTTATGAATGTGGAACTTATGAGACATATAGCTATATGTCAGGATTTAAGTAGAAAGGAGCAAAAAATGAATAATTATATGCAAATTAAATAACCCAAAAATAACAATGAAGAATAATACAAAAGAGATCAACATAGAAATTTAACGTGGTTCACCCAATATGGGTTACATCCATAGAAACTCAGCCACTGAATGATTTTATTATCCATTTCAAAATAAATTACAATCTCACTAATTTCATACCACAACATACATCCCGACTGCTTATAACAAGTCTTTTGGAAGCTTCTAGAATTAGGGTTTTACAAATTCAGTTAAAAAAACTATCAAACCCTTGACATCTTAACAAGAAAACCTTGACGTGTTAATGGAAAAAAAATTGGGGGTTGCACCCTCGAACCCTCATTGTTGGGGGTTACCGCCCCTAAACCCCCACTCGGGGCTTGGCCCGGCCATGAACCCCAACGAGGATACATAGAGAGTGTACAATATTTGCATGATCAGTCACCACATGCCAAAACTAGAAACTATGATGAGAATGTTAGGGTTATTCAAGTATCTAATGGTGGATAATTGGTGGCAATTGACAAGGCTTCTATCTTAGAGACCTTTGATTTGAAGTTGGCTTCTAATAAGGTCATAGATTTTGACCTTTTCAAGAAAAAGTACCAGGAAGACATAAATAGTTATAGGTACCATGGTAGTAAAGGAATGGATAAAAGGGGTTCAATAAAAGTTCTATAAGTATTCCTACTAATGAAACGGATCCTTTCAATTTGGAAATGATTTAATATTACTTCATTAAGACATATTATGCACTTGGCCAAGTTTTGGGAGGAGATGCCAAAAAAAACTCCCTATGCCATTAATGTATATGGTAGCAGACATACATAATCCCATGGCCAACAATGAGTTTGACTTTGCCACCTCCATCTCCAATGGTATTCAAAAAAAAATTGGTGGAGATAAGAAAAATAGTAAAGTAATAAATTTCAGATGGTATTCTTTGTTATTCCACATATTTTAGTATGAGGGGAGAATAAAATGGGACAAAGCACTGCAAGCCAAAAAGAAAATCATAAGGGTAATTGTCTCCCCATCCAATGTTGGACCCATGTATGGGATATGCATTGTGAGTCAGCTAATTGTATAATTTTTTTAAATCATCTTGGTAAATGAGTGTTGACACTCATGCCCTAAGTAAAGGAGGATGAATCGCAAAAAAATCTTTGATTTACCAAGACCCAAAGATAGAGTTATTGGATTGGGTGTTCAACATAGCTAGGGAGATTAGTATCTCCATTCATAATCTATAATTATAAGGGTATATGGGTGCCTTGTAGGACCCCATCATTCCCAAGTATGTCCATCTCAGATTGGAATATTTGGAGATAATGTGGTAGCTAAGTGAATCAAACAAGGTCCATCTAAAGGGAAAAAATAAAGACTCATTTTCCCATTCTTCATAGTATTTTTAGATATTATTATAATAAGGGAGGGCCTATAACTTATCTATCCAATGGTTCATGGCCTATAGGATGATTCAATAGAGCATAAGACCATTTGAACCTAAAGGATTCATTAATCAGGTGAGAGTAAGAATATAAAGATATTTTTCATACCAACTCTTTGGTGAGGATGTGCTTAGAAATTTCCTTGATGACAAAGAGGTTAATGAGAGAAGAATAAAATGGGTTGCCTTCAAAAAGGAAAAATATATAAAGGAAAAAAGGATAGAAAATTATCCTAGGGCCTATGAAATTAAATATCCTATTGATACGATTCAAATGGATTTTAATAATATTGAAAAATTAAGTGGGAAGGCCCTAGTAATGGAGGAAAGGCCTTCCTACTATCCCAAGATAGATCCATCTATATATTATTTTTTAATAATTCAAAATGAGCCAATAATAAAGGATCTAACCCCCCAAGAGCAACAGTCTACAACACCACCATCTTCTCCAAAATTTCCTACTATTGAATCTCCTCCTAGAGAGCAACCACAAAAGAAGATTAAGCTTGATCAGCCACCTTTGGTTGATTATCCCCTTAGTCTAGATGAAGAAGAGGAGGTTGAGGTCATAATAGAGGAGGTAATTCAATCAATGCCCTCCCCTCCATGGGTAAATGTTTCAAGAATACCAAAAACCCATTTAGGCATCAATGAATCAAGGAATAGAAATTTGGCAATTGATGTAAGGTCCCTTGTATACATAAAATTGATCTTAGATGATGAATTTATTAAATCAAAATAATTTAAGGATTTTTTCATCATAATTAGAAGGGAAGAGTTCAATGATAAATTGAACAAAGAAAAATGTGAGGTGCACCCCTCCAAATATGACAAATTCACTAAGTAGATGCTTGAGGAGATTGATTTTGATGTTAAGAACATCACTCCTAAGGAAGCAAAGAGAAAAGTAAGAGAAAGTGACCTACTATTATTACTTGAATGGAATATCAATATTTTGCAATATCCCTAGATACTATTAGAAGGTAGGATGAAGAGGTGATCTCTTCTTAAGAACAAGTAGAGAAAGCATATTCAAGGTCTATGTTTAACCCTAAATTGGAAACCTTAGCCATATGGGCTCTTGCACCTAACAACAATAAGCCCCAAGTTGCATAATTTATGCAAGAAATGAGGGGAGGCTTGATAATCAAAAGTGTATCAAACACTTCTACTCCCCAAGCTACTTTGTTAATTATCAATATTATAAAATTTAGTGAGGCTACTAGAAAGAGATTGTAGGATTATTATAATCAATTTATAAAAGATCATGTAAAGCTCACTTTGGAATATTTAATAAATTAAAAAAATTGGGAGACACAAGAAGCACCTCCACTAGTTGGGACCAAAAAGGAAAGTTCCTCAATATTAGGGCTTGCAAGAAGCTTTATGAAAGAAAAAGAAGATCTTACTAAGAAGATTGAGAAGGTGAAAGAATAAATGAAAAATGATCAGGGTGAGAAAATGAAGAAGGTAATAAATTTTGTGGATGAGTTCTTGAATCATATTGTATCAAAGATCCTTGGGAATTTAGAAGATTCCCACCAAGCTTACTAACATCTCAATTCAATGTTCATGCTAGATTAGCTAAAGTTCAAGAGAAACTTGGAAGCATAATGAATAAATGGATACCTAGAATTTATGGTTTGTAAAGAATATATAAAGAAGCAAGATTGAAAATAATATGCCTAACAATATTATTCCCACATGGAATATGGCCAAACTAGTGAAGGAGATGCAAGCATACATGGTAAAATTGGCATAGCTTATAAATGTTGAACACTTCCCAAGAGTGAGAGGGGGTTGGTGAATTAGTCTTATCAAAACTTAATCCCTTTTGGAACTTAACTCTTTCAACACAATACAACCTTCTTTACCAAATCAAGAAACCTTTAAGAAAAATAGTAACAAAGAATGATATAATAGTTTGAATCCTTAGAAACTTTAGCACTTCTTGAACAATGAAAGATATAGAAATTTTATTTCTAAATAGATCAACAACAATGAGAAATAGAGAGCACACACATGCACAAGTAAAACTCTAGATTTATGTGGAAAAACTAATGAGGGAAAAACTACATTGAGAGTTAACTCACAATATAAGGCTTACTACCAAAAAGACTTGCAAGAACTACCTTAGAGAAAGATACAAAGGAGTTGTTAAACTAAAGACAACATGAATTCAGGAGCAAGATATAGGGACCTGGTGAGATTCACTATCTTAGAGTAGGATACAATATGATTTAGAGAGCATTACAATGATTGCCAACACTAAACTATGTTGACTAAAGTGTTATAGCATAATTGATCTTTCCTTTCGCACACTTTAGTACTATCACTATTGGATATTCAATACAATTCAAACACACATTTCTTTACACTTGTACACTTCTCCACCTTGTTGCATCCAAAATGATCTTGTATTTATATCCACCACAATACTTCAAAACTTCAATTAGGTCAGCCAAGAAAAGGTTAAACAATGAAATTAACTAGTCAGCCACCAAAATATAATGTGGTCCTATCCAAAAGATAGAGAGGACCAAAAAAATATTAGTGCACTTCTTCCAATGTGATTCAAAACCATTTACACATACACACATCAATCAAAGTTGGCATCAAGGAAACATGTGTATGAAACGTTGAAGCACATAACTAGTCAGACCACAAACATACTTCTTATTGAATTAACATGATGTGGTTCCAAGTAGGATAGGTCAAGAACCAAATCTATCATAACACATATTCTATTACTACTGCATCCCCCCAAGCACACGACACAAGCAAAGAAACAAGCCCTATCAGCCAAATATCTATAAATATCCTAGAATTCTAACTCAAGCAATGTGGCACCAAAGTGGACAAATTTCAACATGTGGATCACATGGGAATGTTCTCTGAACATCCAAAAATACTTTCTTACACTTCTTCCATACTTTCATGCCATCAACAGACACCATGGATAAAACAAGTATGTAATACTTCATTTAGGAAGCACAAAATACATAGCCATATGATGTAGCATTAGTAGAACAACTTGCAAACCACTTCAACACATGAGATTGGAACTAAGACATTGCATAGACATTGAGAGTACCATGGATAAAACAAGTATGTAATACTTCATTTAGGAGGCACAAAATACATAGCCATATGATGTAGCATTAGTAGAACAACTTGCAAACCACTTCAACACATGAGATTGGAACTAAGACATTGCATAGACATTGAGAGTACATTCACCAAGTTGCAAGAGTAGATACATCAATGCAAAGAAATTTGGAGCATTTCTCAGACCAGCCTAGAAAATCAACAACACTACCAACCTTCTGCCATTCACAAAGATCTCCTCGACTACATAGGTGACCTGAAAAATATAGGAGTGAAACATCCATAGAATAATGACATTGAATACCAAACTGCAAGACCAAATCATCAACACCAAAGGAATGCAAATCATTCTCTCAGACAAACTTTAATGCATCTTCCTTAACTAGAAACACTTAAGCAACTTGTGGAGGTCATAAATTCCTTTCAACAACACATACTTCATCAAGAACATCAAGAGAGAGAATAATACATACTATAGACCTTCAACAACATCTCTCCACTATTATTCATGCTTCTAATCCTCATCTAAATATATCATTGTAAGGTAGTGATATGCATGCTTCCATAGGATTTGTTTAAAATATGTTATCCAAGAATATAATTACATTTCTCTTTGACTTTGTAGCTTAGGTTTAAGGCACGAGTTTGAATACGAGTTCTAGTTATATATCCATGGTCATCAATTTTCAAAATCACTTTTCCCTTATTGTTGTAACTCATTTCTTAACATAATTTTATGTTCTCAAAGCCAATAATGCATTAATATTCCACGAATATTGCCTATTAAGTGAGTTTCATATGTAATTCTTGGTCTATCTTAATAGTTCACATATCTATTATAACAATATCTTGCTACAAATTGTGTATAATTTTATCAGATATTATAAAGGACCACCCTCCTAGGTTTTGCAGTTCTTGAAGTGTAGAGGAGAAAGTGTCTAATCTATCACTTGTTCATTGTTCAAACCCTTAAAGTATTTGAATAGAAGAATTGGCTATTTTTTATATTACTTCAAGAATCAGTTGGAATTGATAAAAACAAACCAACAAATCCAAAAGACCAAAAATATACAACTTGAATTCAACCACAACTTGGGAACTAGAGACTAATGAATAAGCCTTTGGCCATTATTGAGAGCATCCAAGCTAG
The DNA here is from genome assembly GCA_007258455.2 of Sequoia sempervirens. NCBI lineage: Eukaryota > Viridiplantae > Streptophyta > Pinopsida > Cupressales > Cupressaceae > Sequoia > Sequoia sempervirens. Next base: position 124,661,923 of record VDFB02271358.1, read on the forward strand.
AAGATAACTTATCCCAACCAACTAAGTACCCACACAAAATTTCCCATTAAAACATAATCCAAACCCTCTCATGAAAGTACAACTCATGTTCTCAAAACTATAAGGCATTCATTCTTTATTTTTAGAAGGCGTTGAAGTGGCCTCAATCATTCATATCCTTATCTATAATCTACTTAGCATGCCAACACTCAATTATAGGTAAAGGAAAATTATAAAAAAAATACAACTCCATTTTCACATCCATATAATCCACAATAAATAACCAAAATGCTCAAAAATTGACTAGAAACTCACCATCACCACTATCATGGTAGATCTGCATATTACATATACACAACCCTTTTAGCTCTTTGAAAATATACTCCCAAGTTATCCATGCAAATCAAATTACACAAACATGGAACTCACAACCTCATACTACACATAGGTATCCTACAAAAAGAAGGGTGAGAAATATGACTAGCTCCCACTAACTAAAGTATACTACAAAACTCATAGATCTCAAATAGAGAAACTTGGATCCGCTAAGACATATAAACCTAAAAACATGAATATTTAAACCTCCACTAGAAAAATAGGACTAAACATCATGTATATTCTTCCCATGGAATGAACATTAGATAAAAAACACCCTTAGATCCAAAATACCAAAAATCTACAACTCTAGGTCAACCACGAGTTGGAAAATAGATACTAATGAATAAACCTCCAACCATTATTGAAATCATTCATATAAATATACAACAATCTCCATCTAAATAACCCCTATGATTATGATCTAAAAAATAATCTTCCACATATTTCAAAAATGATATATTTTAATTAAAAACTTGCAAATCCATTTGTATCTATGGGTAAATTTCCTAAGGTTAGATGTTAACAAATCAATAAAGACTATAAACCCAAAGAACTATGAAGTACAAATGAAATTAAAATCAAGAACGATTATACCTGTCGTTCCTCGAATCTTCCATGATTACCTCCATAGCACCTCCTAGCTTGCAACATATTATTGATGCCCTCAGATTGAGTGTGTGAGCATTTTGACTATGACATTGTCCTATGAAAGTTTTGAAGGATTTAAATATAAAACTATGCCTATGCCTATGACAATATGACTCAAAAATGCAAAATAACTATAATATTAATGCGTCAGAATAACCAAGTTCCTCTATGTAATCCAAAAATGTGAGCAAAATAACATTTTATAGAAAATTCCATTTTGAATGGACGGACGAGATCGACTTTCGACAGAGACCTAAAATTAGAGGACGAGACTAAATCTAATAAACCCTAATCAGGGTTAGGGAAAAATCCTTAAACGAGTGGTCGAGATGTCATCTAAGAAGATCAAATCGGTAGTGGAGAATAAATGAGATAATTAATTAGAAAATAAAGATTTTCAAAAATCAAGAAGATAAAGACTGCCTGATTTGTGAGATTTGAAAAATCAAAAGATAAGGGCTGAACTAAAGATCAGATTTGAAAAATCAAGAATATGCCCGATTACTTGATTTTTGGAGGAATATTACCATTTTGAATTAAGTTAATTTAAAATATGGATTTTGTGAAATAATAAATAATCAATTTTCAGATTATTTACTAAAATGAACTGACAATTAAGAATGTGAAATCATTTTAAATAATTAACTTATTTAAAATGATAGAAATGTTAATTTTGACAATTAAATAATTAAAGATAATTATTTAATTTAGCACATATGATTAATAATTAAATAAATTAATCAATTCATTTAATTATGACAATTAGTGACTTAGTAAATAAATAAATTTATTTATTTATTTAATAATCGGGAAGAATAAATGAATAAAGATAATTAAATAAATTAAGAAATTTATTTAATTAGGGGAAGACTTAGACAATTAATGACGTATTTAATAAATAAATAAAGTTTATTTATTTAATAATCATGAAGAATAAAAGGACATGAATTAGTTAAATAATTATGAATTATTTAATCGATAGTTGAATGTGGACCAAGGACATAATTAAGATGTCATAATTATGCTAGGACGAAAGTGGTAAAAATAGAGCTTGCATGCCTAGGTCATTTTTAAGTGTCTACATTTTGCCCCTCTTTGTCATAATGTAGCATGTTGCATTGTGACAAAGAAAATAAGTCAAAGTCATGCCCCAATGAAGGTATAGAGTATCAATGCCCCCTCGGAAAAAAATTCAAATTTTGGGCCAGTGGCAGAAAAAATTGGGAAGGGTCTCGATAAGTTAATTTGATGAGCAGAAAGACAGTGGCGCAGATGGTTTCAAATTCTGACTCGTTTAAGGCAGCCAATAGGATGGTCAAAGTTGGTCAATGGAGCCTCCTATAATAACCTAGTTGATGAATGCCATTTTGACTTTTATAAATAGGTTGACAAAGGGGTAAAAGTCAATTCATTTTCACTATTCACATTGTAATTTCGAGAGCTCAGAGCAGAAAAGACTACAACAAGGATGGCGATTCTAGTGACAAAGCATCATGGAAAGATCATGCAGACCTTCAAGCGGCCAAAGGGCTCAGAGCCAGTGGTATGAACCCCTAACTCCCTTTGTAATTTTCTTGTTTTGTGTGTCAAAAGTAGGGTTTTAGGGCGAACAACGAATGCGTCGCGAAGCATGCGAGTGCGCATAAGCCGCGTTTGGCTTTGCGTTCGACACATTTGATGCGTCACTATGCAAGTGCAAGGGAATTTTAGGGGAGGCCAAGGGTTTGTAATGCATTCACCAAAAACTGTGATGCATTCGCCTTTTTGAGCTACATTCAAAAGTTAGAACGCCGTATATGTCATTTCGCAACACATTCACCTTCTTGAGCGACATATTTGAATGAAGTGATGAATGTGTCATATATTGTGATGCAAGTGTTTTGATGCAATGCATGTGAGTAACAGAATGGTGCAATTGACATGTCATGCCACATTTGAAGTGCAGAACAACACAACTGTTGTTTCGTGATGCAAGTGCAGGCAACACGATGCATTTGACTTTGACTTTTACTAGGGCTGATTTTGATGCCTTTCAAATTTAAAATGCTTTTTGATGATACTAAAAAATTGTCTAGAAGGTACTGACGCATTGTTTGGCTTTGTGCAAAGACAGCTAGTGCCTATTTACATGCGAGAGAGTAGACCGATGACCTTCCGGTTTGCTGATCAGTTGACTCCACGGGAGTGACGACGATTGATTCGGCTAGGTCTATTTTATGTCGCCTATATGCCCACTATTCAGGAAAATAGGAGACTATTGACTACCTTATGTGAGTGGTGGCATTCAAAGACATGTTCCTTTCACCTACCAATGGGAGAGGCGACCATTACACTTGAGGATGTTTACCACATTCTACGCATGTTGATCTGAGGAGAGTGGATCATTTATGACCCTTGCCATGGCCATCAAAACTTCATAGTACTATTGGGATGAGGGTGCATGACTCAGCATCCAGGGTTACGAGATCCACTAGGAGTTTATGGCAGAGCATTATGCTCATTTTGATGTGTTCCTGGCGACATTGATTGGCAGGATAGTGATTCCTAACCGTTGTAGACATGGGTTGCCTATTGGATGGGGAGATGTCCTAGTTGGGATGAGGTAGGACAAGACCGTGTATGCCTGGGGCCCTTGTTTATTGGGCACACTCTACCACCAGCTACATGAGGTTGTCTACAGGAGGGTAGAGAGTATATCATGTGGCACCACATTGATGATGATTTGGGTTCGGGAGCACATAGCAATATTTCATCTGCCTATTTAGAGACTGCAGCTGGCCGAGGGGATGCCCTACGCCTATTACTATGTTGGTGCCTTACAACAGACACAAATGGGAGAGACATGTTGGTGGTGCCATTAAATTGATATTATGGTATCATTCATCTGGAGATCATATAGAGACTGTCAGGAGTGGGATGATGAGATGGACCATCTCAGCCTATGCAGACAGTATCATTACTTGATTGGAAGGACAATATAGAGCTAGCTGATTATAAAGATGTATCTACCGCAACGTGTCCTTAGACAGTTTGGAGAGCAGTAAGGTGTACCTATAGACACAGCTGAGTATGCTTGGTTCTCCAGAGAGGTAACTTGGGGGCCAGCGATTCTGGTAGCATTTTCTGAGCAACAAATCAATGGGCTAGGAGCCCAGCAGTGGGGATGGAGAGGTGGGATTGCAGATCCTGGGACCACAACAGATTATGACCTATTGTGGTAGGCACATAGACCAGTGCCACTAACCAATCCAGATGGGCCAACACCTATGGAAAGGTGGTTAGTTATACCTCATGTGTTGAGATTCAGGCGAGGGGGCCGAGACGGTGATAGAGGCAGGGGTCAGAGGAGGGATGGAGGCAGGGGGAGGGATGGAGGTCAGGGTGGAGGGAAAGATGGAGGCAAGGACAGAGGCCGGGGTGGAGATGATGGAGGAGATGGCCAGAGACAGAGGAGGGATGGCTAGAGATAGGGTAGGAGAGTGCGACCACATGTGGAAAGAGTGGCACTAGATTCTATCCCAGAGGTGGCTAAGGAGGGGGAGAGAGGGGAGGAGGAGCATCTAAGGTAGGAGGGGGAGCAGAGATAGGAAGAGGATCAGCCAAGATAGGAGGAAGAGGAAAGATAGGAGTAGCTGAGGCAGGAGGGGGGGCCAGATAGGAGGAGGATGTGGATGTAGATGTGCCTCAGGATGATGAAGTCAGTGGAGAGGATGTGGCCAAGGATGATGATGCCATGGAAGAGGCTGAGGGACTCCTCAGATGGAGTATGGTGGAGGGAGAGGAGGAGATACCATCCTCCTTGACATTGCCCTAGGATGCCACGACAGACCAAAGGGTGGCAGATCTTTAGAGGAGGCTAGATGAGAGTGTGGAAGAGGTTAGGGCACTACGGGTAGAGCTAGAGGTGGTTGGAGTAGAGCGGGATCGGGCAGTGATCCGCAGTAGGATTTAGCATAGTGGTGCATGGAATTTGCAGTGTTATGTTCAGGACCTTCTAGAGACATTGCTCATGAGCTTGCTAAGGTGAGCACTAGGTATGGGCAGTACAAGACTCTATATGAGCAGTTAGTGTCTCCCGAGCGACGAGATCCTACACTGTCATGCTCACAAACGAGGAAAAGTAGTCACAAGTCAGGGAGAGGGAGCGAAAACAAGAGCCATACTAGTGTAGGAGGATCCACCTCCTCAGGGCACACATCAGGGCATAGGTCCCACCACTCACACAGGCATGCCTCGAGTCATCATTCGAGCCATAGTCATGGGTGTACCAGTTTAGGGAAAAGATCAGTTCAGAGGCAGCCGCCAGTGACAAATCCTTTAGTCTCTCAGAGTTAGGCCGCAGTGTCATCATAGGTGTCTATTACCGTGGAGATGATGCCATCAGTGTCAGTTCCATTGGTTGCATAGGCAGAGGCAGCTACAGGTCCACACATTATCTCAACACCAGTCACAAATCCTCAGTTGCCACATTCTTCACCATGAGGGGATGATGAGAGCCTATTCTAGGGGCATGTTTGCTACATTTGGTTCTTTGTTATGACCCATTATGTTATAGATCATTGAGCCTGCAAGCTCTATTTTTGGGATATCTGTTGACTCTAGCCTATGAAATTGTATATTTTTGGTGAGATGATGCTATATAATGATGCAGTTTTGATGTGGGTCACATGTGTGTTATGCGATGCTATGTGATTTATGCATTATGATATATGTGATGTGATGCTTTATGTATGATGTTGATTTATGATGTATGATGGTACTTATTTATGTCCTGTCATGTATGTCCTATGAGGCTTACTTATGAGATGATGCCATGATTATGCAATGCTTATTTATATGTGATGTTGATTTTGTGATGATGATGATGATAATGATATGCATAATGTATTTATTTGAATGGATGCCATGTTTATGCTAATGTGAATGTGATATGCAATGAAATGATATATGATTTAATGTTATGGATGATGTGTGTATGGACCTAATGCAATGCTTATATGATCATGTATGCACTTATTTTTTTTGTATGTCATAGGATATCATCATGAGATGGACAAGAGAAGATGACCAAACTGACGAGGGAAGATGCATGTTAGTTCCTAGATCAAATCCTTCAAAAATTTACCATAGGACTTTAACTATTATTGCTCTTAATCATCATTGGGCCGATTGTTGTAATGGCCAAAAAACACCATGATATGACATAGATAAATGTGTACAAGGTCATACCATCACATAAGACAAGCAGTCACAAACAAGGATGATCATGACTCATACTAAGAGCGTGATTGCCCCAGTCTTTTTGTCATAATCAGCCACAAACAGAAAAGACAATAAGGACAATTCATGAAACGTCGTTGCTTCTCTAAATCTTGTTTCTAGAACATCCTTGAGAAACTAGTAGCATGATTGCCAGAATACAAAATAGAGCCCTTATCATGATACGTCGCTATTTTTCTAAATCCCGAAATCAGGACCTTGCTGAGAAACTAATAATCATGTGTGTCAAGAGATAAGACAAACGTCATGATATGTCATTGCTTCTCTAAATCCTGTTGTTGGGATCTCGTTGAAAAACTAGTAACATGATAATAAAAACTCAAAGACAATATAAGACAACTATGATACATCACTATTTTTCTAAATCCTATTGTTGGGGTCTAGCTAAAAAATTGGTAACATGATGAAAGTCAAAAGGCAAGTGCCAAGTTTCTGCCAAGTGTGTCTAGATGTCAATTGTCTTAATTTCAAGGTGTTGGGTTTGATGATGTTGAGATGCCTGGGTGTCAAGGTTTTGATGATGCCAAGATGATGAATGTCGAAGGTTGCCAAATTCAGGAAAGACACATCCTGAATAATGTTGATGTCAAGAGGATTGATCCCTAAATGTCAAAAGGGATCCCTCAAAATTCCAGGTGATAGTGATGATGCCTAGGAAAGACACATCCTACGGCATAAATGATAGAGTTTGTTCTTCAGAAGGACACATTTGAAGAATATTGATGTCAAAAGGAGTGATCCTTAGATATCAAGAGGATAGCTCAAAATGTCGAATGACAATGACTATGCCTAGGAAGGACACATCCTAAGGCATGAATGATAGAGGTTATCTTTCAGAAGGACACATCTGAAAGCAAACCAAGAGGTGACAGTTTGACAGGTTATGATTATTTGACTTGTTTTGATTGAGTTTGACTTGTGTTGACAATATGTCAATTTTCTTTCACATGCTGATGTGGTTTTCATTTTTTAATAAATAACTGCCATACTTTGTTCTAATGAGTTGTCCATTTGGAAAATGATTTGTCTTGTCTTGAAGATTTTTGACGTGTGTGCCAGTGTAATTCCATGAACCCTAATGGACTGACTTGTGTGGCCTTAGGGGCTCATCAACAGATGGCCTTTCCTATGTCATACACTCAGAGACCTTGTAGTTTGACACAACCAATGACTTTGTCTTGATGAAAAAATATTGCGCCATGATTTTATTTTGACAAACCTAAAAGGACTGACCTAATGTCTCAAAGACTCAAATATGAGTCTTTCCTATGTAGCAAATGTGCAGAGACAATGTAGTTCAGATGGATGATAGAGATTGATTGATTGACATGACAAACTTGACAAGGGATGACTCTGTGTTCGTGTTGTTCAAGCAGTTTGATACTTTGTTGTGATTTTCTTCAGGATGTTTTTCAGCTTTTTAGGTCTTTCTTCAGGACATTTTGTGATGTTTTTGGTCTTTTTTTTAAGGAATTTTTATGATGTTTTTGTCTTTTTTCAGGACTTTTTACAATTGCCGAAACCATGCATGACATCCACTGTAGTTACATGATAAATTTCTTTCCCCCAGTTAGGTCCAAGAATTAGCTAATTTTAAAGGACATGAAATGGATGTGCCTAGGGTACCAGATAGACAGTATAAAGGACTTGATGTCAATCGTTTATCAACCATGAGAGGAAGGGTATGATTTTATGGTGATTGGTGTGATAGTGATGGGAAATGTATTTCATCCTAGGCCAAGGTAGACAAAGTAATAGTAGATGGCAGAGCAATGATTGATTATGCATGGCACTTGTTTGCCAGGTTTTCACCATGGTACTTATCCAAAGTGCCTATTTGCCAGGTTTTCAGTGTTGGATGAATAATTTTTTTTTACTATTTTTGTAATTTCTTTTTTTTTTTGGTGCTACCAAGATGCCTGTTTGCTAGGTTTTCATCAAGGCAACAATTTTTTTACCATTTTTCATTTTTTTTTTGTATTTTATGGTTTTCAGCTTGATCTCCTCATGCTATGTGTAGAACTTTTGGAAATGTAAACTATTGATAGGATTTGTCAGTTGTTCACCATCTGGAGTAGCTAGTTGATATGCTCCAGAACCAAAAGAAGATACGATGACGTAAGGACCCCACCAGTTTGGTTCAAACTTGCCTGGCTTTTCTCTATCAGCCTGGTTCTTAGGGTTCTGCATGAGGACTAAGTTTCCAATGTCAAATTTCACGACCATGACTTTCTTATTGTAGTTGCGACAAAAACAGTTCTTGTTGGTGTAATTAATATTTAATTACACTTTGCATAAGTTTACTTAGGTAATTATTTATTTCTTAGCTTAATTAATTCTTATCTTTAGCTTATTGATCTATCTTGTTGCTCAAGATAAGATTAGGGTTATGCATATTTTCTTTTATAAAGTAAATCATATCTTGTAATTATCGAATTCTCGAATAATAATTATTTGCACATCTTGCAAATCTCTACTTTTTCTATTTTTCTCTTCTGTGGAAGGATATTCTGGTTTGCAAATCTGATCTTGGTTTCTAACATGGTATCAAAGCCTTGATTTGTAGCCCCTTCTCAAATTTCTGAGAAAATCATTGCAGGGTTCGTTCGTGATTCCTCGAGGGTATCATGCCTTGAGTTCATCTATGCAGCGTTTTGGATCAGATCAAGCTTCACCATTGGATTTAGAGTGCTGGAAAAAGTCAGGATTGGCTTTTGTTTTGTAGATTTTGGCCATCGTTTTCCAGATTTGTGAGGGTTTCAAGCTCAAAGTTTTTTTGCAAGCTCTGGGGGTAGCTGATTTTTCAGAGCATTTTGGGCACAAACGGAGGTCACCATCGCATTCGTAATGGCCAAAAACCCTAAGAACGCCCTTTGTTTCATTGATTTCTGAGCAGTTGGTCTGGGAGGAAAACAAATTTTACCAAGGAGGTCGTACGACCTCCCAAGCAAGCATTACGAGGCATGTTTCTTTCAAAAATTAAAAAAAAATATATAAAAAATTGAAAATTTTTAATTGTTTTGTGTGCCGCCCTCACAAAAGGCAGGCGGCCATCGCTGTACCACTCGATGGCCACCAGGAGTGATGGCCACTAGGCGGCGCCCCCAATGCACTGCCAACCCTCTGCGGGCACCCAGCGCAGAGGCCGCGGTCCTATGGGGGACCGGGCGATATGCGCCCAACCCCCGCCTGACCACCTAGCCCCCTCTGTAGAACCGTTGGTCCCATGGAGGACTAGGGGCTCCACCCCAACCCCCAAACTGCAAGCCCCTAGTCACACATAGGACCAGGGGCCAAAAGTTTTTTAGCCCTTGGGGTCCATGCAGCCCTTATTGGGCCTTCTAGAGCAGTGTTCACGAAATCAGGTGTATTTTTTGCATACGATGTCCATTTTTTGCAAATGAGATATCATAGGAAAGCTAATTCCGATGCCGATCTAGTGATGTAGGTTTTTTTACTAGATTTTTCTCCAAATTTATTTTGTAGGCCTTTGAACTTAGATGTTGTTTTCACTCCGAAGGGCATATCTTTTGACTTGGTGATCCTTTTTTCATCATTCTTGTGACGTTGGAAAGCTGATTCAGTCCTCTACATAGATCTAAGGTCTATTTTATTTTTTTGTTTATGCATGTTTAGGATGCTCTCCTTTCACAATAGTTGGGTTATTGTAATAAATGAACTATGATAAAGTTCCATCAGGGGGGTTTCTTGCATAATAATTTGATTAGAGTGTGCATGCAATTTTATCTCCATATCCATTTTGATTTGTTGGCAACTCATATGGGTTATTTGGTTTCTTAGCTTCTTTTGGCCACATTTTTGCTATAGCTTGACACATATCGGATTCATCAATTCACACTTTAGTTGAGAGATTGTGTTTCTTGATCCTCATTGGTTCAGATTCTTCTTAGTTTGAGGGCCATGTTTTTATGGTCAATGTTCTAGAGTTTTTTTTTGGTACTCCTTCCCATGGAAGAGTTTCAGTCATAGTTTGGCATCGGCATCAAGATACACGGCTTCCAGATTCTGTCATCATTTCATCTACTGTTACTTCACATATTCCAGGGTTGTTCCAGTTTGTGAGTTTTCCAATATTCTGCGGCATCGGGTCTACTGTCACATTATCATGATTCTAGTTTCAGTTTTAGTTGTAGAAAAAATTATCTTTCCTTGCTTGTCGGATTGCAGTTCTAATGTTACTCCATAGTGTTCTTCTAGTGCTTCTTTGTAGTAGTCATCTCATTATAGGGTGGTTTTGTCCCACTGGGTTTTCCTTCTCTACCTCATCATTGCATTTGTACATGAGTACTTAATCAGGCCTTGTTACCGGGACTCATCTTTGCATAATAATTTGCTTCTCCCTAAGTTGCACTTATGGGGGGGTGTTGGTGTAATTAATATTTAATTAAACTTTGCATAAGTTTAATTTGGTAATTATTTATTTCCTAGGTTAATTAGTTCTTATCTTTATCTTATTGAGCTATCTTGTTGCTCAAGATAAGATTAGGGTTATGCATCTTTTCTTTTATAAAGAAAATCATATCTTGTAATTATCAAATTCTCGAATAATAATTATTTGCACATCTTCTTGCAAATCTCTGCTTTTTCTTTTTTTTCTCTTTTTGGAAGGATATTCTGGTTTGCAAATTTGATCTTGGTTTCTAATAGTTTTGATACACTTGTAGATGGTTCAGGGAATTTTTCCTTCTTTCTTCTAATATCTCCAGCTCATGCAGGCACAACTATCTATACTCCTCATCATCAGTTAAACCCTTCAGGGAGACTCGTAAAGAAGGAATTTCAACCTCAATGGGCAAGATGGCCTCAACTCCAAAGACCAGGGCAAATGGAATGGCTCCTGTAGGCGTACGAATGCTAGTGTGGTAAGCCCACAGAGCAGGGTTGAGTTGAATATGCCAGTCACGACTAGCATTATTGACAGTCTTTTTGAGGATTTTAACAATGGTTTTATTTGACGCCTCAGTTTGACCATTTCCTTGCGAGTAATATGGAGATGAAAAATGGTGTTGGATGTGAAATCGCTCACATAACTCATGAACGTCTTGGTTTTTAAACAAATGTTCGTTGTCAATGATGATGGATTGCGGAAGGCCATACTAGAAAATGATGTAGTTAAGAATGAACTTGGATATTTGTTTGTCGGTTATGTATGTCAGAGGGATGGCTTCGATCCACTTCGTAAAATACTCAGTGCCAGTGATGATGAATTTGTGGCCATTGGACAAGGTAGGATGGATCTTACCCATGAGGTTGAGTCCCCATTGAGCAAAGGGCCAAGGAGAGGTGATTGGCCGAAGTTCCTATGCTGGAGCGTGGATCAAATCACTGTGAATCTGGCATTGGCGACAAGTCCTGACATATTCTATTGCATCCTTTTCAATGGTTGGCTAGTAGTATCCAAGTCTCATTACTTTCTTGGCTAGAGTAGGACCACTCAAATGAGACACGTATATACCATCATGTACTTCACGTAAGGTTGTATGGGCTTTATTAGTGTTGATAAATCTAAGGAGGGTGTCATCAAAGCTATGACAGTAAAGGGTGTCATTGACAATGGCATATCTCATGGCTTTTCAGATGAAGGACTTCCTCCTGGTTATTGGACAGGTTAGGTGGAATGGTTTGAGACTTAAGGTAGTCATAAATATCTTGGTACCAGGGAGAGTCGGAACCAACAAGTTCGTAGACCATCTCTGACTCTGGAATGTCATAGGCAGGGACCAAAAAATGTTCTATTAGGAATTCCAATTGAGGCATATTTCTTGGAATGTCGAGGAGAGAGCCTATTGTAGCCATGACATCTGCCGCTTTGTTTTGTGCTCTCGGAACTTGTTCAAAAGTTACCATATGATTTGGAAATTGTCAACCATCCATTTGTAGGGCATCAACTTCTCATCTTTTGTGTTGTAGTCATCATTAACTTGGTTGATGACTAACTGAGAATCCCCATAGACATGTAATGGTCTGATTTTCCATCTTATTGCCATTCTAAGTCTTGTAACCAGTGCCTCATATTTCACCACATTATTGGTGCATGGGAAAGCTATGTGAAAAGACTTAGGAATGGAGTCTCCTTGAGGGGTGATGAACAAGATTCATGCCCCTAAGCCATGATTTGTGTGTGATCCATCAAAGTAGAGTTGCCAAGGTGACTTAGGTTCCGTATGGAATATCAACTCATCTGGAAAATTCGTCACTAAAAGATGATCACTTTGTAAAGGTGCATTCGCTAGCTAGTCTGCTCTGACTTGTCCTTTTATTGCATTTCTTTATACATATTGAATGTCATATTCACTCAGAATCATGACCCATTTTTCGAGACGTCCTGTTAATGTTTCTCGACTTAACAGATATTTGAGGGGTCGATCTTTGCTACTAGTTGTGTTTGATGGCTTAACATATAATGTCTTAGCTTATGTGCTGCAAAGACCATGGCTAGACAAGCCCATTCAATTGATGTGTAGTTCAATTCATACCCAACCAATGTCCGACTGATATAATATATAGCTCTTTCTTTTTCTTCTTGGTTGTTATGTGCTAGTAATGCCCCCAGTGTTGAATTAGTGATAGAAATGTATAGTATCAAAGTATTTTTGTGAATGGGTGGCATGAGGACTGGTGGTGACAGTAAGTAGTCTTTCATCTACTAAAAGGCGTCTTGGCATTTATCTGTCCACACAAAGGGGATACCTTTGCACAAAAGATATTGGAATGGGTGACACTTGTCAGCCAATTGTTCTATGAAGCACTAGATAGATTGTACCCTACCTTGTAGTGTTCTAAGTTTTCTTATACCTCTGGGAGGAGGCATGTCAATGATGGCCTCTACTTTTGTTGGATTGACCTCAATGCCTCTTCGAGAAAATATATATCCCAAGATTTTACCTGATGTTACACCAAAGACACATTTCTTAGGATTTAGCTGGACTTTGTATTCTTCTAGTCTTTTGAAAATTGTGTCTAACACCTTCAGATGATCCTTTCTTGTTACTAATTTATCCAAAAGGTCATCTATGTAATATTCCATTATTTTATGCATCATGTCATGAAAGATTGTAGTCATAGCCCTCTGATATGTAGCACCTACATTTTTAAGACCAAATGGCATGACATTCCAATAGTATGTACCCAAAGGGCAAGTGAATGTTGTTTTATGCTAGTCTTCTGGGGCAATGCGAATTTGATTATAGCTAGAGAAACCGTCCATGAGGGAAAACATCTCATATCCTACTATGAGGTCAACTATGATATCAATATTCAGTAAAGGAAAGTCATCTTTTGGGCATGCCTTATTTAGGTCTCTAAAATCAGTGCAGACTCAGATCATTCCATTTGGCTTTATTACTGGCACCAAGTTAGATAGCCATTCAACATAATCAATAAACCATATGAACCCAGCGTCTAGAAGTTTCTTCAACTCAGCCTTGACCAATAGAGTGACCCGAGGATGCATTTTGTGTAGCTTCTATTTAACTGGTTTGGCATTAGTGGTAGATGGTGCAGAACTAGTTCTAGGTCTAATCCTGGCATGTCAGCATAGGACCATGCGAAGTTGACTTTACGTTCCGTAAAGAATTTGTGAAATTTTGGTCTCTCTTCTTTAGTCAAGGATGCAACAAAGAGGACCATTTTGGGATCTTCATTTGTTGATATGTTGTCTTCGATAGTGTCTACTATGAGAATAGCTGATTTCTCTTGTGTTACGGGAAGAAAGTCCAGTCCTCCATCCTTGGGCACCTCGGAGAGGTTTTCGCCCGTAGATATGTCCTTTGTTTTTACTTTTTTTTGTCAAAAGGTTCCTTTCAGTTTTCACCTAAAGACGTTTCATTTTTTATTTTATTTTTTAATTTTAATTTTGCAACTGGAGGATTGAGCAGTCTCGCTGAAGTAGGCCACACAATCTAGATCAATGGTGAATCTTGCCTTGTGATCGCCACTAGGTATGCACTCATGTAATCCCATAAACTTTTCAATTGCCTCATCATTCTAAAAGGTGTCTAGGACTAGTGGGCCTTGTTGGTCCCAATCGACTACTTGAGGATAAACTAGGGAAATGCCATCGTTAGTGTTGGTGAATTGAGGGGAGGATGCATAAAGAATATAGATGGATTTAGTGATATTATAGATGAGATTATCATCATCCAACTCCACATCAGACTCTATCCATTATTCCCTTCACTAGTCTCATATTTGTTGTCAAAATAAGGGGTGAAGGACTTAGAGTCGTGGTTGTCAGTGTCGTATGGTACTTCAGATTGATTGGACTAAAGGGATTTAGATGGTGGGGTTTGTAGGTCATGGGGAATGGTAATGGAACTATGACTATTTGGTGCCTGATCGATTTTAAATGTTTTCCAAAAATTTTGTATAGAGGTGAGCTCCCCTATTTCGACAAACAAATCATCGAGGCAACAGTTGCTTAAGGATCTTTGAGAGCCAAATTCCCACTCTTGGGAGTTAGTTTCAGTGGAGGTTTCCTTAGTGGTCTCGACACTTTCCAAAGCATGCACATGCTCACTCAAAAGTTCAGTGGTACGTCGGTCGTCATTGTCGGGCAATCCATACCCTAATCCAAAGTATTTTGGTATTTTGAAAGATTTTATGGGCTCTCTTCGTCCAATTTTATTTATGCCTAGGCCACTAGTGCCATGTAGCCCTCATCCCTCATTATGTCATATCCCTTTCCATATTTCTTACTTGGTAACGGGGGTAGGTCTGCCATTTCCTTATAGATCCATCTTGCAATATTGACAAGGTCCTCGTTACTCATGTATCCCCATTTGATTAAAACTATTTTTGGTGGAACTTTGAAAATTTCTTTGGGTTCCATTCTAAAACATGGATGACCATAGAACTTTGGAGACTTGGGTATTGTTGTGATGCTATATGTTGTATGCAGTTTGAATTCTCCACAAGCTAGGCCCTGGATCTTGCCTGTGGTCTCATCCTTAGGGTTTGCAGAAGATGGTGGTGTGGCGGAAGACGTGGATGTGGAAGATGATGTGAGTGTGGATGGGTCAATGTATTTAGAAGAGGAGCCAGGTGCTTCTCAGTTAATAGGCACTCGGTTTGTAGAAACATCCCTTAGGTTGGTACAATATTGAAAAGGGTCAGGGTCACCATATATAGTGATTTATGTGTCGTCAAATGGAAATTTTAAGCATTGGTGATATGTGGATGGAACGAATTTTAAGGCATGAATCCATGGGCAGCCAAGCAAGATGTTGTAAGGTAATTCTAGATCCAGGACATGGCAGGTTGTATCCACAATGATTGGTCCCACTCTAATAGGGAGAGAAATAACACCTCGTGAAGAGCGTTCTTCATCATCATATTCTTTGATCACTATAATATTTGTAGGGTCTAGACATGCATCAGAAAATCCTAGAGCCTTAACCAATTTCAAGGAGCATATGTTCAATCCTACTCTGCCATCTACTAAAAATCTTTTGACCTTGTGCTTATGGATGAAAGTTTCAATGTGTAGTTCATCATTATGGTTAGTCTTAGGTGACTAGTAGTCTTGATCAAAAAAGGTGGCGTGGTGAGGCATAGTGAGATATCCCACCATGGCCTCAAACTAGTTGACATCAATATCCTTAGGGGTTGACGACTCTTGTAGGGTTTTATCTAGTATAGCCTTATGTGTGGGAGAGATACGAAGCAGCTTGAGTATAGAAATTTGCACAAGAGTTTTTCCAAGCTAGTCAATAAGGTTAAAATAACTCTTGGGTTTCCATTGCTTTGTGGTCGTGGTGGGTTGTGACTGCTTAGGAGATGGACCAGGTATAGTAATCTTAGGTTGCTTAGCAGGAGGTGGACCAGCTATGGTGACCTTGCCACTTCGAGTAGTGGCATTGCATTGGGGTGCTTGTTTGATTGTAATGGTGTTGATGCACTCCTCATCAGTCTAGACATTGTTTATAATAGGTCCACCAGAATAGTCATATTTGGCTCAGGAAAAATTGGCTTGATTATTATTTATCTGTGGACCTGACATGGAAGCATTATTAGAACCATGGTCTTGCAGTGGGTTCTTATGAATGGTATGATCTGAATTAGAGGCAAATTGTTGTCCAACTACCTCAATGATACGACTCTCGATAAGGTCTTGTACCAAGTTTTTCAGTTGTCAACATGTAGAAGTTTTATGTCCTTTTACCCGATGATAATCGCAAAATGCACTATCATCCCACCATGCTGGTTTGAATTGTCCTGGGTCGTATGGTTTTGGTTCTTGAAGTGTGATGACGCCATTCTAGAGGCATTTCTTGGGACTTCTTCAATGGGCTCACCCAAGGGAGTGTATGTGTGACCCCTGGGGAATTGTCTCATTTGACGGTATTGTCCTTGATTGTTTTGGTCGCTTTGGTTGTTTGAAGGGACATTGGTAGGGGGTGTCGATATTGTTGTTGGTTTTTTTTGTGGTTGAACCCCTTTTAGAGCCAGTACAAGACCCATAGTGTTTGTAGCCTTGGCATCAACAACACCATCATTTGTAACATGTTTATTTTTGACCCAATACTTGTTTTTGTTGGTGGGAGGATTTTCATTTGTGTTTTTAGAACCGTATCTTAGCTCTCCTTTTGTAATGAGGGCTTTCTCGATTTGGACACCATTTTTGACTAAGTCCATGAAGTTTGTGCAAAAATGCACTTGCAATGCATATTTTAGGGGTCCTAGGAGTGTTTGAACAAACATGTCCACTTTTTCCTATTCGGGTATGTCGATGTGACACTGACTAGCTAGACTTCTCCATTTTTAAAAGAATGGGATGAATGTCTCACCAGCATCCTCTTGTGTGAGATTGCATAAGCTAGTAATAGAGGTGTCCATGTCAATGTTGTACGCGTAATTTTTTATGAATTTTTGTTTAAGCTCATCCCATGTTTGGATATCCTTTTGGGTGGAGAACCATTCAAGTGCAGGACCTATGAGAATTTTAGAAAAGAGTCTCATCAAGTATGTTTGTTCACAAGCGATGTCCATACAATTGGTTGCAAATTCATGGACATGTTTGATGGGGTTTGTCTTTCCTCTATACTTGGTAAAATTAGGTGACACATATCCTAGAGGAAATGGTGGCATGTATAAGTTCATGTCAAAGGGATATATGTTTAGATCATATGACACTTTTTATTTTTTTCCAAATATTTGTATGTTTTCTATGGTCTTCTCTAGACCCATTAGTTTTGCTTGTAAGGCATCTATTACAGGGTCATTTGTGGTCCCATACATTGGATTGCTTGGTACGCCATAGGTCCCCATTTGTTGTGCATGGATATTGGTGTGTTGTAGAGGGATGGATTGTTGTGACATGTATGATGTATTCGGATTTGTGTTGTTGGTACTGAAAGTTTGGATTGGGGGTATGTTGGTGAGTATGAATATGGGATGAGTATGTTGCGATGTGTCCCCCAACTATTTGGGTCAATATTTTGGGAATGTGGTGACCATGAACATTGTGATGTGCTAATGATGCCATGGGATGTGTGTTTTGACTATGTTGTCCAAATTGTTGGGTTTGGACAAGGGGAATGGTAGTATTTTGTCCTTGGGATTGGATGGTATTGGACTGTGTTGATGTGTTAACATTTTTTTGTTGTCCTTGAATAAAGATACATTGTTTTCCTCCACCCAAAGGATTTTGTGAGATACCAATGAGAGGATATGACAAAGGTGTACTCATGGTACTAGACGTAGATGTCAATGGGGGTTATGTATGGCTTGATGATGCCCCTATGGCATTTACCGTAGTGGTAAAGAGAGGATTGGAATAACTTGCCCACATTGTTGAGGGGCCAAAGGTGGTTCCAGCCGATTGGGACGGTGTTGTGGATATTGTGGGCATTGTGACAGATTGTGATCCTCCAATGGATGTAGTGTTTATTGAATTGGAGGTGTTTGGGGTGTTGGAGGTAGCATACACGGTTGTTGTAGCATCAAAAAAGATATTGCTCGTAGTGTTTGGAGGTTGACCACTATTTGACATGTTATGCATGTTGTTGACATTAGGGTCAGGAGATGTTGATCTCAACATGTTAATGTCGGATCCATGGGGTAACCTAGCTCCCTGACTTAAGAGTATGGCCAAATATCTGTCTCTGTCATATAAGACCATTTGTTCCACGAATTGAGAGGCCTCTGGATCTTGTGCTGCTACCTCTAGGTTTTCCTCAAGTATTTGTCCATATTCATCCTTACGTAAGAATGGTTCAAAGGGATTGTTTGATGAGGATGGTATGGTTGTGAGAGGTTGATTATTCGTGTTGCCAAATGGGTCATCAAATGTCCAATTTGGGTCATACATGGGATTGTTAACATTGGAAGTGGAGTTTTTCCAAAAGTTTTCCATTTGTCGTTTTTGTCTTTGGAGTCTAGTTTCCACCATAAAATGAGATTGTTCAAATGAGGTAATGGAAATGATGAGGAAATGCAAGGATGATACTAGCCTATATTTTTTTTATGTATTTTTGTATTTTGAGGGATGACAATGCAAGGTGATGACTAAGGAAATGAATGATGCAAAATGACAAGGTTGTCAATTCTAAAGTGTTGAATGAGGACTAAGATGGTAATGATAATGAAGGACCAAAGTGATTAATGCAAAATGTAGGTTCAAAATGAGGACTAGGGGTGGATAATGATGACTAAGTTTGGACAATGTTTGGAGAAAGTTTTGTCTAACCACTCTAAGCTTGATGTATGTCTCAAGTTAGGTTCTCAAAGGGACTTGCTAAAGGGACTAAATGGCGGGGTCAAAAGGATGAGTGAGCCTGCCTAACTAGACTGTTGAGTTGGAGGTTCTCACAAAAATGACAATGACCTAAAAGAGGAATAATGACTATGTCCCAAGATATCCTAATTTTGAAAACAATGATTTTTGCAAAGTGTGCCCAAGATGAATCCTAATGGAAAAATGATGATTATGATGTCTAGGGAATGCAAAAATATGGAAATTTTAAACCTATGGTTAAAGTGCAAGCTAATGAATACAAATGATGGACATTTTGAGCAATTTCAAATATGGTTTTTGACAAAGACTTTGGAAAGAAATTTTTTGACAGTGGATTGAGATGTCTGTACTTAGATCCTAGTCATAAACAGGGTCTACTTTGTTGACAGGAAAATGCGTCATTATAGGCAGCAAATGCATTTTGTTTATCAAATGCAATTCTGGGAATGGAAAATGCGGTTCAGTTTTGCAAATGCGGCTCTGGGAATGTCAAATGCGGTTCAGATTTGCAAATGAAAATTTAAAAAATGTGAATGTGGCTTAACACAGGAAAATGTGGTGTTTGGAGTATCAAATGTGGTTTGTCAAAGGAGATGCATTGCAAATTTTATCAAATGTGGTGCAACATAGTGAATACAATTTGACAGATGTGTCCCAAGATGATAAAAAGTCAATTTTGTGATGTTGTGGTTAAGAAACTAAATTTTTGAAAATTTGACTTTATGTTATGAGATGTTGGAGTGTTGTTTGTTTTGTATGAGTAACCAACAAACACTTGGCAAGCACAATATTTTGAAAAGTGAACAAACACACAAGAGATAAGCATGATCCTCATAGGCCAATAGGCCAAGGGTTTGTGTACTTGATATAGCCCACTGATATACCTCAGATTGGTGCTAAACACCTTTCCTTCTCGAGAGAAGATAGCTTAGAAGTTTGGTGGCATTGGCTCCCCTCCACAGCTCATTAACGTCATTCAAGCACACCAAATTTGAATTCTTGGGTAGTGACTTCCCAAGAACTGCTATCTCTACTCAAGGGGATCAATAGTGAGTGTCTTCGGGCATGATATTGTACCCTGCACTATATCAAGCAACGACTGAAGAATGGTTGGTCTATAAAAGAGAAGGTGTTTAGTACAGGCATTCTGTTCGTAGGGCATGATCCATGCGGTGAGAGTCCCCTTTTAGATCCATCTTGTCAGAACCATACACATGATTCTTGGGCTTTCCCCAAGAATCCACTTTTGTATATTGGCTGGAAGTCCCTTAGGTTCAGGTTGCTACCGGTTTGAGTCGTCCTGGGGTGAGTATTTTTCCCACCAGAATAGGCCCAAGTTATAGAGTTAGTAACTATTTCTCTTACACCCAGGATCACTTGAAAGTGCAAGGGGAGAGGATACTTCAATTATTAAGTCATGAGGGTAATAACACATAAAAATGGGTCTGGTTTTTTTATCACCGAGTTTTCACAAGGTGAGAGCATAATCACCTACATTTTGCAAACACATTCAGACAAAATTAAGCACACGTTCATTTTAATGCACCAATGGAAGTATTTTCTACACTAGAAATCGCAAACACATTGTTTTGAGAAATGAGTCTTTGACTAATGGAGCTGCAAACCCACAAGTTAGTAGTTTCATCCACCAGTCTTGGACCCATGAAACATAACCGCCACACGCTTGCAAATTAAAATTAGTAACACAAAAACCTATGATAGGAAAAATGTAGAAGAAAATTAGAATGTCAAAGAAAACAAAAAGAATAGAAAAACACCAAAATCCCAAATGCAAATAAGAAGAAAACATTACTAGGAAAATGCATCACAATAGAGCGAATGTGTCGCTATGTGTTGCAAATTCGGCTCAATAGTTCAAATGCGGCATTCTAGACTTCGATTGCGGCACATTAGAGCGATTGCGGTGTTTGAGCCTACAATTGCGTCGTGACGCATCAAATGTGTCATGATAAAAGACAAATGTGGCATTCCATACTTGTACCTACAAAAAAAACACAGAAAAATGAAACCGTACAGAAACTACAAAAAAAAAAAAAGTGTCGGGTTCACCAATGTATCTATGGGTAAATTTCCTAAGGTTAGATGTTAACAAATCAATAAAGACTATAAACCCAAAGAACTATGAAGTACAAAGGAAATTAAAAGTAAGAACGATTATACCTATCATTCCTCGAATCTTCCATGATTACCTCCATAGCACCTCCTAGCTTGCAGCATATGATTGATGCCCTCAGATTGAGTGTGTGAGCATTTCGACTATGACATTGTCCTATGCAAGTTTTGAAGGATTTAAATATAAAACTATGCCTATTCCTATGACAATATGACTCAAAAATGAAAAATAACTATAATATTAATGCATCAAAATAACCAAGTTCCTCTGTGTAATCCAAAAATGTGAGCGAAATAGCATTTTATAGAAAATTCCATTTTGAATGGATGGACGAGATCGACTTTCAACAAAGACCTAAAATCAAAGGACGAGATTAAATTTGATAATCCCTAATAAGGGTTAGGGAAAAATCCTTAAATGAGTGGTTGAGATGTCATCTAAGAAGATCAAATCGGAAGTGGAGAATAAATGAGATAATTAATTAGAAAATAAAGATTTTCAAAAATCGAGAAGATAAAGACTGTCTGATTTGTGATATTCAAAAAATCAAAAGATAAGGGCTGAACTGAAGATTATATTTGAAAAATCAAGAATCTGCCTAATTACTTGATTTTTGGAGGAATATTACCATTTTGAATTAAGTTAATTCAAAATATGGATTTTGTGAAATAATAAATAATCAATTTTCAAATTATTTACTAAAATGAATTGACAGTTAAGAATGTGAAATCATTTTAAATAATTAACTTATTTAAAATGAGAGAAATCTTAATTTTGACAATTAAATAATTAAAGATAATTATTTAATTTAGCATATATGATTAATAATTAAATTAATTAATCAATTCATTTAATTATGACAATTAGTGACTTATTAAATAAATAAATAAAATTTATTTATTTAATAATCGGGAAGAATAAATGAATAAAGATAATTAAATAAATTAAGAAATTTATTTAATTAGGGGAAGACTTAGACAATTAATGAAGTATTTAATAAATAAATAAAGTTTATTTATTTAATAATCATGAAGAATAAAAGGACATTAATTAGTTAAATAATTATGAATTATTTAATCAATAGTCAAATGTGGACCAAGGACATAATTAAGATGTCATAATTATGCTAGGACGAAAGTGGTAAAAATAGAGCTTGCAGGCCTAGGTCATTTTTAAGTGTCTACACCATTCATTTTAGAAGCACCCATGTAAATCTAAAACCATATTCATATAGAATACCCTTAAGAACTATGATTTGAAAACTATTCATCCATATAGATCTATAAAATCATATATTTTAAATAGAAAACCTACAAATCCAACCTTGTTAGAAGAATACATACAAATATGAATTCATAAACACGTCTAAAACACTTACTTGAATCTTGGAACTAAGAGATTCATAGTTTGCATGATTGAATATCATAGCTCTATAAAATATATATAAAAAACACCATGAATCCACAACATGCAATTATATACATCTAATAGGATCTAGGGTTTTTCCATGAACTCCACATTAAATCACCATATGACCAACTCCTCCATCAAGTACATGCATCTAGAAGAAACAAGGGGCTATCCAAAATCTCTAGGTCAAAGTCACTTCATTACAACTGCACAACCTCCACATGACAAGGTATATAGGAATTGCCTATATATTTCTAGTTTAGCATATGACCAAATTCATAACCTCCACATAACCAAGGACTTATCCAATACCACTAAACGTGAGCTTCAAGTTAAATTTTTCACATGAAAAACTCCAACACTATGTGAAATTACAATAGTGTATCCCACTTTTAGTTTTATTTGGACATGAAAATCAAAAAAATTCAACATTCAACCTATTATGTCAAGTATACCTAATAAATTGTAAAGAATTAAGATTGATTAAATTAATGATTAATGACATTTTATGTTTAGATTTAATTTATAATTAAAAAAAATTAAAAAATTATATCATTTTAGTTAGCATTCAATTTTTTAATTATATTTATATTATTTATAGTGAGTGGCATTTTAATTTATAACACAAATTTTATTAAAAATAAAATATTTTCATGATATTTAAAAAATAGATCACTAACTCCAATATCTAGTGCAAGGATATTCTTTGGTAGCTTTGTATTGAATTAGTTTTATTCATTTTTCTAATTGGGAGTGACATGAATGTAGACTGATGTTTTTTATTAGAGGTAAAATACAGGTTTTGAAGGGTCCCAAAACCATTTACATTAGAAAGTAGTTGAAATATAAGAAAACATCATTAAGCAAAAAACAACCCAACAACAGTGACCCATCAGCAAAAATTCAGCCAAAAAGGAGGACCCCACTACCAACACTACATGCTTTTTAGAATATCCGCCCCCTCCACATCACTTGCCACAGCCTTCTGTGATTCATTCAAAACATTAGAAATTTCTTTCACAGATGCCCCAACCTGAGCTTTAGTTTTGTTCATAGTCTTGGCTCCACGTCCATCCATATTTACCTCAGATATCAAAATAATACCTTTCTCCCCACCCTTCCTAGTAGCACCCTCCTCCTCCATTAGCTTACCAACAACACCAACTTCTTTAGCATGAGAAATTTATTTACGCTTCTTGGCACTAACCATAGGAGATGTCACAACAGTAGAATCAAATTTACCAATAGATTTATGCACATCCCCTCCTCTCATCACAGTGTCCCAAATTTTCACCATTTGATCCTCAAGGGTGAGGATTCTACCTTCAATATTTTGTTTCATTTTGAGATTTTCCTCTACAACAGTGTATGCCATAGTGTTTAAGGAGTCAAACAACTCATCTATCTAGTTTTGGACAAAGGATCCCTCAGCTTTACTCACCACACCCCTAACTTTGACATTAGTTTATTGAGTTCATGAATAAAACATTTAAAAAGTTTGAACAAGACAATGGAACCCACACGAGCAGTTCCAAGCACATCAAACATATTTTCTCTATCAATATTAAAAACCCCTTTCCCCAAAGTATCTTCCTCCTCAGAGGAACTAACCCTATCCTAACCAATAGGGGTGTCCTTACCTTTTTCAATAGCAACTAGAGTCTTGAGTTTGCAGATGGAGCTCGCTATCTCCTCCACCACCACCTTTCTCTTCTTAAGCCTCTCCAATTCCACATCTTGGGTTTCCATAGCAACATCAACATCCCCAGACTTACGTTTCAGTTGCAAAACTGGCTTAACACTCAAGGACTCATCAGCATAGAGGCTGCTTGCAATAGTGAGGAAATTCCTTCTTCAGAATTTGGCTCAGAGCCCTCAGAACTCATTTCTTCCTGCTTCCCTCCTTTGGTTCCTTCTTCTGCTTGGCTACAGGGGGTGGCTAGGAAGCCTCGCCATACAGAACATTCTTCACCTTTGTACCCCTACTCGGAAAATCAACAACCACCTCATCACTACAAGTCAAATAACCCTCATGTTTAATACATTTATTTTTGTTTATTGAATTTATTTTTTTATTAAAAAAAGAACATTAAATCAAAGTGTATATAATTATTTTAACATTGTTTACTATTTTCCCCATGACTCAAATAGAAACCTTTATTTTTTTAATAGAACCTTTATTTCTTATAACATTAAAATATATAATATTTAAAACCATATTATATAATTGTAATTTTCAGAAAGCTAGTTCTAAGAGCTACATACTAATAAAATATCATCTCTAAATGAATTAATTTGACCCCACCCATGCATGATACTAAGTGGCCTATTTTGTCCTCTAAAATTACATGTGGATAAGAAAGTAACAAACTACTATAATGGGATGCCATATAATTAAGTCCAATTTAAGGATATTTGATTAACTCCCTTTGTAATTAGGGCTAAAATATTAAGGTTAATGCAATAAATCATATAAATCAAACCCTAATAAGCAATGAAGCACAAATGAGCATAAAGACATAAAGCATAAAACAATATTACCAAATCTTCATGCCAACATTGATTCACCTCCATTGCACTTCTCCATTTTTCTTGAATATGATAATTTCCCTCATATTTGAGTGTGCAATAATAATCCTATGACAAGTGACTACCAAAATATTGAAGATTGTTGTCTCACACTAGTAACATGTACTTGCATTATAATACGTGTAGATAATGAAAATGACAAGAGTTTAAGGTATTTTATAGAAAAGACAAATTTGAATGAATGGTTGAGATTGGATGCCAATAAGATGTCTTAATCAATGGCCAAGATTGAAAGTTGTAGTATGAAATAGGGTTAGGGCTAAATTAGGGAAAATGGTAAGGATGAAGGGTTGAGATTGAATTATGAGATAATTCAATCAAGGTCTAGGATTAAATGAGATGTCAAGAGATAAGATTTGATGTGGAAGATAATATTGGCATAGATAAAGAGGTGATAGGAGAAATTAAATAATAAAAATTATTTAATTTAGGTGGCCAATGAATAATTAAATAATTATTTAATTATAGACGAATGTGACAAAAGGAATCATTTTGAATTAAATAATGATTTAATTCAAAATTCAAGAGAGTGGACCAAATTAAATAAATAAAATTTATTTAATTTAGGAGAGAAAAGGCTGATGAATAATTAAATAATTAAAATAATTATTTAATTATAGTGGAAAGTGGATAAAAATTAAATAAATAAAAAATATTTTAATTAATCAAGGAGGAATAACGATAAAAAAATGAATTAATTAAATAATTAAAATTATTTAATTAATAGAAGAATTATGACTTTAGAAAATAATTAAATAATTAAAATTACTTAATTATCAAAGACAAAAGGGGAAATGATGGAGAATTTAGAAATCACAAGCTTGGGACAATTTTTAGTGTCTACATTTTGCCCCTCTTTGATACAATGTAGTTTATCGTGTTGTGTCAAAGAAATTCAGTCAAAACATGCCTAGTGTAAAGAGGATGAGGAAGGGTGACAAGGAGGGTTGTGATATGCCCCCTTGAGAGGACATGCAAGTTCAAAGAACATGAGTGTTCTCTCGAAATGGATAAGAGGAAAATAGATAAGTGGCATAGAAGAAATGTTAGCATGGAGGATATGGATGTTAGTGAAGACAACTTTGAAGATGCATATTTTTCCAAACAAGACTCTGCACTAATCATCATTGGGCAGTAAAATGACATAAATGGACAACAAAAACCATGGTATGACATAGACCAAGGTGTGCAAGGTCATCCACTTGCAAAATAGACAACTGCAGACAAGGAATGCCCTGGTTCATACTAAGGGCCAAGTTTCCCTAGTCTTTTTTGCCAAAACAATCCACAAATAGGAATCAAAGAAAAGAGTCAAGAGACATCATCACTCCTCTAAATCCTTCATGGTACATTCTCGAGGAAGCTAGTAACCTAACTCAAAGAAAAAAGAAAAAGAAAAAGATAAGACAAAACAAACCACAAGGTCAACAACCATTCTTGGGTTTTCCAAAATATGATTGTTTGATTTTTAGGTGATTGATGAGTTGATTGTCTGACAACGCTTGGTTTTAGGAGGGAAACACGTTGTATAAGATGTCAAGTTTGGTTTCAATCATGTGACCACCTGTATAAGGAAAATGACGATGTTTGACTTGATGACAATGTCTGGTTTCAAGGATGCATCTTGTATAAGACATAACTTGATTGTTTTGATGGTTTGACTGTTTGACTATTTTGACAATTTGTTTGGTTTGATTGAGTGACCTTGTTGACCTATTGTCTTGTTGATGTGTGACTTGTATGATGTTTTGATGACTGTTTGTGTGTATGTTGATAATGTCTGATTTATTTGATTGACATGACAAACCCTAAGGGACTAACCTAGGTGGCCTCAGGGGCACATCAATAGATGGCCCTTCCTATGTTTAGTCACATATGCAAATTAGTTTGACAATGACATGGACTGACTGACATGATTGACTTTGATTCTTTTTTGGGGGATTTTGAAGGTTATTTGGATGTTTTTGTGTTTTTGACATGTTTTGATTTTTTTTTTCTTTTTGAGAATATTTGATATTTTTTGTCTTTTTCAAATGTTTAATATTTTTTTTGTCTTTTTATTATGGATGATATGGGGAAGTGTGTATTCTATTATGGATGATACACTATAAGGACCATGAAAAATGCATATGAATGATGCCTACAAGCAAGCGAGCAAGCACATACAAGAATCCAAGGACAACCATGATCTTGCTCCTAGTAAAGCTAAAAACCAATTGACAAGTGATGAGGATGATGATGACATTGTTTGATGTGGGAAGGACACATCCCAAAACAATGTGAGGATGTTGATAATGTGACTAAAGGATCAAGGTTTGCAACAAGGCTAGAAACAAATCCAAGGAATGTTTTGGATGATGCGTTAGGATGCACAACAAGATTGTATGGATTATGCTTATTGCATTTGGAATGACTAGATGGGATTATGGTGGGAACTTGGATAAGTGGATCAAAATCCTTAAACCAATGACAAGGGAAAACCAAACCCAACAATAGGCATGGAAGGATAATGGATTGATTTTGGTAAAGGATGGGAGAAATGAGGATTATTGGCATATGATCTCCAAGGACTATGTCACATAGGAATAATTTGTTTTCTCCAAGGTATGGGTATGGATAATGTTATGAAGGCTATGATATTTCATGAATAGTGTATAACCAAAGGATAGACATGTCAAAATTTTTCCCAAAGCATTATTTATGTTTGTACCTTAGTCCTTATCAAGATCAAAGTAGGTGGGAAAATGGATGGGAATGATAGCGCTTAGATGGATATATGGAAATGTCATAGGAAATGTCATGTGAAGTGCATGGGAAATGAGAAACTTTCCTCCTTGGGACACATAGATAATCAAACAAATGACATGGACAACATTCAATAAGAACATAAAAAGGATACTATGGATCCAGAAGAACACAAGGAAGCTATCATTGACCAAGTCAAACACGAACGCACAAAAGATATCATTGATTGAATTGATGTCTTAAAGGACCAAGAAGACACAAGCATGACAATTGATAAAGCCAAAAATATCGTACCAGCTAGGATCATCCACCTTTGTCAAAGCAGGCTTTCTTGCAGATGAGAAAATTCCTTATCTTTTTTTTTCTCCTTCTTCTAGTCTCCTCATCCATTTCGAGAGCACACTTGTGTTCTCTGAACCTGCATGTCCTCTCGAGGGGGCATACTGTTACCTCCTCGTCATTCTTCCTCATCCTATTTTTCATTGGGGCATGTCTTGAATTGAATTTTCTTTGCCACAATGTGATAAACTACATTATGACAAAGAAGGGAAAAATGTAGACACATAAAATTGACCTAGGCCTACAAGCTTTGTTTTCTCGGGATTTCTTCTTAACATAATTAAAATATTTGATTATGTCCTATGGTCCAAATTTGACTATTAATTAAATAATTCTCAATTATTTAATTAATTCATATCTTTTAGTCCCCCTAACTATTTAAATAAATAAAATACATTTATTTTATTTAAATATGTCACTAATTTCCAATGTCCCTCTATAATTAAATAAATTCTTAAATTTATTTAATTATTGTCCACCTTGGCTTTTCCTAATTTTAAATAAAATTATTTATTTAAAATTGTCCATTTTCCTTTCTCCCACCAAGTAAATAATTTGAAATAATTATTTACTGTCATATGGTCCCCACCACTTTTGAATTAAATTAATTTTTAATTCAAAAGGTCAATTCAGCCTCTTAAATCAAATAATTTTAAATTATTATTTGATTTTACAAAAACCTCTTTTTTCATGTCTAATATCTTCTTGTCACATGCATTCTTAATCTTTGATTTGATTTTCCTAAAATCAAATCTTCGCCCTTCATTTCAAAATTTTCCCTAACCCTAATCAATAGTTGTCACATGCTATTTCAGCCTTTGATTTTAGGGCATCTCTCAAATTTTAATCCTAGCCATTCATCCAAAATTGAATTTTTTATAAAAGGAAAATTTCAACCTCATTTAGGGGTTTTTTTTCACCTTCTGACTTCATCATTTCATCATCTCACACTTCATGCTTCAAAATTTAGGCTTCCACACTTCTTCATGCTTGCGCTTATTGAGTACATTGCAACTTTAGAATAGGTACCTTCAATATTTGCTTAGAGCTTGTCATAGGTCAATAGTTGCTCATCAAAAATCCGAGGGAAAACATAATATTGTAGAAAATGGAGAAGGGAAATGAAGGTCAATCATGGAGGGTTAGAAGACATTTGCTAAAATATTTCCTTTCTTTCATGCATTTTCCTCCTTTGTACTTCATTGTTTAATTAGGGTTTTTTTTAAGCATTTTACTTAATGTAAACCTATATTTTTAGCTTACACCCTCAAATCTAACCCGCCTAATTCATTTCAAGCAATACCCCTCTACCTTATATATATATTTAAGGGGGTGTTTGATCAAATCCCTTTCAATCAAACCTTAATTTTTTTGTTGTAGATTTTTGTCTACATTTTTTTATTTGGCCTAGAAGTGGGACACACCATTGTGCTTCTACTCTTGATATAAAGATGTTCACTCTAAGAAAAATATAAACCTACTTCATAATCTACTTGTAATGATCAAGTAAATCATCCATCCTTTGGATTATATGACCTCTCTTCTTCCACTTTAGAAATGATCCTATTAACTATCAATGAAATAAGATCAACTACAACCAAATCCCACTTGAATAAGGATCAATACCATAAGGAATTTGGCCCCTTCTTTTGTCCTAAACTAGGATTTGATACCAAATATAAGGAAATACACTTGTGGTAATAGTACAAAAACTCATAGATAAAGTTCTTGTTAGAAAAATGAAAGGAGACATAGATAATTTCCTACATTAAATCTAGTACAAAATTATCTCCACCATTAAAAATATGAGGAAAGATATCTTATTGGTCACAATATAGTATTAGGCTTTGAGACTTAACATAGATAGATCATCACTCTCAACCAAGGAAGAAACCATACATACTATATGACCTTATATAGTATAATGATCAACCTTATTGCTTTCACCATGAGATTGATCCAAAAAATAAATAAGAGCCACCTACCCCACTCCATACTCCACAAGATCTCCTTAACAAGTAACTCAATCCTCCAAGTACTTAAACCACTAGCTTCACTTGCAATGAGTATTTACAAGATATGAATAACCTTCATCCCAACCTTCTATAAACAAGATAGAGAACAACACATAAGGGGAATTTTCTTAAGTTTTCTTGCCACCATTATATAATTCCACAAACACCAATAATCAATATAATTCCTAATGCATCCTTTGGAAATATCCAAGGTGGGTTTCTAGGTATTTACCATGACAAGAGACATGTTATCCAAGGTACCAAATTCGCTCCCTCTAAGCCTAGCACCCATGTTTGACTTGCCCATATGATCCAAGTATAAAATATTTTTACAATATGGAATGCAGTTTATAATGTCATACATAGATTAAATGTGTTCTTCTAATGAGACCAATAAACCATCTGTTGACTAATCCATGACCCTTCAAATATTAAATGCATTTTCCCCCATGCGCTATTCATGTTGAATGCATTTGTAATGTTATACACAATAATCCTCTAAAAAACCATTGGGATCCTAAAAAGTGTAGTGCCTCAAATTAATATGGACTACAACTTTACAAAATGTCAAATATTTATATACAAGATATACAACAATTTATCCCAACAATAATACAAGATCACTCAAAGAAGATATAAAGGTCGCTAAAAAAATATGACCAATACATTTAAACCATTATTTATGTACCACTTACAAATAAAATCTATAATATTATAAATTCAAAACACCTCTCCAAAGTATAATACAAAATATCAAATCTATTACCTTATTATAAACCTTAAAAAAAAAATCTTTCCGTTCCTTATTATAATTCTTACCACCTTGAGTAACAAGAATTGCATGAAAGTAGTGGCCATAGATTATCAAAACTATCCAAAGGTTAGAAATGAAATATAAATTATTAATGCTAAGTTTGATTTATGCCACTAATAACAATAGTTAGATTACACAAAATTATTCCTAAGAAATATTGTAAATCAGCATGCTATATCTATCTTTTTAGCCTCTCGAGTAAGCATTGACTTTAATAATTTCGGATAGTGGTTTTAGAGAGACATTAAATTTTCACATGTATTTATAATAAAACAATACTACAAAATTTTGTGGGTGTGGGTGATAATAAATTTAGTAAGCAAATTTTAAAATAAAATATTTTAAAATTAATTTTATTATTTTTTATGTTTAGTGTACATGTTATTTTATATCTATATAAAATTAGTATATTTAATTTTTTTTTTAAATTATATCGATTTTAATTTAAATGTATTATAGTAATATATTGATATGTGGTATATTTTTCTATTAAATTTAGTTGAAAATTTTATATCTATTCATTTTCATTTATCTTTATTTATTCACATTCACACTAATTTATGGATACTTATTTCCCATTTCAAAATCAACACCTAATTCTTTTAGATCATTTTTGTGGGAACAAGAATTTACCTTAGAAGTCAATCTCAAGGAGTGTAGAAATGACTCACTAAATTCAAATTTAAAATTTCCTAACTATTATGATTTGACCTAGTACACATTTCATGTTACATTACTATGTCATGACATTTATAAACATTAATAGTGTACTTAAATAGGATCATGAGAAAAAGAGGATAATAATTAGAATAGAAATTAATTATAAAAGGCGATAAAAAAATAAAATTTACATCATTATATATACCATCTAGATTGTTGTCATTAATCTTTCTCATCTTCATTTATTAATCCCTCAATCGAATTGACTTAGGAGAACTAATTTGTCTATTAAGTTGACAAGCTCCTCTTTACACAATACCTTGAATTCTAAGATATCAAGTGGGTGAAGGAAAATATATTCTTGAACATATTGTTTGTCATATCAATTCAGCGCGACTTAGATTAATTCCATAAATTCGATCATGCTTACAATATTATAGAAGACATGACATAGAAAAAAAAAGTGGGCTAATTTAGAATCTAAGATTTTCATCTAGAGGTGGAGAGCCTAGCTTGATTGGCTAAAGCATCATGTTGGAAGCAAAAGGTCATGAGGTCTAGTCTCCTCTCTATCCCCATGGTACCAAAGGGTGTGTTGTGCCAACGTCATCAGTCACATGAAAAAAGATTTTACCAAACTACAGTTTATAGGGAGGGGTACCCAATTTTTGCAGTCTAAAAAAAAGATATTCATCTAAAAGAAAACAATTAGGGAGGGCAACCTAATTCTTGCATCTAAAAGAAAACAATTTTAAACAGTGACAAATCATTTTGAAATAACATGAACATTATGTATCTCTCATGGATCCTAAAATTAAATATGTCTATTTATGTATCTCTCATGGATCCTAAAATTAAATATGTCTATTCACTTATTAACATTTTGTACTTCGATTTATAAGATCATTTTATTATCCATATAAAGACATCATACATCTCAAAATCATCCACAAGATCATTTTACCATTCATATAAAAACACGGTACATCTCAAATATATTATATAAATTAATTATTTAATAATTGATTGCATTTATTAAAACTCATTATATAGATGTTGCCCACGTATACACTCCTTAATCATCTTTGTCTCCCCGCGTCGTCGTAATGCAAATAAATATTTTAAGAAAATAAAAAATAAATTACTAAATCAATCGAAATTCGCATCCAAGAACCCAGTAAATTACAAATTGTTACATCGAGTCTACATCTATGACGAAGGATCGTTGTTTTTGTTTTTACGGCAGCTAAAGAGGCGACAGGGGTGGTAACAGGAAACACGGGCAGCAGTTATGGCCGGCCCCCAGGGGCTGTTATCAGCTTATACAAGTAACAATGATGAAAAAATAAAGCTCTAAAACTCCTGCTAGATTCCAAGCCCTATAATCTGTCTTTACCAGAGTCTTAAGCTGTTGTTACCATTCTCAGATACTTTATTATGAATGGGGTCCCCAGGCCTCTTCAAATATCAGAATCTGTTAAGAATATTACTATTTTTTATAAATTTTAAAGGACCCTAAAAATCTCTCCGCTAAATTTATGTGAAGGCATTGAGGCCTCCAAAGACGGGGGATTTGAGTGGTCAAGAGAGTTTCAAGCTAAGTTGGGCATCACAAATTTAGTAGATTAGAAAAGTCTGAATGGCCAAAACAAGAATGGATTAAGAATAAAAAGGCTCCTTGCAGGCCAATCATTCTTTATTATATTCATTTTTATGATGTTGATGATGCCTCTTAACTATATTAATTGACGACATCTATGGCATTATTCATGTCCAAAGGAAGACTGAGGAGGAGGAGAGATTTGGGGGTCTCTGATGTTTTGTGCCAAACGTTGACTGCCCTTGGGATGATTCAGGCCACTTAAACCAAAACATTTATTTTCATAATTCTCTGCTTCTTCTCTTCTTCTTCTTCTACTTCTGCTGTCCTCTACTCTTACAGGATGTCTAACTTAACGTCTGTGTCTGGAGAAGCCAGTGGTTCTTCTGGCAACATGGCTGATGAGAATATCAGGCATCAGCCAGTTGGGGCACCACCACAATTGTCCATGGCAGCTGTTGCTTCTGGAAATGGGAATAATACCACAAGCCAAGTCCCAGTAAAGAGAAAGCGGAATCTTCCTGGAACTCCAGGTCTGGTCTTCTTCTTTCTAGTTTCAATTGAAGGTTTTCTTACAGATTGAAGTTTTTGTTACTGGACAATCAGGTCTTGAACTCATATACCCCTTTGGCAGTAACCTGAAAACTAGGTTGCATCCATCCATGTCAGAGGAAATTTATCCGCTGGATCAATCTAGTATTATTTCCAGTACATTTTTCAGGTCTCTTATAGGCTTTATTGACTGTGTTAGGCAAGTTCAAGTTTTCTCACAACCCTATTGTGCTATCCTACAAGGGGCTCTTATCAACAAATTGGTCTCTTCCTTTAGTTCTGAGGATGTCCTCAAAACCTTTTTTATCTTCCTACCATCTAAGCTAAAGGGTGTTTCTGCAATGGACCAATCTAGGTAACTTTTGTTCCAAACTGCCTGAATGCCTCGATATCTAAAGCCAAAACAAAGTATAAGAATCAGAATAAGCTATATTTGTGTAACAGTTTGATTGTTTATAACTTGCACTATTAGAATTGCTATATTTGTCCCAGTTTGTCGTTGAGCTACATATTAGAGCACATGGATCTTAGGGTTTTGTTTTGAAGTTAGGTCGTTTCAAACTGCATTTATTAACTTCCAACCAATAGATATTTAGGTCCTCTCTACATCTTTGGATGAGTTGGCTTCCCCTCAGCTAACTCAATTCTTTGCTTACACTGAATTAATTTTTGTGCTGTTTAGTCAATTTAACTCATAGATCAGTGGGTGTGATCTGAAATGGTGATTGAAAAATATGCACAGTTGCATCTGAAAGCTATCATTTATGTATCCAATTCAATAAGCATCTAAAAAATTGAATATGCATTCAAAAACAAAAGTATTTTAAAATTAATTTTACTCAAATCAGATTAAGTGAAACTCTTCTTTCTCAGTTTCAGTTCATATTTCGAATTCAACTAAATTGGGTTAAGTGCCGCTTGAAAACCTTTCTTGAATGGTTTGAATTCAAATCTTTCTTATTTGTTCTATAGATTTCAACTCCATATAAGGGCACTTATATATTCATAGACTATGAGCATCACCTATAGGTTCTTGGGAATGGCCTATAGACAAATATGAAGAAGTTTACATATAATAATTTTGCTCGTGTTTATAATCAATCCCTGAAACATCTGTCTTAAGTTTCTAGGGAGCTATCTCACCCATCTTGAGAGATGAGGCAGCTCACTCGTAACATTGGACAAAATATCTAAGCGCTTCTACCCAGTTTATCTTGAGACGGTTTGCAAATATGTCTTCTTTCTAATATATAATCTCTTGTGAAATTGCACTGTGCAGATCCAGATGCAGAAGTGATTGCTCTATCTCCAAGGACTCTCATGGCTACAAACAGATTCATCTGTGAGATTTGCAACAAAGGGTTCCAACGAGACCAAAATCTGCAGCTGCACAGACGAGGACACAATCTTCCTTGGAAACTGAGGCAAAGGACAAGTACAGAGATAAAGAAAAGAGTATACATATGTCCAGAGCCCAGCTGTGTACACCATGACCCAACCAGGGCTCTGGGTGATCTCACTGGCATCAAAAAGCACTTCTGTAGAAAGCATGGAGAGAAGAAATGGAAGTGTGATAAGTGCTCAAAACGCTATGCTGTTCAATCAGACTGGAAAGCCCATTCTAAAACTTGTGGCACCAGGGAGTATAGATGTGACTGTGGAACTCTTTTTTCCAGGTAAAACTTTTTCCTCCCCCTCTTATCCAGAATCTGTGCTTGCGAATAGAAACAACGCCTTTGGGTACAGCTATTGGGCTACGTAGCAATAATTAAATTACCTGTTGACCTAAACAGTGCATCCCAAGATGTTATTTGTAGTTATAAAATGCCAGTCAGTATTCAGCTATGATAATTTTTAATGTTCAATGCATCTGAACTTCTTTCTACTAAATAATATTATACTGTTAGACATCATTTTAGAATTGAAAAATACATGAATGTTTTTAATGGGGCCATTAAAAGATTTTATTATTAACATCACCTGTTCTGGTTCCCTTGTCAGTTTGCTGGCCTATCTAATTCGGTTTTGAGGAATTTAAACTTATATGATGTAGGGAGACAATTCCATCCAATTCTGTAGAAATGAGATGAGTAATTTATGCAGCCTGTTGAGCTTATCTGTCAAACACTAAGTTGACGACAATAGAATCTTTTTCCACCTTAGAATATGATTGGAGATAACTCAATTTTCCATTTTATTCCATACTTTTTCCAAAAAGTTTGAATAACTTTTACCTGAATAAATAACCATCACGTGTGCTGGCTACCTCTAAGTTTGTCTGTTCTAAGGAGAGCATTGCCTGTGCTATAAAAGCTACTTACACGAACGTTTATAAAATCTTCTGATTTGAATATGTAGAAAATTGTAGATGAAAGAAACCATCAGTAAAGGTGATTAGATAGCATATTTGATGCTCCCCACTGTCAAAATAAAGTAATGTAAAGACAAACTTAATCATATGCACAGACTTCAAAATATGATGTGGGACAAGAGTCTTGAAAACATAAACAAACACTGCACCAAGCACAAGACCAAGTTCCTCACATTCAGTCCAATCACGATAGGAAAGGCTACACCTAGCAGGTCTAGGGTAGGACAGAGAAAAGCTTTACGACAGTAGAAGTGGGCTTTGGATGTTTATAAGTTTATGTGTTAGTTTTCCTTCTCTAGGGTAGTACTGACTTTAGTTCGGTATTTACGTTTTTTTTATATTGTTAATTGTTTATAAATATTATGTGTTTATGAATATCAATATGCAATCAATATAAGTATTAGTAAATTACACTAAAAATCATCTATGATAGATAAAGAGTCACAAACTTACAAATCTACTTATTTAAAAACCACCAATTATGAAAGAATGAATTATTCATAATTTCTTTAGTTTTGTCAGATTTTTTCTATTCTAACATTCTATATTAAATGTCTCATTAGAATTTGAACTTGCATCTCTACATTAAGAACTCGATGTTTTAACCAATTAAACTCAACCCCTTGAATAATATGAATGTTTTGTATGAACTTTCTCAATATTATCCATGTAACAGCTTTGAAGTTGCAATAAATTTATCACACCTTGCAAAAAGAGAAAACTACAAGTTTTTTAATTTTATTTTTAAACATTACCTGCATTAAGCATTTCATATTAGTATAATTTTCAAAATTGTTTTGTCTTTACATCGTTTGCACATTCACATTATTCTTTCTGAAATCTGGATAGCATGAAAAGTAAACGTTGATAGCTTAATCTGCAACTGGGCATCTCGTTTTATTCAGGAGGGACAGTTTCATCACCCACAGAGCATTCTGCGATGCTTTAGCTGAAGATGGGAGCCGAGCTCAGGAGGGAATCAACCAGCAACTGCAAGGAATAGGAGCTCCTATGTCTTCCTCATCATCTCCTGGTAAACCCAACATACCATTATCAAGCATGCATATGAATCGAACCAGGCTTTCCTCCTCCCCTTGGGAACACGCTTCCCATGAGTCTGGAGCTATAAGACCAGGCCTCCCATTGTTATTGGGACAAGACAGGAAGGATGTTGTTAGCCAAATGCAGCAGTTCCAAGGAAATCCTAACCACTTGGATACAGTTTCTTCAGGCTTCTATCCTCCAAAAAACATGCCAGGTCTGATGGGTTTGTCTGACCATGAATCTCAACTGGGTCAGCAAAAGGCTCTATTTCCAATGCCAATGGCAAACCCAAATTCAAACAGCGTGTATTCTGGACTTTACAGTTCTGGGTATCGTTCAATGGATTTTGGAGGAGATTTAGCCTCTCCAAATCACCATGAAGGAAGCAGGCCAAACAACCACACCGCCCACATGTCAGCCACAGCATTGCTTCAGAAAGCAGCACAAATGGGTGCAACTGCAAGCACTTCTCCTTTGCTTCCTACATTTGGCATGGCTGGTTCAGACATGACAAGCTCCAATGCTGCATCTCTAAGGCCATCTTGGCAAGACTCACATGACCAGAGGCTAGTGGAACAGTTCCATTCGTTCAATGACAACCATGGTTCAACCAACTCTTTGGGATCTCAGTACTTCACTGGAAGCCAACAAAAATCATCAGACAACGCAGTCCTTCATGAAAGCTTACTGCAAAGTCAGATGCACAGTGGTATGTACATGAATGAAAACAGTGTACAAGCAGGTTCCTTTGGGGGACAATCTGCAATGGAGTCCATTCCTCATTTAAGTGCAAGTGGGTTTGAAAGAGAGAACAACAGCATGGGAGGATCTCAATTACAGGGAAGACTAAATTTCCCAATGGGAGGAAAACTTCGAGATGGTGGAGATAAATTAACTAGAGATTTTCTGGGAGTTGGACCTGCTGCAAGAGTTGTTGGAAGGACACTGTCTGAACGAGATCTTGTGAATGTCAGATCTCAGATGGAATCAGGAGGAATTGAGCTAGAAGGCTATGCTAACAATAATAATAAAACTGACAACCACCATTCCCATGGTCAATCAACACAAAAATCATGGGAAGTCTCGTAAGGTGTAGTGAGAAGAAACAGACAAAAAATAATAATAATATTATCGATATGCCCAGAAGGGAAAAACTTAAATTTTCTGTCTCGTGGTGTTTCTCCCTTGCTAGGGAGTTTTAATCTATCCACACTTTTGGTTCAGTCATTCCTTTGGCTAATTGGTTCTTCAGCTTGTAAGAACCCAAGTGTACAAATGTCTGAGTTGTTGCAATTTATATTTGTTTACCATTGCATCAAAGTATATAGATTGAGGTAGAGTTTGAAACTCCCACTTATTTAATAACCCTTTTCTGATTACAGATTTTAATTTCCCTTGGTTAAACAATAAAATAATCATTGTTTTCTCTGTGGAATTGGTAGGATTTTTACACTTTTTCATATATGCAAGATTATTCAATTTCAGTAACTATTGTAGAATTTAAACTTCTTTTAGATGGTGAAATGATGGAAAATATCATCCTTCTTAATAATTGTGATCAATCAATAAGTTACAATTTTTTTTGTAAAAATATGGTATTTTTTATTTTCAATTATTTTTAATATGATCTTTTTATGTTTCTATAATGTTTTTTTTTCTCATTCAATTAAATTTCACTTATTTACTTAATAGTTTAAACAAATTTGTATTGATTTTTAATTGAAATTTATAATTTAATTAGTGAGGATGATGGTCTATCATATCATCCATCAAGACACAAATTTTTAAAATAGTGGGAATGTCAAATTCCTTTATTACAACTCTTAATCTATTTAATCCTCAATTTTAACAATTTATTTCTTACACCTAATTCTTAACACCATTTTAACTACCTTATGTATTTATAAAATATGGAGTGATTGGCCTACAAGAGGGGATTGACCACATAGTTAGCTGATATGCCACATATAGTGTGAGATTTAAGTCTAAAACAAGTCTCAAGCCACCACTATTGAGTTGTCGGAAAACAAGTTTCAGCTGTTGTTTAACAGTAAACCAGCTATCGTTTAATGGTAAAGCCTCTAAAAATATCAGGTAAAAGCCTCCAAAATCTTAGTTAGATAAATATTGATTTGACAACTAGATGGGAGCATTCTATTTCCATTTGTAGTATTTTTTGTCAATTTGATGACAACTTTATTTTTTCATTTGCATTGCTTTGTGTTTTAAATTTGTATACAAATATTTGATAATCAAATAATACTTAATTTCTTTAAGGAAAAAATCTAGATTTGTCTAAGTTTATTTCATTCCATTATTTAACACTTATTATTAATTGTTTAATCTAGTCACATGCAACTAGAATTTGCAATGCATCCATACACACACATACTCTCTAACATATTAACATACATATAATTTTCTATGGCGTAATCCTTGAACCTCCTTTAGATGCAAGTGCTAGTATTTAAGATAGAGAAACTTATTAGAGGAGGTTTCTCTATAAGAAGAGTTAGGATGCAATCCATTCAAACTGTAGGAACACATAAGAGAGAAGAATTGTAAATCTAATAATATCCTCATAAGAAAGCATTACATAAAGTGATTTTCTCAAAGTGGAGACCTATTACCAACTTTCACTATATATATTAACAACCAATCTCTTACATAAAGTGATTTTCTCAAAGTGGAGTTTGTGACATACTCTTGTATTAAATTGTCTTATAATCTCTTACATATTCATTCACATTTATATATATTTCATCTTATTCACATTAATTCCCAAATATTTATTCTTCTCCCTAAATTCAACACTTTACCCCTTTGAATTATTTTTGAGGCGTGTGAGATTAAACTTTACTACCCACTTTCACTAGCCAATAATGAGTTGATATAGAAAATCTTTATCACTTATTTGTGTCTTGTGGTAGTGTTATCCATGGGATGAACATTATTTACCTTTAGGTAATATTCTTATACATGCTTTAGTTCATGATGATGAGGTAGCCTTACACTCTAGTGACATATCCAGGAATGAAGCTTTATATGATTAAGTCACACCAAGTCCTTATCATTCATGAAATTCTTACATGTAATGATAAATAATCATTCATGTGATGAAGGTATATCGTGAGAATATCATTTATAAATCTCATGAAATATTTCATTTTTCACTTATGGATTCTCCTCCATGTGTCTCTCTTGCTTCATCTTTCCTTGAGGAGCCTAGGGATTGCAATGCATCTAGTATACCTTCACATGAGGTTTCTAGTCATTCATTTTAATCTTGTGATTCATGATATAATGATGATATATTTATTGATGAACATACTGGTAGTTATTTATTTTATCATGATACAATTATTGAATCTTTTTTCATATTGATTTGATTTATGATGCATATTTATGAGTTATAAACATTCATCTCATTATTAAGAAAGAAATTGCCCTTTTTAGACCATCTATAACATTTGGATTATTGAAATTAATATGATTATATAGTAAATTATTTGCAATCTTGACTAATAAGAATGTATGAATGATTGTTATCTTCTTTGTGTTAAATAAGGATTTTAATGTTGATGATTTGTTGCAAGGTGTACACCCTTGGTCTCCTTGTGTTGTACAATAGAGCGCTCTAGTTCATGGCATGGCTTAACTACCTCTTGTGGATTCATTAACTTTGGCGGTTGTATCAGGCATTTTCAGGCTAATCTTTTGGTGCAATGATAATTGTCTTTGCAACAATAGGTATTAGAGCCTGGGTCATAGGTTTGAATCCCTTGCTTGCATTGGGGGTATTGTTGCAAGGTGTGTTCCCTTGGTCTCGTTGTGTTTTGTAATGCAGTGCTTGGGTTGGTGACATTGATTAACCACATCCAGTAGATTCATTAACTCTGGTGGTTGTATAAGGTATTAACAAGCCAATATTTTGGTGCAATGACAACTATCTTTGCAAGTTTATTATGGTAGAAAGCTATATTTTATAAAAATAGGACAATATATAATGCTAAAAAAAGAAGGATTCTCTAGAAGCTCCAAAATGCCACATCTCTAAAAGCTATAGAATTCCATGACTTTGGAATCTCTAAAACTTTTGTAGTAGCTCCAAAAAAATTGTAGGCTAAATTGATTATAGGAAGAGTTCTAGAGGAAGCCATCTCCTTTCCTATTGAAATTAAAAAATAACTACAATGTGACTGCATTCTATGGAGGGAAATAAAGATATATGACTCATATTTAATGATAATTTCCTTGATATAAACTAATTTATTTAATACAACTAGAAATTATATTAATGAATTTTGTGTAATTTTTTTTAACAAAATCAGTGTATGTTCCCCATAATGCTATATTTTAGGTGTTAGAATGTAGTGTGTGTGTTTGTATTATGTTGAGTAAAAAATAATTTGGATGAATGAATTAATATAAAAGTACTTTGTTTAGTTGCATATATTGTTTCATGTTTACAAAATAATTATTGCAATCTTATTAATGATCTCTTAAGTTAAAAAAAATTATCCTCTAGTGAGTGTAAGGAAGCTAAGGTAGTGTAACAAATTCCTACACTAATATTGAGTGGAGGATAATGTAAAAATTTATAGATCTTTACAACATTTATATAAGCTTAGACATAGATAAACATAAATATCATGCATACCATGTAACACAGTGATTTATGTGGGGAAAATCCTTTTGGAAGGACAAATCCCACACTCCAAAAGCTGCCTAGTATATTATTTAGAAATCATGAAGATTACAATATACTTGTAAAGCAAGCTTCTCACAAGAGTATCACCAACTAGAGATCTAGAGGCAACACGACCACTATCAAACTCTCAGAATACATCACAATACACAGTTGTAATACAATGACCTCATAAAATAGGGTTTCCTTCTAGGGCAATTCAAGCCAACAAAATATCAACCGTGAGATCAAAGATCTAATGATGAACGGTCTAGATTTACAATAATAAAATATACATAAAATTTAGTTTTTGGGGGCACTACCCCCCGAGCCCCCACCTAGGCATGCGGTCCCAAACCCCCCACTGGGGGGATCCCCCCAGACCCCTTGCAAGGGGTACCTCGCGCCCCCTAATTCTTACGTACCAATAATAACTTATTTAATTGCAAGGTTGAGATACATTTTCCCAATAGTGAGTTGGAAACTCAACTGAGATGCAAAAGAAACATGGATTTGGAGCTCTTCATCAAATTAAAATTTCAAGATTAGCATTGGACTACAAGTTCATTCAGTCCAACAACCTTACCATTATTAATTTGTAAAGTGCTAAAATAGTTACATTATTTTATTTGCTTCAATCAATCTTGTTTGGAGTGTCTTCCTCATATCAAAAATTGGGCTTAAAACTAATATCACACATTTGGACTTGGGCTCTAAAATAAGAAAGTGTCTTTTAATTCCTAAGATCTACTTATGTATTCTCTCCTCTCACACCTAGTGATGATCTTGAAGATAAAAAATATGTGATAGGGAGCTTGCTTAGAGAAGCAATCACTCTAGGGAACAACCTCAACTCCCATGTTCTGGCAGAGTATAAAGAGCGGGGGATGGATTGAAAGACATACCTCTTGGAAGTGGAATATTCGCAATCTCAACTAAGCCTCTAATAAATTTATATGTTAGAGAAGTGAAAGTGGTGAGTGGATTACCCTCTCCTCCCAATTGTTTAGGAGTATTCCCTTTCATCTACGGATTAGGCCTCACGTAACCTTGTGGTATATCTTGAGGATACCCCTAATTGAGCTTGTAAAGCCTAGTAAAAATTATTGGTCATACCCACTTGAGTAGGCTTGTCAATGTGGCTTGCGTATTTGATTGTTTAGATCACCATCTCCACTTGAAATCGAAGGGGAGATATCCATTTAAAATTGAGCCTAAGACATTATCTTTTTCATTATATCTTTGTGTGTCTCTAATCTTTGAAAAAAATGTAAAAATTCAAAAAATATTAAAAATAAAACATTCCAAAACCAAGAAAAAAATCAAAACTAAAAAATCAAACTATCAAAGTGGGGATTTAACAAGATCTTTTATTAGCATTGTATTGTTGTCCTTGATGTACTATTTAAGGAGTGGACAATTATTTTGGTAACTTGTCATATCATTATCAAATTTTATCAAAGTTCAAATTGGATCTCTTATCTTTTTTATCATATCATCTCAATTGTGGATATGTCATATTGAGAGTCACAAGGCTACTCTTGAGTTGGGGATCTCCACTCTTTAGCAAGTTGGTTTGGACTCACAAGTCTAGTTTAAGTGGACTTTATCAATATAAATCTTTATCATCTTGTTTGGACTCATACTTGTCTAGTTCAAGTGGGATATATAATTTTATAATTAGTCAATAGCATTATCGTCATTGGGAGATCTAACTTAACTTTTGTCTAAATTTTGGTTTTGAGAAACAAAAATCAAAATTCTTGAAAGAAAATATTATTTTATCTAAGGTCTCATATTACATATGCCAATTACAAGATCTCAATATGAGAAAAAAATAGAATCCTGTATTGCCAAAAATTGTACTCTTGGATAAAGAGAGAATTTTGCAGTAAAACTAAGTCTTACTTTAGGCACCTTCCATCAATCACCCCTTAAAATTGCATTTATAGGCCCCTAATACTCATAATTTTGGACTTTGAGGCCTAATTCACTCATAAAACCACTTAAATCCTGACAAATATCATTAAAACTACTCAAATTTTGTGAAACCCACCAAAAATATCCCTGGTGGGACTAAGTCGCCCAAGGTGGCAACTTAGTCCCTTTTGGGGTATTTTCCACTTTTGAGCAAGAATTTCATTAATCCAATTTAATTTTTCAATGGATGTCGGCCTCTTAGGTCTAAATAAAGAGAAAATTAGGTGTTGATGCTTAAAAATACACATTTTAAGTCATTTTTCAAGGTTCCTAGTCATTTTTTACAAATCAAAAATCAAAAGGACCAAGAGAAAAAGTGTCTTACACAAGAAGATTCAATAGCATTTTGCAGCAAAGTTGAAGCTTTAGGGCAGCAAACTAGGGTTTTTGTAGGTATACAAGATCACTTCTTATTCAATATCTCACATTGCAAAGGAGTGATCATGGATGCCTATGGTGAATCATGGAGAAATCTAGGTTGAGGAGATTCAACTAGCCATCAAATCACACCTAATGACTTGTTTTTGAAGTGATTCCATCTTCCATGTTCTTCGTATCTTCAAAATTAAGGTTTGCATCACATTCTACATATCATTTATATTCATTTGAAGAGTTGTAGGTTTTCTTGCATTAAATTCTTGCATCTCTCAAGTGCCATTCATTTATCTCATTCTAGCACATTAGAATAGGGTTTTATCTCATCCTTAGCCTTTCCTAGTCTTAGACACAATTAAGGCTAGGGTTTATGCAGATTTTATTGTCTACAAAGTTTAAATACCAATTTGGGGTTTGACTAAGGAAATCCCCCCATTAGAAACCAATTTATCTTCTATTTTGCAGGGTTTTTCGAAGATTCAGATTTAGATTTTAGTCAAAGAGCAGAGTGCAGGTTGTGGACTTCCATTTCCACTTTCAGATTTACAGAAAATCCAAAGTGGACTAAGTCACCCATAGTGGCGACTTAGTCCCACTATATTTCTT
The DNA here is from genome assembly GCA_007258455.2 of Sequoia sempervirens. Classification (NCBI taxonomy): domain Eukaryota; kingdom Viridiplantae; phylum Streptophyta; class Pinopsida; order Cupressales; family Cupressaceae; genus Sequoia; species Sequoia sempervirens. Next base: position 124,706,886 of record VDFB02271358.1, read on the forward strand.
TTTCAAAAAAAATTACAGATTCCAACACCCTTTTGGCAGAAACAAATTTTTGGGCAGATTCCCTATTTTGAGGCTAAGTCGCCCAGACTGGCCTAAGTGTCCCAATTGCCTCAAAAGTCAAAATTTCTAGGATTTTAGTGGCTCCTGCAATCTTCAATCTATTCTTCTTAAATTTATAGGTGCATAGTTCCTATTTTACATCTTCATTTGATCATTTATTGCATTAGTTTAGCTCTTCTGCATATCACACTATGTTTTCAAACAAGCTAGTTTTCTTAGATTTCATATCATTGAATCATTTCATTTTTAAATCAGAGCATTAGGACATCTCAATTAGGCATTTAATACATCTCATTAACATTATTCTTGAGTGTAAACCCTTACATTTTGGTCCCCCATCCAATCCCCTTTCTCCTTTTAGGTAAAAAATCTTAGGAGGAGCAAAGCATTGTGAGGGGTCAAACCAAAATCATCATTTAAAAATCCCATAAAAAAAGAATCAAACATTCCAATAAGCATGGTTTAACATGAGTAAGGAGCATCTTCAAACCCACCCTTCCCTTATGATGAACCTTTAGGGTTCTCTTATAATGAGAATGTTCAAGACCCTTCATTGGAAGATCTTCAAGAGTTTGATAAAATCCCTAAGGCAATGAGAGTTTTAGAACTTCTATTTGAAAAATATCAATCACTATATCCAAGTTTTGGCTCAAAAAGGTGCTAAAATATCCGTTCATCTTATCAAGGATGTAGATCTCATTAATCTCGAAAGTGGGCTAGAAACAGGTCAAGAAAATTCAATGCAAACATCAAGGGAAAAGGTGGTTGATACTTTCACATACTCACCACCACCCCTACCTAACACATAAAAAGCTCAATAGAAAATATATCAAAAGGCACATCAAGATAAATTCACACCCCTATAATCACCTATATTTGTTAGATCTCATTTAAACATGGGTACATTAAACATATAAAAATTGTCGATTCCACCAAGTTCACCCCAACAACAATACATTCAATCAAGTCAACCCCAACAATAATACATCCAATCAATTCAACCCCAAAAAAAATACATTCAACCAAGTCAACTCCAACAATAATACATTCAATCAAGTCAAACCCAACAATAGTACATTCAATCAAGCCAACCCCAATCACAATACATTCAACCAAGCCAACCACAACAATAATATGTTGGAGATTAGTGTTGTCATTGATGTCAACAAGGAGATCATTGGAGAGTGTTGTACTATGTTGTCTTTACTGTCATCATTAATGTAAACCTATGTCAACCTCTATTGTGGTTGTGATGAGAAGGTACTTGTGGTGTTGAGTAGGTGTTGTTGATGTAGCTAATTCACTTGGTTTACAAATTCTTTTGAGAAAATTTGAATAAAGAGTGTATTGTAAGGTGACAGAGTTATGTTTTGCATTATGCTCCACATTTTATCATGGTTGAAGATGTGCTAGTGTGGTTTAGATGAGATGATCAGAGGTGTTCAAAGGTTTTTTTTGCAAGTATGAGTAGTTGGTGTTGTCATTGATGTCAACAAGATTGGGGGAGATTGTTGCAGTATTATGTTTGTGTTGTCATTGATGACTAGTTGTGTTGATGCTTTGATTAGTTGCATTATGTTGTCATTAGTAAGTGTTACTAGTATCAACCCCTAATGTTTCTTTAATAAGCTTTTATGGATGTATAGTTGAATTACAGTTGGTTTAGTGGTGATGAAGAAGTGTTGAAGATGATGAGTATATATCTTTGGTGCTTGGTTTCTTTAGAGAAAATTTGAATAAAAGAGGAAAAGAGTGTGTTGTAGAGGTGTTCTGATAAATAGTGAGGTGTTTTGGTTTTGGTCCATATTTCTTATATGTTGAAGATCTACTTGTGTGGTTTGGATATGTTGGTCAGAGGTATTTAGATGTTCTATATCTAGAATTGCTTGGTTTGGTTCATTATGCAAAGAGAGTTGTGTTCACCAATGTGTGAACTGTTGTTGTAGTGGTGTACATGTGAGAAATGGTTTTGCTCCACATTTCTCTACAGTTTTTTTTTGGTCTTGTGGTTTTGGAAGTGTGTTGATAATGATCATATCTACCTTCAGTCAAAGTTGTTTGTGGTTTGGTGCTTTGAAAGCTCGTTTCTTGAGTTACAGAGCATGGAAGGTTGTCTGAGTGTATTGGGTGTGTACATTCTTTAGGTGAAAGTTGTTGCAAAGGAATTTGTTGGATTTCAAGGTGTTTGTGGAATATTCTAGATTGTATTCAAGTGTTGTATGTGGTATGCAAGTTGTCTTTGGATTTTATGAAGCATGTACTTAAATGTTAATGGTGTTTACACTGGTTCGACCGACCTTGGGTGTTTACACTAATTATGGATTTTCTTCGCTAATAGTGGAAGTGTAGTGTGGTGTATAAGTATGATTTGGTCCAAGTTAAGATATGGAGTGGTCCACTTTCATTCCTTTCCACCACAGGAATGCTTAGTGCCAACCTAATTTTAATTTTCATGGTTGGGGTGCATAATCGGTCTTGGAAAATGTTTTCAAGGGTGAATTTTCATGTCCCCTAAAATTGTAACACTAGGCTATAAAGCTTTTCAAAGCAAAATAAATAAAACACATTAAAAATATTAGTCGTTTAACATTATTATAATTATAATTATCGTAAGATAATATTATAATTATAATTATCAAATAGAGCAACATAAATATTATATATAGAATAAATATACACCACATCAAGATAAAATGTATGAATATAAAATAATAAACATAAAATAATAAATATAAAAAAATACAAAAATTACAAAAGTGCAACTTGATTATATTACAAAGTGATTGAATAATATTCAATAAACATGTTCATGTGATTACCATTATGGAGGAAAACAAATTATTATTAAAGCAATGACTATATATCCAAAAGGCAGTGATGGAAATTAAGACTAAGAAAAATGATTCATCTAATATGATTTAGTAAGATTTACATATATTCCCAGCCAAGTGATTTAACTAAGAGACACACCAAGGAGGTAGGAAAGAATATTCCTTTTGACCAAATTGGGATATTAAAAGAAAATCATTTTCAAAGCAGATGGCATTGCATGGAATAAAGAAGGATAAGGAATTAGAATATCCCTGTGAATATAGCTTAGCAGGTAACTTAACATGATATAATTGAATGAAATAAGAAAAGAGGATAGAACAATCAACATCAGCGGTTGGTATATATCAGTTTTGATTATAGTTTATAGTTAACATAACCATGATATAAAATTATAGTTAGCTTAAGTTTATGATTTCATATTATAGTTAGTAGAATATAGTTTATGATTAAATTTATACTAGATAACATAATTATTTTATAGTTTCAAATTTATGAATTAATTTATATTGTGGTAAAATATTTTATATAGGATTATATAGTAGATTTTTCAAGTATACTTAATGGTCCATGCACTAGTCTACCTTTATTTTGTAATAATATATTCATCATGTTTTACTAATGTATTTGTTAGTATAAAGTTAATTAGTCTAATATGTGTTGGAAAAACAAGGACAAACAACTGAGAGGGGGGGTGAATTAGTTGTCACAAAATAATGAACTTTTCAAACTTAACTTAATCTTAGATCTAATGAATAAGCAATTAAGCATAAACAATTAACACATCAGAGAGACAGAGAAAACTGATATTTTTTATGTGGAAACCCTGTTAGGGGAAAAACCATGGTGGATGTTAGTCCACAAGATTATAACCTGTTAAAAGTATAATGAAATCAATAAAGGGGAATGCACACACATTCAGGCACACTACCTAGAGCTCATTGCTCAATTACAGAAGGGGCTCACTACCCAACAATATAGAATAGGATTAAAATTTGGAGGGTATGAACTAAGAAAATAGTTTTTGCACAAGCCTGATTATAGTTCCAATTAAGCACAAAAAAAAAATCATTCAAACTACTTCACACTTCACTCGATCTTCTTCACACTCTACTCTGCAATCGAATGATATTCGCACATACACACATAGGATCACACCCAACACACGAAGCACACTTTGCACCAATGAAGCAATCGCTCTTATATATCTACTACATGAGATTTCATCAACAACTTAGTCAGCCAAGAAAATAAAACATATTTGCAATGTTAGCCCAAATTTACAAATAAATTTTTAATGTGAATCCACCAAGGTCGGCCACAACATAGTGGAGACCCAAATTAATATCTCCAACACAAAAATACTTCAATTAATTTCACCTCGAAGATCCACAACATGCTACCATCATCATATCGGCCAAGGACATGAAAAACTGAACATGTGCAAGAAAAGATCTTCGACCACGAGCACACTGATTAATGTGGCATACTAAAAAGATAGAGTATGATCTAGAGACATCCAAAAACATCAAGAAACAATAGAGAAACATCCACAACAATTGATATTTTCAAAATCACACAAACTTCACTCAGGAACACTGAGAGAGACCACAGAAACATTGTTAGACCACAACATGATCAAATCAATATGCGGACCTCTGAAACTTCCCGTAGATGATCTAGATACTCTCAAGAATAAACCCTTTAGTCCACAACAACTAAACTTCAATGTAAAGAAGAAGACGCCTTCATGGCCTACACAGTTCCACTGGGAACCTGGAACACTTTCTTTTACAATTTTATCAATATCCTCAACATATATAGCCTCTGATACACTAAATGCTAATAGTGTTAACATCAATGACAACCACATATCAGTAACACATCCACAACATCCAACAATCTCCCCCTTTGGCATTGATAGCAACACATGATGTGAAAAATACCATCAACCCAACACACTTGCTTTCCCTTTGGTTCTAACTCTTCTCCTCAATTTCTCTTCAACCCTTACAAAGATTTTTCACATTGCACTTCTCCCCCTTTGACATCAATGGAAAAGGTAACCATGACCTTTCCATATACACGCTCTGAACCACATATCTACACATCTAACTACTTCCCCTAAGTAGCAACCACAAACACATCAATCCAGATCATAATATAGCAATGTAGCTCATAGATTGATGCAAGTAAATGCATCTCTTAGTTCTTATCAGGAGGGGTAATTACCCCTAGCATTCCTCTGAGATACTGATCTATAAACTAGGACATTAAAGTTTTCCAAAACTTAATCCAATTACAAATTTAATTCCCGATTGCAACAGTAAGGCATGATTATGTATCTTAACCATTGAAATTATGACAAATAAAGTTCACTTATCCTCTATGCAGATTCCAGAGACATAAGCTAAGAAACTCAAAGAATCAAAATACTAAAAGAATTATGAGACAAAGAAGAAATAGAGAGATCGCTCTTGATAACAGAGTTCGCTCAATTTGAGCTACGTTTTCAGGTCTGCTTCTCAATGTTGGATGCTTTATTAAGATTGCCAAGCACTTGAAAAATTCCTTCTTACAATTCTCCAAGCTTACAATAGTCTCCTCACAATCTCACTCACAAATATTTACAATTCTTGGTGTAATATCACCTTGTAAAATTCTCCTCCAAAAATTCCTCAAAAGAGCATAAAATTTTCTCTCAAAACATCTGAATTATCTCTCCACAAAATGCATAAAGACTTTAAATCGCATCACCTCCTTTTATACATAAATTTTGCATATGGGGTTAAAAACCACCATAATAAATAAAATAACAAATTAAGCCCCTCCTTTGGCTTTTATAATTATAAGCCTTACAAAAAACACACTAACCCGTTTATAAAAAAAAAATAACTTCCCCATTTTAAAAATAAAACAATAAACAACCCCTTAATAAAACATTTGAAATTTGTTTTTTAAGCCCTTGTCTTATTATATTCACAAGCTATTTTAGTTTAGGGGGTTTAGTTTAAAATTAAAATAACAATTTAATGTTATTTTGGGAGCTTTGTTTTTTTTTATGAGTTAATTTTTTTAAATTTTTAGGAGATTTGGATCCCACCAAATCTGGTTGGGATCCCACAAAATCCGATGGATTTTTGTGAGATAAAATAAGCCTCCACACTCTATTTTTCTTTCAAAAATAAAGCATGGTGTACATGAATTTTGTGAGATTTTTGCCACATCAACTGAAATTTTCACGTCACCATCTAGTCAATTGCCATGTCACATGCTGGCATCATCAATTTGGCTAAAACTTTGACTGGCTCTAGTTTGCTCATACAAATTTCATTTTTGAAACCGAAGATAGTTCCAGAATCAGCACTACAAGCACTATGACTTGGTGTAATTTTTTATTGGATTTGTGACAATCAATTTTTCACCTTTTTGAACGCCTGATTTCATGTTTGACCGAATCTTTGACTGAACATAACTTCTGCATACAAACTCCTTTTGGGCCCGTTCAAGTTGCGTCGGGATTGTGTCAGTGAGCTCTATCCAATGATGTTAGTTTTGGGAGATTCTGAGACTTTGATATTTTTTGAGGTTTCTGGATCCTCCTGGATCATTCCTCCCCATTGAGAAGCTTTTGGACCTCCAAAAGGTCTATTTTTATTTACAACTTAAGTGAGGGCATTTTTTTCTCACTTGCCCAGTATCATATGTCCTTCCTTCTTGGAACCTGTGCATCTAACTCATCACAACAACAATCAAAATTGCACTGATATTGTTAAGTACATTAGCCATATACACATCCACATTCAGTGTTGTTGCTACCAACCATAGACTGCTAAAAAATAGAAGGTTGAATAACAAAACTAAATTTGTGGACGAGAAAAAGAATGTACCAACATCATGCTTGTCTTTCATAACTGGAACAACCTCATAATTAGATATGATTTTACGCAATGACACTTCTTGTGCTATAGACATAAGTGCCAAATTATTGCTTGCATTAACTACCCTTTTCAATTGTCCCATTGTCACAAAAGATTTATTAGTCTTAATTGGATGAGAATGCACAATGTATTCAATTCCTTCCTTAAATAAATGATATTGATTATGTTCCCTATGGAAGATTGATTTTCTATCATATAAGTACAGGCTACCCAACACAACCCCACAGATATCTAGTGGAACCACATCAAATTCAACCTCATCTATAAACTTAGATGTTATTGCAAATCTTAAATTGCATTGCTTAGTTATTCACAATTTGTTATCATTGCACACCCAACCTAATGGATAAGGTTTCTTATGTGGCTTTGTTTTCAATCCCAACTATTTAACTTCTTCTGAAATTAAATTAACTTGGGACCCACTGTCTATCAGTGCTTCAATCTTAGTGTTCTTAGAAATCACCCTTATATGAAATAATTCACATTTTTTGCTATCTTTAGGAACATCGTGACTTTTAGAAGTAGAAGCACATGAAACATCAGTGGTAGAATCATTACCAACAAAAGCTTTACCTTTCAAACCCATAACTGTTATCTTTGTTTCATCATTAGAATTTGATCCAAGATCCTAAATGACAGTTGCAGCCTTTTGCTTTCCTTTACAATCCTTAAACCACTTTGGCTTCAATTCTAGATGCAATTTCCAACACTTCGCATTTGTGTGCCCATTCTTCTGACAATGTGAACAAGTAGGATTTTCACCTTCCTCTTTCTTCACAGTAACTACTTTCTTCTCCTTTCCCTTTTTATTTCCTTCAGGTGGAGGAACAAATTCTTTATTGAAACTTATGTTCCTTCCACCTGCTTCAATATGGGTTGCTTGTACACACACTTCATCAAAATTAGATGGATTAAACATAATAATTGTATATTTCAAATGTGAATGCAATCCACCTATGTATTTTAATAAAGTTTCCTGTGTATAAAGAGGAATACCAAGAGTAAGTGCTTTCTTTCAAAACACCTATGTATACTCTTGCATAGTTTTTCCTTTACCCTATCTTATATTTTGCTAATCTATAACAGCTTGTTGCATATAACCCAAAGGATAAAACTATTTCTTTAAAGCAGAAGTAAACTCACACCAAGATGAAATGATTTTACCGTGTGTGGCAAGATCATCTTGGATCTTACTCTCCCACCAAACCAATGTAGTATCTCCCATTCAAAGAGTGGCTAGCTAGATTTTGGAAGATTCATCCAAGATCTTTTGAACCCTACAATACACTTTGATCTGCTTAAGCTAGTTATCCAATTTTTCTGCATCCAATTCACCATTATACATAGGCAACTCAAATTTGACATCTAATTTTAATAAAGGACAATTAGATGATTTTTGTGCAACTTTTCCTTGTGAAGAATGTCTTGACTTTCAGAAGAAGATGAAGAGGATGAAGAATAAGATGGGGACGAAGGTTCAAGAGGGTCACTACCACCTCCTACTCCTTTACCTTTTTCTTCTTTTGAAGTAGTTTTGTTTTCCTCCTTTCTATTCTTGTGTTCCCTTTTCCTTTGTCTCTCTTGCCCTTCTTGGAAAAGAACTTCCACCATAGCTTTCATTTCAAGAAAATCATTTTGGAAAGCTTTGTCATCAAGCTCCATAAGGCTTTGTTCAGCTACCATCTCTGATCGTGGACAATTCCTTCGTTTTCCAATCTCTGGGTTGAAATATATAAGTGCACCTTCTCCTTGACTCAGTTTCAACCTGGTTAACATTCACCACTTGCAATTTTCCTGTTAAACTGCTATGATACCAAACTTGAATTGTAAACTAGGACATTCAAGTTTTCCAAAACTTAATCCAATTACAGATTTAATTCCTGATCCCAACAGTAATGCATGATTATGTATCTTTACCGTTGAAATTATGACAAATAAATTTCACCTATACTCTATTCAGATTCTAGAGACATAAGCTAAGAAACTCAAAGAATCAAAATACTGAAAGAATTATGAGGCAAAGAAGAAAAAGAGAGATCACTCTTGATAACGAAGTTCGCTCAACTTGAGCTACATCTTCGGTTCCGCTTCTCAATGTTGGACCACTTTATTAAGATTGCCAAGCACCTGAAAATGCCTTCTTACAATTCTCCAAGCTTACAATAGTCTCCTCACAATCTCACTCACAACTCTTTACAATTCTTGGTGTAATATCACCTTGTAAAGTTCTCCAAAAATTCCTCAAAAGAGCATAAAGTTTTCTCTCAAAATATCTAAATGAAAAACTCACACTCCTACCCCCCTTTTATACATAATTTTGAATGTGGAGTTAAAAACATCCATAATAAATAAAATAACAAATTAACCCCCTCCTTTGGCTTTTATAATTATAAGCCTTACAAAAAAACACACTAACCTATTTATAAAAAAACAATAACTTCCCCATTTTAAAATAAAACACAAACAACCCCTTTAATAAAACATTTGAAATTTGTTTTAAGCCCTTGTCTTATTATATTCAATGCACTATTTTAGTTTAGGGGTTTAGTTTAAAATTAAAATAACAATTTAATGTTATTTTATGAGGTTTTTTTTTTTTATAAGTTAATTTTTTTTTAATTTTTAGGAGATTGGGATCCCACAAAATCCGATGGATTTTTTGTGAGATAAAATAAGCCTCCACACTTTATTTTCAAAAATAAAGCATGGTACGTGAATTTTTTGTGATATTTTTGCCACATCACCTGCAATTCCACATCACCATCTAGTCAATTGCCCTGTCACATACTGACATCATCATTTTGACTAAAACTTTGACTGGCTCTATTTTTCTCATACAAACTCCATTTTTGAAACCGAAGATAGTTCCGGAATCAACATGACGAGCACTACGACTTGGTGTCATTTTTTCTTGGATTTGAGACAATCAAATTTTTACCTTTTTGGACACCTGATTCACTTATTTGACCGAACCTTTGACTGAACATAACTTCTCCATACAGACTCCTTTTGGGCTCATTCAAGTTCTATCAGGATCATGTCAGCAAGCTCTATCCAATGATGTATGTTCTGAGATATTTTGAGACTGTGATATTTTTTCAGGTTTTTGGATCCTCTTGGATTAGATACTCAAAAGTATCCTTCGGCAACAACTTAGTAAAGATGTTTGCAATCTATTATTTGGTAGGCACATACTCCAATATGACTTCTTTCTCATTCACTTTCTCCCTCAAGAAGTGAAATTTGATTGATATATGTTTAGTCTTAGAGTGCAGCACTAGATTCTTTGAAATATTTATTGCACTTGAATTGTCACAGTATATGGCAATAGGCTCTTCATATATCACCCTGATATCTTTCAACATTTGTTTCATGCATATTACTTGAGTACAATTATTTGCAGCAACAATATATTCTACTTCAGCAATAGATAGAGAAATGAAATTTTGCTTCTTGCTCAACCAAGACACCAGCTTCTTTCCTAGAAAGAAAGCACCACCACTAGTACTTTTCCTATCATCTACATCTCTGGCCCAATCCACATCAGTATATGCACTCAAAGTGAGATCATCATCCTTTGGATACCAAAGTCCAAAGTCAACTGTTCCTTTCATATATCTGAAGATTCTCTTGACAGCAGTCACATGTGATTCTTTTGGATCAGCCTAAAATCTAGCAACCATACATACAACATTCATAATATCTGGTCTAGTCTAGGTTAAATAAAGCAATCCACCAATCATTGACCTATATCTAGTTTGATTCTTCTTAGGAGAATCATCATTGTGTGTTAGCTTACATCCGGTCACCATGGGAATACCAACAAGATTTGATTCTTCCATCCCAAATTTCTTTAGTAGCTCTCTCACATATTTGGATTGAGATATGAAAATTCTCTTGTCTAACTAGGTCACTTGTAATCCTAGAAATAACTTCATCTCTCTAATCATACTCATCTCAAATTCATCCTTCATCTCATCAGCAAACTTCATACATAGATTGTCATCTCCTCCAAAAATGATGTCATCAACAAAGACTTCTATAATTAACTCTTTATCATGATCCAATTTGAAATATAAGTTGCTATCAATAGTACCTTTAGTGAATCCAAGCTTCAGTATGTATTTTTTCCAATCTAGCATACCAAGCTCTGGGGGCTTGCTTAAGTCCATATAGAGCTTTCTTCAATTGAAAAACCATATCTTCCTTGTCAGTTAGCTGAAATCCATCTAGCTATTCAATGTATACTTCTTCTTCCAGTTCTCCATTCAAAATGTCAAATTCACATCCATCTGATAGAATTTATAGTTTTTGTATGCAGCATAAGCAAGAAATAATCTAACAGCTTCGATTCTAGCAACAGTGGAAAAAATTTCTTCAAAATCAACACCTTCCATCTGAGAATACCCTTTACATACCAATCTTGCTTTATTCTAGACCACTTCACCTTGTTCATTCAGCTTGTTCCAAAACACCCATTTAGTACCAATCACATTTTTGTCTTTAAGTCTAGGAACCAATATCCATGTGTCATTCTTTTCAATTCATGTCAAATCTTCCTTCATAGCTTCCATCCAGTATTCATCTTGGCAGGCTTCAATGACATTTTTAGGTTCAATCTTGGAAATCAGGTAGTACTATTCTGCAATCTTCCTTCTAGTTTGCACTCCTTTATTCTTATCTCCTATAATTTTAATTTCAGAATGATTTAGCTTTGCATACCTTGGATTTTTGGGACTTTCACGAACTTCTAGTTCTTCTATTATTTTTTTTGTACTTGCACTTGTTTGTGCTTCCTAACTTACTTGGTTTTCCGGAACAAATTGAGGTTGCTTTACTAGAACATATGGAATAATCTGAAGTAGATTTGGTGTTTGAACATTTTTCCCTTTGTTTGTATTGTCTTCATCTAAATCATATCCACAATATCTAGATGATTTAGCAGAATCCTCATCAACTCTAAGATTTGCACTCGCAACCATCTTTCTCAGTCTTCTATTATAGCATTTGTAGGCCTTGCTTTTAGTAGAGTAACCTAAAATGATTCCTTCATTATTTCTTGCATCAAACTTGCCTATATCATCATCTCTCTTGATATAACATTTGCTTCCAAAGATCTTGAAATATTTAACAGTAGGCTTGTAACCAAATCATAACTCAAAAGGGGTCTTACCAAAATTTCCATTAACATATACCTGGTTTAAAGTGTACACAGTAGTGCTTGTAGCTTCACTCCAATAGATCTGGGGCACATTTCCTTCTATCATCATTATTCTAGCAGCATCCAAAATTGTTCTATTCTTTCTTTTTGCAACTCCATTCTATTGAGGGGTTCGGGGAGCAGATAACTTTCTTCTGATTCCATTTTATTCACAAAAAGAGTTGAACTCCTTGGAGGTGAACTCACCACCTCCGTCAGATCTTAGACACTTGATTTTTAGACCTTTCTCATTCTCTGCGATAGCCTTGAAACTTTTGAATTTTTCCAGTGCTTCACATTTTTCTCTTAAGAAGGAAACCCATATCATTCTAGAGTAATCATCAATAATCAACATAAAGTACCTTTCTCAATGAATGCTTTTGACTCTGGAGGGACCACAAAGGTCAGTATGTAGCAGCTCCAGCAATTCATTTGAATGAAACTGTTTTCTCTGAAAGGAGACTCTAGTTTGTTTACCCATTTGACACTCCTTACAAATTGTGTTAGCAGACTTCACTAACTTAGATAGATCTCTTACTGCTTGAGTGGAACTTACCTTGAAAATGTTGTCAAAATTTACATGACACATCCTTATATGCCACAACTAGCTTTCATCTACTTGGGAAATTAAACAATTCCCACTAGCATTATTCAGGTGAAAAATGTTACCTTTTGTCTATTTACCTATAGAAATCATATTGCCAGAAATTCCACGTATCTTGCATCTTCCATCTTTGAATTGTAGATCATAGCCTTTTCCTACCATCTATCCAACACTTAAAAGATTGTGCTTCAGACCTTCAACATAAAAGAACAACATCAGTGTTATCCTTACCACCAAGGAAAATAGAACCCTTGCCACAAATCACACTAGCATTGTTGTCTCCAAATCTTACAACACCACCATCATACTTTTCTAGACTTACAAATTTATTTTCATCTCCAGTCATATGCTATGAGCATCCACTGTTAATAACCCATTCATCCTTTTCTTCAACTCGGGCTACAAGAGCTTTCTCATCTTTAGTAGATTCAGTAGCCATAGGACTATTTTCAACGGTAGCAATGAAAACCCATTCATCTTCATTTCCATTATCTTTATTAGAATCATCATCAATCACTCCTTCAAAAAAGTAACATTTCTTTTAGAATCTAGACTTATTAGGCTTAGATCTAGGAACTCTTTTAGGACATCTTGATGCAAAATGACCTATTTTACTACATGAAAAACATTTAATAGGTAACACTTCTTCATACTTACCTATCGACTGATCCTGATCGATCCGATCCACGTCCCAACCGCCGCAATTCACACCAAATTCATACCTCTAATCCGTGCAGCAGCTTACCAACCAACGGTTCTTTGACATCTTTGTTGCCATCGGACCAGCTCTTTCAATGGCGGAGCCTTCACTTTCGTGCGCGCGACTGGCATCTTTAGCCACCATCCTCCCCAAAGAACCATTGGCACATGTAATACCCATCACTATTTCATTTACTCTTTGCATAAAAGAAGTAATATTTTCATCTTCACCCATCTTCAAATTCTCATACTTTCCTTTTAAACTCTGTAGCTTATCCATATTCACCTGTGCATGTCCTTCATACAAAGTTTCTAGCTTTGTCCAAATCTCATGGGCTGTCTGCAGTCCTACCACATTTTCCATCTTTGAATCTGTCAGAGCACTCACCAAAGCTTCAATAGCCCTGATATTGTTTTCAGCATCTTTGATCTCATCAACAGTGGAGGGACCATTCTGAGGAATAACATATGGATCTTTTGTAATCTTCCAGTAGGCTTCACCAATACACCTTGGGTGACATTGCATCCTAACTTTCCATAGTGAGTAGTTATTTCCATCAAATCTTGGACTGCCCTTCTTGAATGTTTCCATCTCATATCACCTCAAGCTTTTAGACTTCTTCAGAGGAACCTGCTCTGATACCAATTGTTGGAAACACAAGGATAGACAACTGAGAGGGGGGGTGAATTAGTTGTCACAAAATAATGAACTTTTCAAACTTAACTTAATCTCAAATCTGATGAATAAGCAATTAACCATAAACAATTAACACATCAGAGAGACAGAGAACACCAAGATTTTTTATGTGGAACCATGGTGGATGTTAGTCCACAAGATTATACCCTGTTAAAAGTATAATGAAATCAATAAAGGGGAAAGCACACGCATTCAAGCACACTACCTAGAGCTCACTACTCAATTATAGAATGGGCTCAATGCCCAACAATATAGAACAGGATTAAAATCCAGAGGGTATGAACTGAGAAAATAGCTTCTACACAAGCCTGATTACAATTCCAATTAAGCACAGAAATTTTTTTCACTCAAACTACTTCACACTTCACTCAATATTCTTCACACTTTGCTCTGCAATCAAATGATATTCACACATACACACATAGGAGCACACGAAGAAAACTTTGCACTGATGAAGCAATCGCTCTTATATATCCTCTACATGAGATTTCATCAACAACTTAGTTAGCCAGGAAAATAAAACATATTTGCAATGTCGGCCCAAATTTACAAATAAATTTTTAATGTGAATCCACCAAGGTCACCCACAACATAGTGGAGACCCAAATTAATATCTCCAACACAAAAATACTTCAATTAATTTCACCTCAAAGATCCACAACGCGCTACCATCATCATGTCGGCCAGGAACATGAAAAATTGAACATGCGCAAGAAAAGATCTTCGACCACAAGCACACCGATTAATGTGGATGTACTACAAAGATATAGCATGATCTAGAGACATCCAAAAACATCAAGAAACAATAGAGAAATATCCGCAACAACTGAGATTTCCAGAATCACACAAACTTCACTCAGGAACACTGATAGAGACCACAAAAACACTGTCAAACCACAACATGATCAAATCAATACACGAACCTTTGAAACTTCCAGTAGATGATCTAGATACTCTCAAGAATAAACCCTTTATTCCACAACAACTGAAATTCAACATAAAGAACAAGACGCCTTCATGACCTGCATAGTTCTACTGGGAACTTGGAACACTTTCTTTTACAATTTTCTCAATATCCTCGACATATACAGCCTTTGGTACACCAAATGTTAATAGTATTGACATCAATGACAACCAAATATCAGCAACACATCCACAACATCCAATAATATGCACACTATCTTTCCACAATGGGAGAAGGGAAATTTTCCAAGGGATTATAGCGAGCAGGCCTCTTCTAGGTATGCCACTTGGGGGGGACAAGATGAGCTCACAAGGGACCAAGGGGGTATGACCTTCATTGTGAAGGGTATTTTCCTTGGGCCTAGGGGAGTTGGATACCAAGACACCTTTTGCAATCTCGCTTCCCTTGTCATGGAGTAGCAATATAAAGGGGTCAATCATGAGGTAGTGGAAAGGGATGGAAGGATGGGAGAATTGGGATCTTAACTCTAGAATGCCTCATATGAATGGTATGTGCCACATGA
>VDFB02271358.1:124722502-124744198 GCA_007258455.2 Sequoia sempervirens
ATCTCACCCCATCCTCAAAAAAATGGTTTTGGAGTGGTTAGAAGATGATAAGATCCTCCATAACTCACCAAGGGTGAGTACACATAGAGGCATATCTTGTTAGAGAAATCTCCAAGTGGAGACACTTGGAGGTTCTCAAAAGAGTTAAGTATCTCAAAATGTGAGACTTTAGGGTTTGGTAGGATCTATTGTGGAGATGACAAGTTTATCATCTCCATAGTCAAAGATGAAGAGTCTTTCCTTTATATTTATGCATTCATCCTTATTTGAGTTAGGACTTTTTTTTAACTTTTGGTGCTCATTATCCCAAGTCTCAAGAAATTTCAAGAAATAAATAGAATCAGGTAGAAAGCTTGAGGGGAGAGTGAAAAAATCTTGGAGAAGGCTTCAACAATGAACTACTTCAAGATTGATTGGGAATAGTTTTAATAAGGTAGGATATATCCCCTTACCATATAATTTACTATTAAAATATTGTGTATGAATATGAATGTGATGTGCATGTTGATCATGCTATTTTCTTGTGAGAATTGATTAATGGGTATGAGGTTGGAGTCTATGTTGAAATATATGTGTTAAATGTTGTGAAATCTGATATTTGAAGTTATGTTAATTGTATTGTGTAATAAATGTTCATTATGTGTTGGTTGGGTAAAATTGTATTAGTGTAGACTCTCTCAAATGGTAGAGAGTCCCCCATGTGAAGGGGTTGAGTGGGTGTGGTTCCCTTTGGTAAGATCTTGGGTATGAGTACCCATTCATGGTGGCCATTAAAATGGGAAATGGATGTTTGAGAGTTTTGTGATGTGGAGTTGTGTTGGGAGAAACTATGGGTTAGTGTATACGATTGTGTTGGAAGGAATCTATGGAATGTGATGAATATGGAAGTATGTCTAAATTTGATGTATATGTTCTATCTTCCCCATTGGTGAGAGTCCCCACTCCTCGTAAATGAGATTCTCATGGAAAATCCTTGTTTTGTGAATACCATGAGTTGGGTTGTCATTGTGGTTGTGAATATATTTTTAATTTGTTGTATTATAATATGTTTTGTGAAACCTAATTTACCTATGTGACCTCTAGCTTGGGGTTGGATTGTTCTACAATCCTATGGCTGGGAAGTGAGCTCCCATTGACCTAGAATAAATATTTGATGGTTTATTGCAAGTTGGAGTCTCTTGATTTTTTTCTAAACCATTCGTGGTGAAAGCCATAGGAGTCAAGATCTTGTCAACCTGAAACTAAATTGTAAAGTTGTTGTGAAGTAGAGTGTTGTAGGCCATTACATAGTTTAATGTATTATCTCATTTTCTAAACTAGAATAAGATAAAGTGATGTTTAAACTAAAGTTATATTAGTTATTTACTACTAAGGAAATATTTGTTGTAACAAACATTTTTTCCTAACACACATTAATAATATGAGAAAATAATAAATTATGAAATGTAAATATTGATTTATATGTTGGGATGTTGCTTTAGAAATTATTATTGAATCGGTTGACAATGCAAATCCATGATTGTTTTTAATATATATATATATATATATATATATATATATATATCTTTTGAAAAGGGGTAAAAGCTTTTGATCTAGAGCTATGAACCGATGATATATATATACTTGTATATATACTGCCATATATGTATATATATATATATGTATATATATATGTATATATATATATGTATATATATATATATATATATATATATATATATATATATATATATATATATATATATATATATATATATATATATATCTTTTGAAAAGGGATAAACACTTTTGATCTACAACTATGAACCGATGAGGTCATAAATGGGAGACATCATCCCCACTATAAATTCTCAACAATTACACCTCGATGAAGTTTGAACCTTGATGACAAAAATAACAACACAACTTTAACCATCACACCATGCAACTATTGGCAATAATTATTATATTTTAATATATATAAATTATTATATTAAATTTTAATAATATTATTATTTAAATTTTAAAAATAATATAAATAAATAATAATAAAATTTTGTATTTTTTAAAATAATTATTGATATATATAGAGTTGAATTAGGTGGGCAAATAAATTACCTTTGTTAAATAAATTTTATTTTATTTTTAAATTTTTCAAGTTTAGTTTATTACAACTTTTATTACTAAAATTAAAATTTAATGTAGTTTATTTTTATTTTTGTGTTGTTTGAAATACAATTTTAATTTTTAATATTTTATTTTATTTATTAATGATGATTTCTTTGTAATATATTAATTATATTTGTTAAGTACTTTTTTTTAATATTTCAATTTTAATAAATTCAAAAATTAGTCTTATTTTTTATTTAATTATTTATTAACTTAATAAGTTTATTATTTATTATTAATTTTTTTTAAGTATTATTTTATTAATATTTTAATTTTAATATATTTTGACTTTGCATTTTTCACATTACCGGTGATGTTGGCATGACACGCCCTCCGATACTGTAGGGACGGAGGAGAAGTACCACAACGACGAAGGGGAGACTAAGCCTAATGACCTCTTAGTTACTTTAGCTAATCAAGCTAGACCCTTTGCCCATCAAAATTATTTTAATTATTAATTATTTGTGTTATTAAATTTTTAATTGTTGTACAATAATTATATCTTGATTTTTTATTTTAATTTATATAATAAAATAAATTTTAAACTTAAAATCTAAATTAAAGAGAGAGAGAGAGAGAGAGAGAGATTAACTTTTATAGAAAGAGAGATAGAAATACACAAAATCAAGGTAGATATATAGATATATAGAGGAATCAAAAGGGAGAGAAAGAGTAGAGATAGGTAAGAGAGGTAAAGAAAAAGATAGAGGAAAAGAGAGAAGAGGAGAGACATGGATCTAGATATAAACTCACATAGAAAGAGCGAGATAGAGAGATAAAGAGAAATGGGAGACACCAATATAGAGTAGAGAGATCGAGAGATAATAAGGGAGAGTGGAGAGAGAGGGAGATAAATAGGGATAGAAAAAGACAATAAGGGAGAGAGTATGCAAAAAATAGACCAAAATTTTTCCTAATTGACATTCCACACCTCTTTATTATATTTTAGCAAATTTTGTTCACTCTCTCTCCCTCTTTCTATCCCTATCTCTCCATCTCTCCCTTTTGATTCCTCTTTCTATATCTCTCTACTTCTCTATCCTCTCTCTATTTCTCTCCCTCTCTCCCTCCCTCTCTATCTATTGATATATATATTTCTCCCTCTCTATCTTTATCTCCATATCTCTCTCAGATACACACACTACCTATTTTTGCCTCTCTATCTCTATCTCTATATCTCTCTTGCTTTCTCTCTCTCACACAAATTCCATGTTTCTCTCTCCCTATCTCTATCTTTATTTCTCCCCCCTCTTTATCTCTCTCTCCCTCTCTCTATTACTTGTCTCTATCACCTCTTTATCTCTCATCTTTCCTTCTCTATCTCTATCCTCCCATCTCTCCCTCTCTATCTATATCTCATTATCTATATTTCTTTCTCTTAGTCACTCTATCTCTCCATCAGCTGCCCATCTCTCCTACTCTCTCTATTTCTTATATATATATATATATATATATATATATATATATATATATATCTTTCTATCTCTCCATCTCCCCCTCTGTCATTGTCTCTCTCTTTCTATGTCTAATTATCCCTCTCCCCTTCCATCTCTCCCTCTTTATATATTTATCTCTATCTCACCCCCTCTATCTTTCCCAAGTTATATCTCTCTTTTTCTCTCTTTCTTTTTTTTCTATCCCTATCTCTCCCTCTCTCTCCCTCTCCCTATCACTCCCTCTTTCTATATCTCTCTAATTTTTTCTCTCCTCTATTTATCTACCTCCCTCTCCCTCCCTCCCTATATATATCTTCCTCTATATATATCTCTCTCCATATCTCTCTCTCACTCATATACACACACTCCATGTTTATCCCTCTGTAACTTTATCTCTCTTTCTCTATCTCCCCTCTCTCTCTCCCTCTCTATACCTCTCTCTATTACTCATCTCTATCACCTTTCTCTCTCAATATTCCCCCTCTCTCTCTCACTCTCACACACAAACATAACATGATCCTATTGGTAATGGATCTCGATTAACTTTTTGATTCAAAGGTTTTGTTTCAGTAGTGTTTGGATCCCTGAAAGTGGATGCATAGTTGATTTCAGCTATCACTTCTCTATTGAGACCTTTGTTGCACAAACATCATCATTTGCTAAATGTTGTAGCAACTGACCACATGTACTACACAAATTTATACAAAAAATAGACCAAATTTATCCCTAATTGACCTTCCACACCTCTTCAATGTATAATTTGCACACCAATGTATGATTTCTAGTATAGAAAAATTAAATTTAAAATATAAAAATAATTGTTAAAAAATAAAAAATTCCTTGTACTACTGTTGGGAGTAGTCAACCAAAGGGCCAAACCCCTCCTGCCCCTCCTCTTTGTATATGGTGCAACCATAGAGGGTGCGTTGACCCATGTGGTGGCCACTATGGTATCATAACTTAAATTTTTCAATATCTGCTAGAGATTTTGGCCACTGCCTTGTGTAAGGTTCCCTCGATATATGTCGACCTCACTAGCCTCTCGATGTCTCTAGCACCCCACTCAAATTTTCCAAAATTTGAGACTATGTTGTAGATGAACTAATCCAAGAGTGAGAAATTGTGAACAAGAACTTGCACCAAACAATTATCTCCTATAATCCTCTTGATCACTCCTTCATCAACGTCATTCTTTATGATGAAAATCTCTCTCAACTAGTCAACTACAAGCAGCGGCACAAAGCTACATTCCACACCTTCAATGATGAGGAAGTCTCCTTTTGAGGTCACATTGCTCTAACTACTCGACATGTTGAGAGTAATATTGAAATGTGAAGAGGGAAATGCAACCCCATTTGAATATAAAGAGATAAGAACTAGCTATCATATCCAAATGATAAGCCATGAGGAGATTTTCTCAGTAGAAACTAGCAAGTAAGGACACCGCCGAAATGTTTCAAATTAATATAGAGCAACGAATGATGTGATGAAGCTGCCAAATTTCTTGTTGGATAAACTTTGACATTGGTGGGAAATATTTTTTTTAAATCCTCTCACATGCGTGGAGTCATAATAAATTTGTAATTAAATGCAAAGGTTAGGAGCTGCAGATTTTTAGATGTATGAAGAGTCACGAGGCTTACATGTATGCAACAATGATATCTTAGCTCATCAAACTCAAATCGATATGTGTTATGTAATTATGATATTTCCATGTGATTCATAAGATACTTAAGGATTCTATTCGAAAATATTTTGGTAGAGGTTATAAATCACTCATTTCAAAGATGGCAGTCACAAAAACTGAAATGGTCTCAAGAAAGATCTATAAATACACAATTAAAAGACACTGAAAGGGTCCAAAGTTCCATTTCCTATTGCATTGGGGTGTAAGAGGAGAATTGAGAAAGAAGAATCAATAATTCACTTATTTCGAAAGATATTCATTTTTTGTGAACATTGGAGATTTAAATGTGATGTTTAGTGTTTACGCAGAAGTCTTTGAGCTTAAATAAATGAATGGATGTTCCTTCCTTTATGGACGTGGTGCTTCATTAATCTACATTTATTTTCTTATGGAAGCAAGTGAAATTTAATTTGAGATCATTTATCTATTGTTGATACGCCAATATGTGTGTTGAAGTATTAGTAATATCTTTTTTAAGTCCTATCATGTTGGTATCATGGCTATGAACCAATGTTAGTCTTTTCTTTCTTGCTTTTTGGTGAAAAGCACACATCATTTTAATTTTGTATTTTTCAAGGTTTTATTGAAAATCTAAAGAGGGAGTTGTGTTTCTTAAAAATTTAGAGAGTAATTGTTTCACATAGAAAAAATTAACTCAACTATTGGTGATTGATTTCATATCATTTGGACAAAGAGTCAAAATTAATACCATAAATTTAAAGGTGCAAATCCATTAGCCAACACAAGTTGAAGAGATATTTGCATGGTTTGAAACAATCACCCAGGATGTGGTACCAGAAGTTTGATGATTTTGCATTGAATTTGGGTTTTCTTAGGAGTGAGGAGGATCATTGTGTTTATATTAAAGTTATTGATGATAAGATTCTAACTATTGTCTTGTATGTTGATGATATGTTGTTGATTGATAACAACAAGGTGATGATTAGGGAAATTGAGACATAGCTTTTTGACACATTTGATATGAAAGACTTGGGGGTTGAAAAATATATTCTTGCGATGAAAATCGACAAAGATCGATTTCATAAAATGCTTTAGTTAAGTTAGAGTAAGTATGTTGATACAATTTTGTGAAGGTTTAATATGCATGACTATAAGCCAGTTAGTATTCCATTTTCGGTTGGTACTAAGTCGATTTTAGATATTTATCCTAATTGTGATGATAATTTTGAGGATATATCTTAATGTTTCTTATGCTAGTGTTGTTGTTAGTTTAATATATGCAATATTTTTCACTAGACTCTGATATAGCCCAAGCATTGGGAGTTCTAATCAAATTTATGTCTGAACCTGATAAAGAGCATTGGAATTTTGTTAAGAGGGTGTTTAGATATTTGTGTGGTAATTTTGATTACTATTCAAAGTTTATCATGGTATTGATGATGCGGTCAAGTCATTGGAAATGTTTGTTGATGTAAATTGGGCACATGACTTGGATAGTCAAAGGTCCACTAGCAGCTATATATTTACTTTATTTGGAGGTGCAGTGAGTTGGATGAGTAAGAGGTGGCCTACATTTTCTTTTTCCACCACTGAAGAAGAGTATATGGTTGCTACACATGCCTCTAAGGAGGTTGTATGATTACATAGACTTGGTAATGGCATTGGTTTTGATTACAAGATGGTAAGGATTAGATGTGACAACCAAAGTACTATTTGTTTGGCCAAAAATCTTATGTATCATGCTCATATTAAGGATGTTGATGTTTAGTATCATTTTGTGCAAGAAATGGTTGATAATGGTAAGGTCTTCATTGAAAAGGTTGACACTTTGGATAATGTTCCAGATTCTTTTATGAAGCCAGTGACCATAAATAAGTTCTCTTGATGTAGGAAGGCCATGAACCTTGTTAACCATTCTTATTTTATTGTTTATATCTCTTGGATGTAATTGCAATATATAATGTCAAGTATGAGAATATTAGGTTAGGTGAAATTAACCTTGCAAACCTATGTCCTTCATATGTCCTTGTGTTTCTTGGAAAATCTCATAGGGGACATGAGAGAAATTAATTTAATATTAGCATTTTGTAATTATACTTTCAAGAGGGAATTTAATGTTGGTGGAGGATACACATCGCTAGAGGAAAAAATATCCCTCGTAGATGTCCACATTGGGAATGTGAAAGTTCTTGAGTGGGGTGCCCAATTTTAGAGGGAAAAAGATGTCCATTGGTGTTCCATCTGGAATCTGAACAATCATCGAAGCATCTTGAACGGTAGAAGATGAAGAGGCTATGTATTAGGTGCCCATGTTGGAGACTTTTGAATTTTATTAAATGGTTTATCATGACTCTTGGTCTTCCAAGGAAGGGGCATGGGTTTTTTTAAGTGGTTTTGGCACCTCTTGTTTCGGTTTACCATTGTGGTTTTGACTCCCACAAGTTCTATATATTGGAGCCATGAGATGGTAGTTTCATGTTGTGTTATTTTTGGGTGTGTTGGAGCATTTGAGCTGTCAAATATCAATAGTGAATTGTATTTTGGTGTATCTCTCTTGTGAATATTAATACTATACTTGCCCTCTTTTCTCATGTGGAGTTATTTTCCCAAAAGGGTTTCTCCACATAAATCTGGGATCATATTTGTTTGCTAATTTTTCTATTGTGATGAATGTCCAATCATATACATATAATCTAATTTGGTAATCTTATTTTCATATTTGAATTCATATACATAAGTTAATATTCAGCTTAGTTTCACCTTATTTTCAACACAAATGGTAGATGAGTGTGGATAACAATGACATACCAAAATGATGAACAACTACTTTGGATGAAAAAAGCTAAGGAATTGTGAAGTTGAGACTACCATGTTGCTAAAGGAAATTTTAAATCCACTACAAAATACACAAATCACTTTAATGACATCCATGGAAAGAACATGAGAAACTATAAGAAATTCCAATCATTGCACACTCATAGGATCACCACTGATCAAAGATGGACTATTAGAGACAAGGATCATATCACCAAAATTCAAGAACACCGCTACAAGACATACCAAGACACGATAACTACAAAGTGGAACAACTACCAAGAGGGGTAGGTGTTGCCACAATAGTGTGTCCCACTTTTGGAACATCTTGATTTTTTCCTGAAATCACTTATTTTTAGAAAAACTAATGATTTAATCCTTGAGAGTTTCCATCTAACGGTTTTTAATTGAAGAGGGTAAGATAAGACCCCCTTAGGTCAAACCCCCTTGGATAAAACCTCTCTAGTATTAAATCATACCCATAATGGAGTCTCCTTTACACCTATCAAAATGCTAGCAAAAAAACACTTTTTCTTTACGTTTTGAGGGATTAAATAAAGTCATTTAGAAATAATATCTTGCAAGATCAAAGGTCCCTCGAAAAAAACTTTCCAATAAGTATAGTTTTGATATGTTTTTCATTTTATCATGTATTTAATTATTAATTTTTATTGAACATAGGTTTTTCACCTAACATCAAGTTCTTTGTTCTATAGAGGTGGAAAAATACTAAACTATTGTAAAAAAAATCACAAAATACCTTTTCCCTAGGTATTGATGTCCTTTTTTCACAAAAAAATGGATTTCGACATATACACAACAAGTTATGTTTGACAACATACACCAATGTCCAAATTATAGTTGTACAATGACTTCAAAAATTGATTAAAAAAATTCTAACAAAAAATTATGAAAAAATATCCTTTCCCTAGATATTGATGTTAAGAATCTATATTTTAAAAATTAGAATTTTATCCTTTATAGAGAAAAAATTATGTTTAACGACATAAACATTACTTTATAGAAGTGTTGTTTACAGTTTAAAACTAGTTATTAAAGGAGATGCTGAAAGATTCATGATTTATTTAAGAAAAAATTAAAAAATATATATATTTAGAATCTACACACAAATTGCCACAAATCACTAGTTTGCATCATCTTCAAATTCTTAATGGTTTAGCTACTATAGGCCTCAGAAGGTGAAGATTTAGTTAAAAATGTTGATATAAATGTCCATCTTGGCCAAAAAGTGGGACACGATATTGAGATTTCACTCGAGCACAATCCACTACAAGTCCACAAGATGTACTGATAACAATAGGAGCATTTGACATAGACCAAATATATTCACCACATAAAGAACCACCACAAAGGGAAAAACCAAATTGATAATTAGAATACCATCCCTTATAGTGATAATAACATGAGGATATTATAGGACAACAAATTATAAGGTAACTGATAGGGGTAGCAACAAGGCATGGAGAAAACATTGTAACATAAAAAAAGGAACCCAAATAGAGGGAAGATGTGGGAGACTATAGAAAAACACAAAATAATGTTACAATCAAAAGACATCACATGCATAGAGCTTGTGGTATTTAGACTTAACAAAATAAGGCTTGTAATATACATCTAGGATAACATAAAGATATTGCAATGAATAAAATCAATTTTAATCAATAATTTTGGGTGTAGACAAACCTAATGCAAGGAATATTTTTCCCAAGATGGCTACAAAGATCTAATGAAACTAGATCTACATAATGACTATGCAAGATGGTACAACCCATCTGCATCATAGGACTATATGAACTATATGGACATTAAATGACCAAAAATAGTGATTTTACAATTGGTCCAAACCATATCAAGTTTACTAGTGGTCAATATAAGTTTGGGCCTTCTAGATTCAACCATGAAGTCACTTTTAGGCTAGGATAAATTAGGTGGAGAAGATTGGCAAAAAAACTCAAAAATGAGAAGGGGCTTACAAGTATATAACTTTGTTACCATGTTAGATTTACCAAAATAATTCACAAGAGCAATAATCTTTTGTAACATCAAATAAACTTCCACAAGAGAGAAAAGAGAAAAAAGAATGTTATATTACCAATACTAGTATAATAGAATATGAACAATGGAATGAAATGTGCATAAAGAACCTTTTTATGTATAGGAAAGGGTGAGAAATTGGACAACATGTGATTGTGATGAATGATGATCACATTAATTGAGACACAAAAATAAATACCTTAGCTTATCTAAATAGGTGTGAAAAGAACTTAAGAGAGAAACTAGATCTAGGTGATATATTCATTCACACTAACATTAGATACATGATGTTTTTGATCCTTAACGTTTGAATTATTCAGTTGGTATAATGTTGTTTTGGGAGATGGGACCATATTTCCTAATGAATTATAATAGTTGTAACATGCTTTCAATTTGGAGACTTTGATCTATATTTTGGAAAGATAGGAATGGTACTAATGTTGTTAATTTGCTATTATGGATCTTAATTTTCATTAACTCATTTGACTACAAAATCCGATGAAAATTTCCGACGAAAGATGTATAATTGATGTATTGTCGAGATTTGATGTGTAATTTTCATTTTTTTAAAATTTTATCCCTGAAGTTCATCGAAAGTTTGACGCACATGTTCATTGAAATTTTGACGAATATTCAAAATCAGAAAAAAATGAATTTGTGGTCGACATAAAGAAAAGTGATTTTTCCTATTTATTGCGACAGTGTTTTGCTATACTTTTAAATTTTCTCTACTTGCAATAGTTTGTGAACTAAGGACGATTTTCTTGGGAAAAATCAGAAAAAATTCAAGAAGATATCGCCAGGTTGAGGATGGTCATTGTCTTTTTCCAAAACTCATTTGTGAAGTCAAATTTGTACTTCCAGGTTTAAAAATCATATTTTAAAGCAACATCTCATCAGATTTCATTTTTAGACTTGTGCATTTTGAAATTTTCATTTCCAGATTTTGTTGTGCAAGTTCAATATTCTAATTTTAGGAGTCTAATGGTTGGAAATCATAGTAAAATCAGAATTTAATAAGTTCTAGAATTACCATTTTAAAGTGTTTTTTGGGGTCATTAACTTCAGGCTATCTTCTCTTTTGTAGGGGTGGTTGCATGTCAAATTTTTTTGGTGTAAAGTATCAGAATTATTAGATTTTGTTACCTGTCTATGATTAAAAATTATTGGAGTGTGAGTTTGATATTTTTTGAAGATCTAAATATTCAAGCTTGGTAAAGAAAAATCATGTCAAATAATATTAGTCCAGAACAAAATGAACAGACAATTGCTAGAATGTGGGCTAGATTGAAAAGAAAGGGTGATGGGAAATGTTATTGTCCTTGCAATAATTGCAAGGGCTTAAAGATGAGAAGACTTTTAATCACAATAGTTGAGAAATATTGTAGGCAACATGGTCACGTTGAAGGGGGGCATGATTATCGTCCATTGGTAAGTTGTTCATTATATGTGTTTGTATTGATTGAATTTGTAAATGTTTATATCGTTTGAACATTTTATATATATATATAAAATCACTTGATCATGATCATGGTTTATTTGTGTCTATCATTATTATAAAGGTGGGGCACCCTAGGGCACATGATATGGATTATCACGACCCAGAGAATGTGGTTTTGCAAGCAGAGGAACATGGAGCTATGAATATCGAAGATGAAGTTAATGATCCTATGGAAGAAGATGATCATGCACCAAAAAACACAGTTGAAGATGATGGTACAAATACATTGATCCATGACACATTTAGTGGCACAACTAATCATGATGATCGAGATAACTTTGATGATGTTCATGATTTACCTGTACTTGAGAAGGCATGCAAGCCCCTTTATGAAGGCTCCCAAACAACTCTTCTCTATGGTGTATTGTTGTTGGTGAACTTGAAGGTTATGAATGGTTTATCCAACATAGCAATCTCACGGATGTTAAGGTATGTCATATATGTCATCTTTTTTCATCTATTTTAATTGTTGCTAGTTCATCACTAGTAAATAAAGGATGAAATATGTACCATTAATATTCTTTATATTAACAAATTATTTTTTTGTTGTAGGTTGATTGGTGAATTTTTGTTACCACCATCAAATATTTTACCTCGCTCATACTGAGATTTATCTGGCATTATGAAAGATATTGGAATGGAGTATCAAGCAATAGATGCATGTTCCAATGATCATATTATTTATCATAAACAACATGAATTTGCAACAGAATGCCCAAAATGTCATATTAGTAGATATCGAACAGATCAACTAACAAAAAAGGTGTCTCGCAAGGTTTTTCGTTATATTCTCATTATTCCATTTATGCAACAATTATTTAGGTGTGAAAGCTTAGCACAATTTATGGATTACCATGCATGGAAAAGAAGTGGAGATGACATTCTTCGAATTCCTGCAGATGGTTATGCATTTAGGGACATGGAGGAAAATGGGCCACACTTTAAAGAAGAACCTCGTAATCTCAGGCTTTCATTGGCAGCGGACGGTGTCAATTCATTTGGAGAGCTGAGATGTATTTACTCGATGTGGCCTGTTTTATTATCAACAATAGCATTCCTCCATGGATGTTAATAAAGATGGAGCACATAATGTTGTCAATGATTGTTCCAGGTATTTGTTTACATAAATTTTCTTTAACGTAGTAGCATCTCATTTGTCTTATTTGTTGCATAATGATGTTTTTTTTCATTTAATAGTCATGTACATTAATTTATATATATTGTAGTAAAATGGTTATAATAATTATGTAATGTTTATGTTCATTCAACTAGGTAAATACCAAGTTAAAGATATGAATGTATATATTGAGCCTCTTATCGATGAGTTACTAAAGTTATGGAAATACCAAAGCGTAAGGATGTCTCTAGACCAATAGACAAAAGACAATTTCAATTCCCATGCAATGCTTGTATAGGACAAATCTAAGGATGCCCGTAGTATAGTCATTAAAGGTTGGCAATGTCAAGATCAGACTTTAACGATAATTAATTTTAGTGATATCAGCGCATATTTTTAAATAATTCATTCATTATTTAGCAATTGCACCATGGCTACTTTAACTAATTATATATAGATCTTGCAGTGTCTTTCTCTAAACAAAGGGAAAAATTCTGTAGTCCAATTTGTGGTCCAAAGATGAAATCCGGCCATTCAACAAGATTGTGAAAGCAGTGTTTAATGCATAGCAATTCCTCCACAACTTCATAAGTATCGAACTCAATAAAACATATTTCTCACGTAAGTTAAGAATTTGTATCAAAGTTCTAATGGAATGACATTCTTCTACAGCTTGGAATATAATAGAATTAATTGTCAATATACATCAGATCAAGAAGTTTATCTATCATATATATGATAGGTTTCGAATTCTATATTTTTATATTGTGGTTGTGCTTCATGATTTAATCAGCAATGATTGTCGCTGTTAATTTGTTTAACTTATATGCTCTACGGAAGGCCGTCAAGGAATTAATGGCTACCCATAGGACTGAAAAGTTATCACAAATAATTTAGTAGGTTGTCCTACTATGAGCAGCTACAAATTGTGCATTTGTTTGATACAATGCATATCAGAAAGAATATAATAGAAACGTTATGGAAAATATTGGATGGAAGGCATGACAAAGAAAAAATTGTCAAAATTTGTAGTGACATTCAAGAAGCCAATCATGCAATGAAAAATGTCATTCAATTGAATAGCAATGGAGAACAAATTAATATAAGTGCCCTTCCTTGGTTATTAACGGAGCAGCAAAGCAATGCTATAAAAGAAGTCATATGAAAAATTTGATTTCCCACAGGATTTGTTGCAAACATAAACAATATCATAACAAAGAAAGGCAAATTTGGGCTAGGGATGAAAACACATGATCAGTATATTATGTTTACTACTTTTGGAAAAATAATGAAAAGATCATTTTATAATTGCTGCAGTATGTTCTACCTCTATCTCTCCCAGACAACTTCAACAACAATGTCGAGCAAGTTATATATGATCTTCGAAAATACATGAGGTAAGTAGCAATATTTGTTCAATTAGTTGTATAGATCTTATAATTGCCATTTGTTTTACTTGTTATGTAATATATTGTATATTTTTGTTAAATCTTGTTAATATATTTGCGCCTTGAATCACTTGTAGACAACTGTCATCTAAAGAAATCCATAAAGAAGATTAAATTATTGGAAGATAAAAATTCCTCGTCTAATGTGTGAAATGCAAAAGTTTCTACCTTCGACATTTTTCAATGCACAAGAACACTACCTCATACACCAAGTTGAGGAGATTGAATTATGTGGACCCATACAATGCTGTCAATGTGGATGGTTGAGGAGGCACTTGAAATTTTGCAGCTGCTTCATAGGACAAAGAGCACATCCTCGAGGGTTCTGGTGGTGGAGGGATATATGGTATACCTCGTAATTCATGGTACATTAGTGAATATCTTCCTAAGTTTGCAGTAAAGATCCATGTAGATCGCATTTGGGATTCCAACTCCATTAACAAATTCAGAGGGGAGTACCTAATGGGGAAAGGTAGATTGAGGAAAGTGAGAGGTAATTATAAGATAGTCATGGAGATTAATTGGAATACATTTTACATATGGTTTTATGTATATTGTACTTATTTAATTTTTAATCTTTAATATACATCAATTATAAATTAAGGTCGATATTATGGTAATTAACTAATTATATCGCCATTTGTGACTCCCATTTTTGATACAGCTATCGAGAGTGGATGCACTTACATTTTACTGTAAAAATATTGATTGATGATGGGAATAAATCCATGCACTCGGGCCCGCCACGGCTAAAAAAATTACTGCCAAAGAAGCTCATCGTAATGGAGATTCCAATGTTACACAAAGAGAAATTGATTTAGCATATGGTTTAAGAGATAAATAGGTACGTATAAATATATTAATCACCCATATTATTTAATTATTTTCAATTATATTGATGTATATACGATGCATAGGATTCAACAACAACACATCATTTCATTAGGGTAAATCAAACCCAATCAGAATTAGGAGAAGATCAAATTCTTAATTCACTTTCTTTTTCCTCAAAACTCATACAAATTCTTTTGACTCTTCAATTCTACAAGACTTCAAGGAAACAAGTTAGCACTCCAATTTCAACAAACCATATGTCATTATCAGTATTCCAATTGACTCATTTGAAGCAAAAACCATATTAGAAAACTTTGACTCAATCAATCAGATTCACATCATTCTCAACCACCATATCAACATCTATACATTCTCTCAACCTTTCATAAGGCAAAAAATTATGCTCACTTGCTACACAACCAATTACCAATCCTTCAAATTCTTGTATACATCATATCCTCAAGGCAACAAAACACTTATTCTAAATCAGAT
Organism: Sequoia sempervirens; assembly: GCA_007258455.2. NCBI lineage: Eukaryota > Viridiplantae > Streptophyta > Pinopsida > Cupressales > Cupressaceae > Sequoia > Sequoia sempervirens. The sequence goes on from VDFB02271358.1 coordinate 124,737,996, forward strand.
TCCAAAATGTCAATAACCAAACTTCAATCATTGAAAACAGTCTAAACTTCTCAAATAGCACCATTTCATTTTCCTTACAAGGAAAACTAAAAAAGATAAATCCTTCTTGCTATCAACTAGTTAATCAATCCTTCAAGACACAAGATCCATCATGTTTTGAGAGAAATCAATTCAATACATCAGTGTATAAATATCAGATTTTCCTACTCTGTAAAGATACCAAGACACACAATAGAATCATCATTCTCAAAACAATATGCACTACCTTTAAAACATTATTCAAGCATAAATTCTACTGTAACTCCATCCAAATGACAAGGTTCAAGTATTTAAGGTCACTCACTTCCATGTACACACAGATTTCCATTGTCCATGAAATGTAAACATTAATTAGCAATAGACCTCCATACCCTAGATCGGGTGAATCACTCACACTGGGTTCAAAACCAAGATCCAAAGGAACATTTAGAGACCTCTTAATGCCCATATCATCATATCAAAAACTCAGAATGATTTATACTGGAGAAACTAGTAGATTTTAGACTGTACACCCAAGAAAGGCTACTAGAATAGGGCTATTTTACAAAGCATCCACCTTTTTTCCAACTCCAAATTGTTAGAAAACCTCAAACAGTCAAATTAAAGGTCACAAAAAACCATATTTATCCACTTTCAAAGATTGAAAGACCCATTTAGAAAGTGTATTAACAAACCCTTAATTTTAGGCTAGAAACACCCAAAATAGTGAGGGTTTTGTGATTATCACCCTTACAAGCCTCCAATACTCCATCCAACCATTGAAACATGCTCCATTATGTCTTAAAATTCCTTTAGAAACATCTCCTTGGACATGCATACATTATTTCTTCAATACCCTGCTGGAAACCTTCATTTTCAAGAGGAAAACTAAGAAAATTAACTTTAAATCAGCAACACAGCACCATATTCTTGATAGCATGCACTCACACAAAAAAAAAATCACATAAAGGACACCCTACTTATCCCATCCCACCATTTCTACTAGGCTTACATCGGTGGGATGGGCCTTAAAATTCTTTAGGGACTCTCAAAATCACAGTGAAACTAACTCTGCCCGAGACACAAGATTGTCTTTGATTCTTTTGCTGCTTAAAAATAACTTTCAAACTCTTTGACAATGAAAAGTAGTCTTTATCAAATGATATTACACAAGAAATAACTCTTGGATGTTACCAAATTATCAATACAAGTTAGGAGAAATAGAAATAATGCTTGATAACTCAAAAAAATAGGGCTTTTATTCAAGATTTTGTTACAAGAATTTCAAGATTTTGCTCTTCCATGCCTTGCCATGATTTTTATAACTTTTTCCCTCTTAATAACTTCCTTTTCTAACTTCTCATCGGTTCAAACTACCTCTTATCTCCTAATATGCTTGATTTATTCCTTTTTGTTTACATAATATTGCATTATTTGCATTTTTTTGCATTTTCACCTCCTAGTGACTTCTTTTATGATTTGATTACATTCAAATTAGCCTTTTCATGGCCTTGACACACAAATTTAGACTTGAACATGTAAATTTAACATATTAGCCTTTTGAAGGAATTTACAAGATCTAGGTGCTCCTGTACCAATATATATGTTGAGATTTTTTTCTTTGCATACATTCAGCCAAGAATAAATATGTTTATCAACTGACGATATTGCAATAATTTTTACATGTTTGTCATATTGCAGGTGAAACACCACAAGGCTATGTGGTACAATGGTCATAAATTTTGAATCAAAAATTTGGATGACATGAAGAAAACTTGTGATTCAGGTATAACTGTAGTCTTTTAGGTGACTAATGTTTCATCTAGAAGCGACATACATCCAGAAGTCTCAAAAAATCAATACTATGGGATTTTGGATGATATACTTGAGTGTGACTTTAAGTCCTTCAAATTATTTTTGTTCGTCATCCTATGGTACAGACTATGATTGAATGAAAATGATCCCGAGATAACTGTTATTGAACATGATAATGGATTTACCATGGTTAATACAAGGTCGATCGAGTGAGCTAGAAATGAGCCCTATGTTCTTCCAAGCCAATGTGAGTAGGTATTTTACTTAGAGGTTTCAAAACCAGGTTGGTCATTTTTTTTTAGACATGATCCAAGAGGAAGGTCAGTAAAGTATAATGTGGTGGAAGAAGAAGATACCGAAGAACTAGAAGATGATGTACATGATGATCAGGATCAACAGTTAGTTGATGATGTGCCTAACGAAGATGTCGAAGAGGAGGAACTAGATCATGATGATGTAGGAGTTAATGTTCATGAAGATGATATCTTTGTGGATGATGACATTATCGAAACTGATATCAATGACGATGATGATACAGACAAAGAGTTGGATGAAGAAGATCAATGACATTGAAATGTATGAGTTATGCGATTATATTATCTATTTGATATTAATTTCTTGATAGAATTATATTTGACTTATGTGGTTACATAATTAATTCATGATGTTTACATTGACATATGTATGAGTTATGCGATTATATTATCTATTTGATATTAATTTCTTGATAGAATTATATTTGACTCTGCATCTAATTTTGCGAATTTCTCCTCATGCATGCAAACTTAATGGAAGCCAGGTTCAACATCGGAATTATAATGGTGATAATAATACATACACACACACATATATATATGTATATATGTATGTATGTATGTATGTATGTATGTATGTGTATGTATATGTATTTTTAAATGTAAATGTAAATGCAATTACTGGATGCTCTCCTAGAATAATAAATGCAACATATCATTAAAGAAATTCATATCTATGTATATAAATGTGTATTTCTAAATGCAAGTGTAAATGCAAAGAGCATATGGTTTTGTAGTGTTATAGATACAACATATCCATAAATTAATGTAATTGAAATTCTAAAGTCTTCAACATATATAATTCAAACTGTCAGGCATAAAAATTGTTTACAACTTGTGTAAACATGCAAGTGAATAATTGACAAAATCTTCTTGAGATAGAATGGCAATTCTAGTTATATGATTCTACTGATTAATCGAACTAACACTTACCAATTGTTGTGATTGATTAAAAGATTTTAATCCCTACTTGAGAGAACCAAATAACCAGATCACACGTATAGAGCAAATGTACAATGATAAATAGAGTATAAACTTGTTATATCAATTTAAACAATAGAGAAGAATCAGAATAGATACAATCAAATAACTGCATAAATTTAACAAACAGCTGATACCAAAATCTTAATCTGCAACTTAGATATCTTCATTTACTCCATCAAAATACATGCATCTAAGTCTCTGTATATGAAAGCATTTTGCTAGAAAGCTATCTACTGAATATCTCCTAACGCCTATATCTATTGCATTACTATGGAAGATATATAAATACATCAAAACTTGGAAGGGACACGTCCCTTCACAAATGTTTTATTTTACTTAACTAATTAAAACAGGAGATTAGGCTCTATTTATCCATAGATGAACATTTGATAAATGATGTAGATAATCTTGTCGTTCATGAGTATCGACATCTCCTAATGTGTTCCTGGCCGATATTTCCACCTTTATCATCCTTTCGTTCTGCTCGCAGCTCTCGTCCAATATCGTATCCTTCCCTGTAGCATTTTCCAGAATTCTTTGTAGCATCAATTCACATTCTTTGATCCACTTTGCTTTCTCTTTCAACTTTTCTCCATCTTCAAATAGTGTAGGAAGTCCCATATTTGTAACATCAACCAGCCCATTTGCATCTTCTCGCAGTTTCTCATAAAGGTCCCTGTGTTTCTTTATAATATGGTCACCCATACCAATGGACACACTGTCAAGAACATCTCTTTCACTTAATTCTTGGAGCTTTTCTTGAATCCTTCCATCAATTCTCTTGTGTTCCTGCCCTATAACATGGTTCTTTGAATATGCTCCCCATAGCTTATTCAACCAAATCATTAATTTGGCCTACCTTTTTCTGATTATTGCAGCAAGTGTATCATATGTACCTTGTGAATATGCAGTTGACTCATCCCAATGATCTTTTACTTGTGAGCTTTCACCATGTGTTATTAATTTAGGAGGCCCCATTGTGACTCCTAGCATGTCCTTCAAATGATCATTTTCCCTCATGATCCTTTCATTACTCATTTTGTACATTTCCTTTTCTTTGATCAACATTTGTATTTGGGCTTTATTCAATTTTGCCACATTAATCCTAATGTTTGCAGTCGCCACAGGATCTGCCTCTCCATCCTTCAGAGTCATGACATGTCCAAATGTTTTCTTAGTATCAATCACCACTGACTTTCTATGAGGTGGATACAAGGCCCATATCATGAGTGTTCCTTCATTTGGGTTATATTTGGATCCAGCATATATTTTTGTCACCCCCTCTGGACTAAGCTTGTGTGTGGCACTATTATCCTTTAAGAAGCTATCAAAGACCAATGCAGAATTCAAATCCAACCCTGGAAAGATCATAACTCCAGCATCCTCTAACATTTTCCTTCCTTTATCGGGGGTCATATTAGCCATTTCTCTATCCATAGTTAATTTCAAATTATTTAGTAGTTGCTCCTCATTGATTGGTGTAATATTATCAACTGTCTCCCTTATCTCCTTTCCCTTTTGTTTATATAAGAAAGATCTGAATTCTGAAAAATTTACAAATTTATTTTCTGCTACAAATGACCTATATGCCATCTCTCTAGTGTTTGTATCTTAGCTCTCTTCAACACTTGTTTCTCTAGGAGGGTAGTTGTAATCTTGATTTTTTAATCTGGAAATCCTATTGTGTAGGTCTCGTGGCATATCTTCTCTAGATTCCTCATCTCCAGAAAAAGGGAACCCTGTATCTGGAAACCCTTGGTTGTATTCCTCCACCACTCTCTCTGCTTCCTTTGCCTCCAAATTTCTAATCATCAAACTGATAAGGCACATGATCATATCCTCCAAAGTTTATCCTTTGTCTAGCAGAATTGATATATCCCTCTGGATCAAAACCTTTTCTTGGTGGACCCTTATTCATATTATACTACATTAATTTGGCAAAGATCAAATCATATCCTTCCTTTGCAAGCACAATAAAATCACCAAAGCACAGAGTACTAGGCATAAATGCATGTTTCCCGAATGAACCAAAATTCATGAAACTAGAAAAATTCATTTGTCTTACAATTTCCAAATATGCAATCCTATCCAGGATTGTTTTAGGCAAAATGAATAGAGAATCCTCAAAACCAAACACCCTTACAATAGTAGCATCTTCCAAGCAATACCAGTCTCCCCATTTGTGATCAATTGGCCCATTAAAGTCCTTAGGTCTGAGGAAGCATTTTATTTCATCAGACAATGAGTGCGCACAAGGATGACTGTAGAATTCATATACTGGCTTTACAAAATATTCTTCAAAATACAGGTAACTGGAATTAGAAAACCTACTATCCCAAATGGCAGTCCACAATTGAATGGGTAACAATTTTCCCTCTTTATCAAACTGTGAAACCTTCAAATTTTCCAGCCAAATCCCTAACTCTTATCTGAAGTACAATACTAGATGCATTAAAAGAGAATAATGCCTAAGGTGTAGAACAGGGGATTTATTCTTGATTGCCATCAATTCTAAGTCGAGTTCCTTGGAGACAAATGAAGCATAGTCAAAAAACCTAGAGTTATGACATTGAATGTCAGCTACAATTACCATGGGAACAATGGACATATACTCAAGAACTTCCGTACCCAACACTTGTCCTACCAAGAAATAGGTATACCTCATATAGGGCTCGAATAAGTCCACATGGAATGGAGGCCCATTGCCATTGTCAAGTGGGACAGTTTTACCATCTTGTTTAATTCTATGTAAGGGAAACCTCCAACCCTTGTAAGTGGTATCCATTCTCCAAAACTCCTTTTCCAACTATTCATTCACAATTTTCTCATTACTCCACCCTCCCAACTTAAAAACCTCACTTATTGAAGCCTCTTATATGTATATGAAGGGTTTCCCAGATGGTCCGCATATGACCTTAAGTTTTGAGTCATAGTGGGTGGCCAACAATTTTACCAGCTTTGTATTGACAAACACATTAGGGAAAACCATCTTTCCCAAATTTAGACGACACGGATTACAAACTAGCTCAAAACAATCTCTTCAGTGAAAGTGGAATCTAGACAATTCATAGC
>VDFB02271358.1:124744298-124875893 GCA_007258455.2 Sequoia sempervirens
GTCGCCAAGACATTTCAGTCATTGTGAGTTTTCTATCTCTCTATGCCGGGGAGAACTCTCACCGACAGTTGTTCACAAGGTTGTCATTGGGGAGACTCTTGGCCGAAAGTTTTTCTCTCAGTATGATGTCTTGTCGATGGTTGTGGTCTCACCGATGGATATTTGTAGCTTCGGTAAGACTCTTGGTGACAGCTGGCATCGGGGAGAGGTGTGACCTTCAGAGGGTCTTTCTGACTGATGAAGCCTCGTCGATGGTTTAACTCTTCAGTGTGACCTGAAGGCTCATTGGGAGTCATGCCGACTGAGGAAGTCTCACCGACTGAGGGACACTTTGGCATAACATTGAGGCTTGCCAAGACCTTGATCCAACTTATTGGTCTTGCCAATGGATGTTTTCATGTTGGGCATTGCCGAGACTCTTGCCGATGGTCTGGTCGGAGTGATATCTACTGTCGAGTGCTTTTGCTGTGAACTCTTGCTGATGATTGTTGGTCTCGTCGATAGGTGTTTGACATCGGTAAGACTTAAGGGCTCTATATGACTCATGGTGAATGTGATAGTCTTACTGATGGGTCTGTTGTGGACTTCGGTGAAAGGTCTCGCTGATCTTGCTGATAGAAATCATCTGGGTGATGGTCTTGGATATCAGTATGACTCTTGCAGCTTGCTATGAACTCTTGCCAACAGTTGTAAGTTATGTCAATAGCTGCTATGGAGCATTGTAGCATCAGGGAGACACGGCTAATGTCTCACTGACATGCAATTCTGCTGGAACGACTTTTGACCGTCTAAAAACCCTACATGGTATTTGTTCAACCAATCAGAGAAAGTTGAAGGTGAACCGTTCCTGTGAAGAAGATCAATAGACTGTGTGCGGTATGGATCTACTCTATGATCGAAGATGATGATCGGTTTGGTGACTCAGTGGTGTTCATCTATAAAGATCTAGACAGGAAAGTCGGATGCTGCTTCTCAAAGAAGATCAGCTTGCAGAAAGATCTAGAACGAGAAGATAGAAGAAAGGAAGAAGCCATGAGTCTCAATGACAGCTGGAATGTCTACTGGAAAAAGTGGATCGACATTAATGACAGTGCTTCAGAACATTCAAGGAAGCTTTGCAAAGAAGTCTTGAGGTCGGACACAAGGGTTGTGAGTTAATGTGATGGTCGCAAAAGATCCATGCCTTGGAGGGATCTCTCACCGACATGAGTAGGGTATGTGCATTTAATGCATCCTTGACTTTATTCAAACTCTTCTAGGGCCGACCCTTCTGTAACCAACTCATTTTTTTGTAAACCCTAAAATGGGGCCAACGCATTTCTTTGGTATTTTTGTATATATGACATTTTTTGCCTCTTTGTAAAAGGGAGGGAGATAGAAAGACACAGAGATTTTGGAAGAGGGAGATAGACAGACATATAGAGATTTTCTTAAGATAGACAAAGACATAACTACATCTCTTTTCTTTGTAATAGGATCTTCTTTTTCATCTTCTTGGTTAAGAATTAGCAAGTTAGGGTTAGAAGGTAGATAAACTCCAGAGAAAAAGTAGAGTAGGAGTTAAGTTCAGCAAAAGGAAGTGATGTATCTTCCAGTTTTTCTTAGTATAGATGGAGATAATTCAAAGACATGGATTTTCTGTACACTGGTGATCTTGCCAGATTTGCAAATGTTGTTTATTTATTTCACCAATAGTAGAAGCAGCCAGATTTAAATCTACTTCATATTGTGCTCCAAAATGGTATTTATCTTGGGTTAATTATTTGATTTGTAAAGCTTTCAAGGAATGAAATTTTATATTATGTTTTGTTTGATTTGCAATCTATTGTTAAAGTTTGCACTGTGAATGAATGAAACTGTGTATTAATTACAAGTTGATTTTTATTCTATAGTTTTAGTTTAGGAATTCCTTGGAAGATAACAAGTCTGACTGAGTTGGATGAATCAACATTCTCTTCAGTTTAAAAGCTCTGATCTATGTTTTTCTATTTCTTTAAAACCACCTGTTAAAGTAGTTTTAAATATATGTTGGGATCTTATAACAATCCAGAAGCTCAAAACTAGCAGGCCCCTTGAACATTATAGTTACATCAACCATTGAGTGAAATCAACATAATCTCACCAGGACCTTGGGAGTTAGATCTCCATGTGTTATCTTTCTCTTTCAAGAGAAACAGAGTAGCAATATTTTGTTTTAATGTTGTTGTGTTGTTTTGACCATCAACACATACCACCATAGACTATTCCCTTCGTCGATATCCAAACAATGAACTTAGAGAGTTTAGTCATACACCATGTCGAGAGAGAAGCTTGTAATTTAAAACAAACTTTCCACAAGTTTAAAAGAGCCCTTCAAGTTTGCACCTTACATCTTAATGAAGGAACATGTGAAAGGAAAATGTAAGAGCCATATTGTACTTCCAAACGTTTCTAGCCAATGCACTGATTAATTAACCAAGCATTTTATTGAGTGTCGAGGAAAGATAGTCATGATAAAATCCCATGATGACACATTAGTATTATTAAATTACTTCTCTATCAAGTGGTATAAAACAGTTGATTGGTAATGAACTCCAACATCTCTCATGCGAGATAATCCATCCTATATCACCCCCTCAGATATATTGCCAATAATTAGATAAACACCACCAACTAATAGTTAGGCTCATTATTTTATAATTAACAAAGATCGAACATCTATCCAAATTAGCCCTCACGATGTCAATATGTACTAATATGTCAAATCACAAAATTTCAATGCAATGGCAATCTTGTTGACACTAACGTGGCAATTCATCAATAATGTGGATGGCCAACTTCCAACAAATACCAACATGGAGCTATGATGCCTATGTAAGCAACCATCTAGTATATGTTACCACTCAAGCCATAATCCTATGAGCTAAAAATTTGTATAACATTCTTACTTATGAATATGCACCTTTCAAACGGCCCAACAACATATTTGTGATTGCCTCCTGTATGGCTCAAAATATATTACATCAAGTGAACTCAGACAATAAATTCATCCACACCTTTCTTTTTCATATGAACATCATAAATTCAGCTCATTATAACAAGCACAACATGAAGATTGACCGATAGTGTAGGAGTAAAGTTACCGATATTTCAAAATTTGGCTTTCCACACCAACGATTGTGGAAATCTAGTCAACTTTCCAACCATACTAATAAAATTTAATAGAGTTTCGCATCATGCTTTTCTTAGGAAACACAAAAAAACTTCCACCATACCCTATGTTAGAACTAAACTTGGTTTCTATGCCCAAATTCTTTTACCAAAATACCATCAACACCTAATTTTTCAAAAAAATATGCTTCCCTATTCCCTTCTCTGTAGGTATGATAGGTATGATTGATCATAATGTCTTTAATAACTTCCATACATTGCAATGTCACATCCAAAATATCCTTAAGCTTCCAATTTGAAGGTTACCAATTCTTAAGGCATTTATCACCAATATTGAGTCCCCTTCTAGAACCACCTTTTCTAGTTTGAGCTCATGACAAAGATTGAGTCCAAGCAGAAGAGCCTGGAATTCTACTACATTGTTGGTCCCAATTGATAATGGTGTTGCTAGCTTACCAATTATATTGATATTCCAATCTCTTATAATGCACCCAACACCTGATAGGCCTATATTACCCCTAGCATCCCCATCAAAGTTCAATTTATACCACCCTAGATCTGGTTCCTACCATTTAACATTGTTTTGAGCCTCTTGAGCATTTTTCCCCCCTTCTCCAACAAAAGGAGGGACCTTTAAACCATGCTATGATTTCTTCATAGAGGCATCCCATTCAATGAAAGTTACATTTTTCAAATTCATATTTTTTTTTCTACAATTCACCACCTCCACTATAGCAACCTCCAACTTGTTCAATAGAAAGGCAATAGTTAACTCTTTCTCTTGAAAAATTCACTTGTTTCTCTCTTTCCAAAATTTCCAAATTAGCAAAGATGGTCTAGCCATCCACAGACTAGAAAATAAAGTTGATTTGTAGAGCTCAGGAAATTACTGGAATAGACTCAATATGTCCCTAGGAAGAGCACTTTTCCAAGCAAGTTTTGCACACAACCACTGCCAACAATCCTGGGTAAAAGGGTAATTAAGAAAAAGATGGTTCTCAGATTCTTCTTCCTATTTGCAAAGGACACACCTAGAGGGGCCATGAAAACCCATCTTCACAAATCTTCCCATTGAAAATATCCTATTTTGAATTGCAACCCATGCACAAATGCTCCAACCTTAGGCAAACAACCTTTGCTCCAACAAAGCTTAACTGTAATTTGAGAAGATGTTTCCTCTTGCTTGGCCAGGATTCTATACCCATTCTTGGCATTATATTCCCCTATTTTAACCCCATGCCACCTGAGAATGTATATTCCATCCCTTATGTAAACACTATGTTTAGACATAATAGCTACATATGCTTCATCTAGTTCATTGGAGATGCCTATCTCTCTCACATCCCTCCACCGCCACTAAGAGAGCCCATTAGATGTAATTTATTTAAGATAATCTTTCACATGACTACCCCACCTTTTCTTTGTCACTTCCCTTATTCCTTCCAAGTTCGTACACCATTCCAACCTAGGGTACCCCCCCCCCAAAGAATCTTCCCAAAAAAGAGTTGCACTACAATCTTTTATATCCCAAGTTAAATAATATGTTATTAATTCCTTGTTGCTTTTTAGAAAGTTCCAAATTATTGACCCTATTGGAAGAGATATTTACTTGAATAATAATTAATTCCCCTTCATCTAAATATTTTTCTTTCATAATCTTTACCCATTTTAAATCTTGATTTACATATATCTTCCAGACAAGTTTCACTCTTAAGGCTTTGTTGTGAAGAAGTAGGTTTTTGTTGGGAAAATGTGTCTCAACCTTGCAATACATAAGTTACTATTGATATATAAGGTATTTTTCATTTGACGATGACGGGCAGGGGGTATCATCCCCTCAGTTGGGGGTCCAAGGGGCAGCGTGCCCTGACGGGGGCTCGGGCGTAGTGCCCCCAAAATCCAAATTTTATGTACACTTTATTATTATAAATCTTGACCATTCATCATTGTGTCTCATATCTAACAGTCAATATTTTTGTTGGCTTGAATTTCCATAAAAGGAAACCCTATTTTATAAGGGAATTGTATTACAGTTGTGTAGTGTGATGTATTATGAGAGTCTCGTAGAGGTTGTGTTACCTCTGGATCTCCGGTTGGCAATACTCCAATGAGAAGCTTGCTCTGTAAGTATATTGTAATAGTTGTGATTTCTGAATAATATTCGGAAACTTTTGGAGTGTGAGGATTTTTTCCCGAAATGGTTTTCCTCACGTAAATCATTGTGTTGTGGTGTACATGATATTTGTGTTTATTTTTGTTTAAGTTTTTGTAACTGTTAAAGATCTGTAAAAATTTTGCATTATTATCCTCTCAAGATTAGTGTAGGAAGTTGTTATGTTGCCTTAGCTTCCTTACAAGTGGTATCAGAGCCTGATCACCTTTGGTTTTAGTTGTGGGTTGTTGATTTTTTTGAACTAATCTAGATATGAATGGGAGCTTGTGCAAAAGATACTTTGTGATCTTGTTGCAAAAATTTTCAGATGGGAAGTTCATTAGGGAGAATAGAGGTAGATAAAAATTTTGGAAATAATTTTAAAATGTGGAAGCTGAAGATGGAGGATTTTTTGATAGATCGAGATCTATGGGATGTTGTTGATAAGAATGCACTAACTCATTTGACTGCAAAATCCGACGAAAATTTCCAACAAAAGATGTATAATTTGATGTATGTCGGGATTTGATGTGTGATTTTCATTTTTTTAAAATTTTATCCCCGACTTTCGTTGAAATTTCGACGAACATGCAAAATAAGAAAAAAAATCAATTTGTGGTTGACATAAATAAAAGTGAGTTTGCCTATTTATTGCGACAATTTTTTGCTATACTTGCAAATTTGCTCTACTTGCGACAATTTGTGGAGAACTAAGGATGATTTTCTTGAGAAAAATTAGAAAAAAATTCAAGAAGATATTGCCAAGTTGAGGGTAGTCATTATCTTTTTCTAGAATTCATTTGTGAAGTCAAATTTGTACTTCCAGGTTTGCAAATCATATTTTAAAGCAATATATCATCAGATTTCATTTTTAGATTTGTGCATTTTGAGTAATTCATTTCCAGATTTTGTTGTGCAAGTTCAATATTCTTATTTTAGGAGTCTAATGGTTGGAAATCATAGTAAAATCATAATTTAATAAGTTCTTGAATTACCATTTTAAAGTTTTTTTTGGGGTCATTAACTTTAGGCTATCTTCTCTTTTGCAGGGGTGGTTGCATGCCGAATTTTTTTGGTGTAAAATATCAGAATTATTAGATTTTGTTACCTATCTATGATTAAAAATTTGGAGTGTGTTTGATATTTTTTGAAGATCTAAATATTCAAGATTGGTAAAGAAAAATCATGTCAGATAATATTAGTCCAGAACAAAATGAAGAGATAGTTGCTAGAATGTGGGCTAGATTGAAAAGAAAGGGTGATGGGAAATGTTATTGTCCTTGCAATAATTGCAAGGGCTTAAAGACAAGAAGACTTTTAATCACAACAGCTAAGAAACATTGTAGGCAGCATGGTCACATTGAAGGGGGGCATGATTATCGTCCATTGGTAAGTTGTTCATTATATGTGTTTATATTGATTGAATTTGTAAATGTTTATATCGTTTTAACATTTTTTATATATAAAAAAAATCACTTGATCATGATCATGGTTTATTTGTGTCTATCATTATTATAAAGGTGGGGTGCCCTAGGGCACATGATATGGATTATCACAGTCTAGAGAATGTAGTTTTGCAAGCGAAGGAACACGGAGCTGTGAATATCGAAAATGAAGTTAATGATCCTATGGAAGAAGATTATCATGTGCCAGAAAACATAGTTGAAGATGACAGTACAAATACATTGATCCATGACACATTTAGTGGCACAGCTGATCATGATGATCGAGATGACTTTGATGATGTTCATGATTTACCTATACTTGAGAAGGCGTACGAGCCCCTTTATGAAGGCTCCCAAACAACTCTTCTCTCTACAATATTGTTGTCGGTGAACTTGAAGGTTATGAATGGTTTATCCAACTTAGTAATCTCACGAATGTTAAGGTATGTCATATATGTCATATTTTTTCATCTATTTTAATTGTTGTTAGTTCATCACTAGTAAATAAAGGATGAAATATGTACCATTAATACTCTTTATATTAACAAATTTATTTATTTTTGTAGATTGATTGGTGAATTTTTGTTACCACCATCAAATATTTTACCTCGCTCATACCAAGATTTATCTAGCATTATGAAAGATATTGGAATGGAGTATCAAGCAATAGATGTGTGTCCCAATGATCATATTATATATCATAAACAACATGAATTTGCAACAGAATGCCCATAATATCATATCAGTAGATATTGAACAGATCAACTAACAAAAAAGGTGTCTCACAAGGTTCTTCGTTATATTCCCATTATTCCACGTATGCAACGATTATTTAGGTGTGAAATCTTAGTGCAATTTATGGATTACCATGCATGGAATAGAAGTGGAGATGGCATTCTTCGAATGTCTGATGATGGTTTTTCATTTAGGGACATGGAGGGAAAATGGCCACACTTTAAAGAAGAACCTTGTAATCTTAGGCTTTCATTGGCAGCGGACGGTGTCAATCCATTTGGAGAGCTGAGATCTATTTACTCGATGTGTCCTATTTTTGTTATCAACAATAAATTTCCTCCATGGATGTCAATAAAGAGGGAGCACATAATGTTGTCAATGATTGTTCCAAGTATTTTTTTACATAAATTTTCTTTAACGTAGTAGCATCTCATTTGTCTTATTTGTTGCATAATGACTTATATTGTTTTTATTTAATAGTCATGTAAATTAATTTATATATATTGCAGTAAAATGGTTATAATAATTATGTAATGTTTATGTTCATTCAACTAGGTAAGTACCAAGTTAAAGATATGAACGTATATATCGAGCCTCTTATCGACAAGTTACTAAAGTTATGGAATGGTGTCACTATGTATGACATCTTTAGACCAATAGGACAAAGACAATTTCAATTCCATGCAATGCTTGTATGGAAAATTCATGATGCCCCAAGGCTAACACATTTTTGTGGTATGTTATAACATTCTACTGCACTTTAATGATATTTAATTTTATGAAGTAGATATCATGCATTTTTTTTAAATAATCTATTCATTATATATAATTATAAAAATTGACATATTTAATCCAATTATATATGATCTTGCGGGTCTTCAAACAAAGAGAAAATTTGCACGTCCAATTTGTGGTCCAAAGATGAAATCTCGTCATTCAAAAAGTTTAGGAAAGCAGGTGTTTGATGAGTATAGGAACTTCCTCCACATAAATCATAAGTATTGAACTACTGAAAAGCATATTTTCAATGGGAAAGAAGAGACTACATCAAAACCACGAAGAATGACACCTCACCTATGGAAGTTAGAATATAATAGAATTAATCGTCAAGGTTATACATCGGATCAAATTGTTTATCTATCATATATGATATGTTAGGAATTTATATTTGTATATTGTGTTGTGTTTACTCATGTTGTAATTGACAATGATTGTCGTTAATTTGTTTAACTTATATGTTTCATGGAGGTCGTCAAGGCATTAATAGTCGGCTTCCACAAGGACTGAAAAGTTATCCCAAACAATTTAGTAGGTTTCCCTACTATGAGCAGCTACAAATTGTGCATTTGTTTGATACAATGCATATCTAAAAGAATATAACATAAACGTTATGGAAAATATTGGATGGAAGGCATGACAAAGAAAAAATTGTCAAAATTTGTAGTGACATTCAGGAAGCCAATCAAGCAATGAAAAATGTCATTCAATTGAATAGTGATGGAGACCAAATTAATATAAGTGCCCTTCCTTGGTTATTAATGGAGCAGCAAAGCAATGCTATAAAAAAATTAATACAAAAAATTTGATTGCTCACAGGATTTTCTACAAACATAAACAATATCATAACAAAGAAAGGTGAATTTGGGTCATGGATGAAAATGCATGATTGGCATACCTTCATTAAGGTAATTATTTTGGTATATTGTATACACTTGTATACTGCATGTACTTTTCAGTGTATTATGTTTACTACTTTTGGAAAAATAATGAAAAGATCATTTTATAATTGTTGTAGTACGTTCTACCTCTATCTCTCCCAGACAACTTCGATAACAATGCCAAGCAAGTTATATATGATCTTGGAAAATGCATGAGGTGAGTAGCGATATTTGTTCAATTCGTTGTATAGATCTTATAATTTCCATTTGTTTTACTTGTTATGTAATATATTGTATCTTTTTGTTAAATTTCGTTAATATATTTGTGTCTTGAATCACTTGTAGATGGTTATCATCTAAAGAAATCTATAAAGAAGATATAAATTATTGGAAGAGAAAAATTCCTTGTCTAATGTGTGAAATGTAAAAGTGTCTACCTTCGACATTTTTCAATGCACAAGAACACTACCTCATACACCAAGTTGAGGAGATTGAATTGTGTGGACCTGTACACACAAGGTCAATGTGGATGGTTGAGAGGTACTTGAAATTTTTGAAGGCTTTGGTTAGACAAAGAGCACATCCTGAGGGTTCTATGGTGGAGGGATATATGGTATACTAGATCATGGTGTATATTAGTGAATATCTTCCTAAGTTTGCAACAAAGATCCATGTAAATCACATTTGGGATCCCAACTCCATTAACAAATTCCAAGGGGAGTACCTGATGGGGAAAGGTAGATTGAGGAAAGTGAGAGGTAATTATTAGATGGTCATGGAGATTAATTAGAATATATTTTACATATGATTTTTATGTATATTGTACTTATTTAATTATTAATATTCAATATACATCAATTATAAATTAAGGATGTATACCATGGTAATTAACTAATTATATGTCATTTGTGAATTTCAAATTTTTTTGATACAGTTGGTCGAGAGTGGGATGTACTACATTTGTACGTCACAAAAAATATTGATTGGATGACGATATGGATTGAACGATGTCAACAATCTGGTTGTGCATTAAAATGGGAAGGTGTGGCTTCATTGGTTAAATAAGCTCATCGTAATGGAGATTCCAATGTTACACAAAGGGAAATTGATTTAGCATATGGTTTAAGAGATAAACAAGTAAGTATAAATATATTAATCACCCATATTGTTTAATTATTTTTAATTATATTGATGTATATATGATGTAGAGGATCCAACAACAACACCAACAACATCATTTCATGAGGGTAAATCAAACCCAATCAGAATCAGGAGAAGATCAAATTCTTAATTCACTTTCTTTTTCCTCAAAACTCATACAACTTCTTTTGATTCTTCAATTCTGCAAGACTTCAAGGCAAACAAGTTAGCACTCCAATTTCAACAAACCATATGTCATTATCAATATTCCAATTGACTCATTCAAAGCAAAAACCATATTAGAAAACTTTGACTCAATCAATTAGATTCACATCATTCTCAACCACCATATCAACATCTATACATTCTCTCAACCTTTCCTAAGGCAACACATTATGCTCACTTGCTACACAACCAATTACCAATCCTTCAAATTCCTATATACATCATATCCTCAAGGCAACAAAACACTTATTCTAAATCAGATTCCAAAATTCAATCATTGAAAACGATCTAAACTTCTCAAATAGCACCAATTCATTTTCCTTACAAGGAAAACTAACAAAGACCAATCCTTCTTGCTATCAACTAGTTAATCGGTCCTTCAAGACACAAGATTCATCATGTTTTGAGAGAAATCAATTCAATACATCAGTGTATAAATATTAGATTTTCCTACTCTGTAAAGATACCAAGACACACAATAGAATCATCATTCTCAAAACATTATGCACTACCTTTACAATTGTATTCAAGCATAAATTCTACTGTAACTCCATCCAAATGACAAGGTTCAAGTATTTAAGGTCACTCACTTCCTTGCACACACAAATTTCCACTATCCATGAAATATAAATGTTAATTAGCAATAGACCTCCATACCCTAGATCGGGTGAACCACTCACACTAGGTTCAAAACCAAGATCCAAAGGAAAATTTAGAGACCTCTTCATGCCCATATCATCATATCAAAAACTCGAAATGATTTATATTGGAGAAACTAGCAGATTTCAGACTATATGCCCAAGAAAGGCTACTAGAATAGGGCTATTTTACAAAGCATCCACCTTTTCTCCAACTCCAAATTGTTAGAAAACCTCAAACAGTCAAAGTAAAGTCACAAAACACCATATTTATCCACTTTCAAAGATTTAAAGACCCATTTAGAAAGTGTATTAACAAACCCTTAATTTTAGGCTAGAAACACCCAAAACAGTGAGGGTTTTGTGATCTTATCACCCTTACAAGCCTCCAATACTTCAGCCAACCATTGAAAAATGCTCCATTATGTCTGAAAATTCCTTTAGAAACATATCCTTGGACATGCATACGTTATTTCTCCAATACCCTGCTGGAAACCTTCATTTTCAAGAGGAAAACTCAGAAAATTAACTTTAAATTAGCAACACAGCACCATATTCTTGATACCCTACACTCATGCAAAAAAAATCACATAAATACACCCTAATTATCCCATCCCACCATTTCTACTAGGCTTACATCGGTGGGATGGGCCTTAAACTTCTTTAGGGACTCTCAAAATCACAGTGAAACTAACTCTGCCTGAGACACAGGCTTGTCTTTGATTCTTTTGCTGCTTAAAACTAACTTTCAAACTCTTTGAAAATGAAAATTAATCTTTCTCAAATGAGATTACACAAGAACTAACTCTTGGATGTTACCAAATTAGCAATACAAGTTAGGAGAAATAGAAAGAATTCTTGATAACTTAGAAAAATAGGGCTTTTATTCAAGATTTTGTTACAAGAATTTCAAGATTCTGCTCTTGCACGCATTTCCATGCTTTTTATAACTTTTTCCCTCTTAATAACTACCTTTTCTAACTTTTCATCAGTTCAAACTTCCTCTTATCTCCTAATATTCTTGATTTATGCCTTTTTGTTTACATAATATTGCATTATTTGCATTTTTTTGCATTTTCACCTCCTAGTGACTTCTTTTATGATTTGATTACATTCAAATTAGCCTTTTCATGGCCTTGACACACAAATTTAGATTTAAACATGTAAATTTAGCATATTATCCTTTTGAAGGCATTTACAAGATCTAGGTGCTCTTGCACCAATATATATGTTGAGGATTTTTTCTTTGCATACATTCAACCAAGAATAAATATGTTTATCAACTAACGATATTGCAATAATTTTTACATGTTTGAAATATTGTAGGTGAAACACCACAAGGCTATGTGGTGAAATGGTCATAAATTTTGAATCAAAAATTTGGATGACATGAAGAAAACTTGTGATTCTGGTATAACTACAGCCTTTCAGGTGACTAATGTTTCATCTAGAAGCGACATACATCCAGAAGTCTTAGAAATTGATACTATGGGATTTTGGATGATATACTTGAGTGTGATTTGAAGTCCTTCAAATTAGTTATGTTTTTCGTCCTATGGTACAGGCTACGATTGAATGAATATGATCCCGAGAGAAATATTATTAAACATGATAATGGATTTACCATGGTTAGTACAAGGTCAATCGAGCAAGCTGGAAATGAGCCCTATGTTCTTCCAAGCCAATGTGAGTAGGTATTTTACTCAGAGGTTTCAGGTAAATCGGGTTGGTCATTTGTTTTTAGACATGATCCAAGAGGAATGCCGAAAAATTATAATGTGGTGGAAGAAGAAGATGTCGAAGAACTAGAAGATGATGTAGATGATGATCAGGATCAACAATTAGTTGATGATGTGCCTGACGGAGATGTTGAAGAGGAGGAACTAGATCATGATTATGTAGGAGTTAATGTTCATGAAGATGATATCCATGTGGATGATGACATTATCGAAACCGATATCAATGACGATGATGATACGTATTAAAGAGTTGATGAAGAAGATCAATGACATTGAAATGTATGAGTTATGATTATATTATTCATTTGATATTAATTTCTTGATAGAATTATATCAGACTTATGTGGTTACATAATTAATTCATGATGCTTACATTGACATATGTATGAGTTATGCTATTATATTATCTATTTGATATTAATTTCTTGATAGAATTATATTTGACTTATGGGAGATCTAATTTATGAATTTTTATCCATGTGCAGACCTAATGGCTAGGTCTCGAATCAATATAATGATAATATTATTACACAATAATACATATATATATGTATATATGTATGTATGTATGTATGTATGTATGTATGTGTGTATGTATATGTATTTGAAAAAATGTAAATGTAAATGCAATTATCGATGCTCTCCTAGAACAATAAATGCAACATATCATTAAAGAAATCTATATCTATGTATATAAATGTGTATTTCTAAATGCAAGTGTAAATGCAAAGAGCATATGGTTTTGTAGTGTTATAGATACAACATATCCATAAATTAATGTAATTGAAATTCTAAAGTCTTCAACATATATAATTCAAACTGTCAGGCATAAAAATTGTTTACAACTTGTGTAAACATGCAAGTGAATAATTGACAAAATCTTCTTGAGATAGAATGGCAATTCTAGTTATATGATTCTACTGATTAATCGAACTAACACTTACCAATTGTTGTGATTGATTAAAAGATTTTAATCCCTACTTGAGAGAACCAAATAACCAGATCACACGTATAGAGCAAATGTACAATGATAAATAGAGTATAAACTTGTTATATCAATTTAAACAATAGAGAAGAATCAGAATAGATACAATCAAATAACTGCATAAATTTAACAAACAGCTGATACCAAAATCTTAATCTGCAACTTAGATATCTTCATTTACTCCATCAAAATACATGCATCTAAGTCTCTGTATATGAAAGCATTTTGCTAGAAAGCTATCTACTGAATATCTCCTAACGCCTATATCTATTGCATTACTATGGAAGATATATAAATACATCAAAACTTGGAAGGGACACGTCCCTTCACAAATGTTTTATTTTACTTAACTAATTAAAACAGGAGATTAGGCTCTATTTATCCATAGATGAACATTTGATAAATGATGTAGATAATCTTGTCGTTCATGAGTATCGACATCTCCTAATGTGTTCCTGGCCGATATTTCCACCTTTATCATCCTTTCGTTCTGCTCGCAGCTCTCGTCCAATATCGTATCCTTCCCTGTAGCATTTTCCAGAATTCTTTGTAGCATCAATTCACATTCTTTGATCCACTTTGCTTTCTCTTTCAACTTTTCTCCATCTTCAAATAGTGTAGGAAGTCCCATATTTGTAACATCAACCAGCCCATTTGCATCTTCTCGCAGTTTCTCATAAAGGTCCCTGTGTTTCTTTATAATATGGTCACCCATACCAATGGACACACTGTCAAGAACATCTCTTTCACTTAATTCTTGGAGCTTTTCTTGAATCCTTCCATCAATTCTCTTGTGTTCCTGCCCTATAACATGGTTCTTTGAATATGCTCCCCATAGCTTATTCAACCAAATCATTAATTTGGCCTACCTTTTTCTGATTATTGCAGCAAGTGTATCATATGTACCTTGTGAATATGCAGTTGACTCATCCCAATGATCTTTTACTTGTGAGCTTTCACCATGTGTTATTAATTTAGGAGGCCCCATTGTGACTCCTAGCATGTCCTTCAAATGATCATTTTCCCTCATGATCCTTTCATTACTCATTTTGTACATTTCCTTTTCTTTGATCAACATTTGTATTTGGGCTTTATTCAATTTTGCCACATTAATCCTAATGTTTGCAGTCGCCACAGGATCTGCCTCTCCATCCTTCAGAGTCATGACATGTCCAAATGTTTTCTTAGTATCAATCACCACTGACTTTCTATGAGGTGGATACAAGGCCCATATCATGAGTGTTCCTTCATTTGGGTTATATTTGGATCCAGCATATATTTTTGTCACCCCCTCTGGACTAAGCTTGTGTGTGGCACTATTATCCTTTAAGAAGCTATCAAAGACCAATGCAGAATTCAAATCCAACCCTGGAAAGATCATAACTCCAGCATCCTCTAACATTTTCCTTCCTTTATCGGGGGTCATATTAGCCATTTCTCTATCCATAGTTAATTTCAAATTATTTAGTAGTTGCTCCTCATTGATTGGTGTAATATTATCAACTGTCTCCCTTATCTCCTTTCCCTTTTGTTTATATAAGAAAGATCTGAATTCTGAAAAATTTACAAATTTATTTTCTGCTACAAATGACCTATATGCCATCTCTCTAGTGTTTGTATCTTAGCTCTCTTCAACACTTGTTTCTCTAGGAGGGTAGTTGTAATCTTGATTTTTTAATCTGGAAATCCTATTGTGTAGGTCTCGTGGCATATCTTCTCTAGATTCCTCATCTCCAGAAAAAGGGAACCCTGTATCTGGAAACCCTTGGTTGTATTCCTCCACCACTCTCTCTGCTTCCTTTGCCTCCAAATTTCTAATCATCAAACTGATAAGGCACATGATCATATCCTCCAAAGTTTATCCTTTGTCTAGCAGAATTGATATATCCCTCTGGATCAAAACCTTTTCTTGGTGGACCCTTATTCATATTATACTACATTAATTTGGCAAAGATCAAATCATATCCTTCCTTTGCAAGCACAATAAAATCACCAAAGCACAGAGTACTAGGCATAAATGCATGTTTCCCGAATGAACCAAAATTCATGAAACTAGAAAAATTCATTTGTCTTACAATTTCCAAATATGCAATCCTATCCAGGATTGTTTTAGGCAAAATGAATAGAGAATCCTCAAAACCAAACACCCTTACAATAGTAGCATCTTCCAAGCAATACCAGTCTCCCCATTTGTGATCAATTGGCCCATTAAAGTCCTTAGGTCTGAGGAAGCATTTTATTTCATCAGACAATGAGTGCGCACAAGGATGACTGTAGAATTCATATACTGGCTTTACAAAATATTCTTCAAAATACAGGTAACTGGAATTAGAAAACCTACTATCCCAAATGGCAGTCCACAATTGAATGGGTAACAATTTTCCCTCTTTATCAAACTGTGAAACCTTCAAATTTTCCAGCCAAATCCCTAACTCTTATCTGAAGTACAATACTAGATGCATTAAAAGAGAATAATGCCTAAGGTGTAGAACAGGGGATTTATTCTTGATTGCCATCAATTCTAAGTCGAGTTCCTTGGAGACAAATGAAGCATAGTCAAAAAACCTAGAGTTATGACATTGAATGTCAGCTACAATTACCATGGGAACAATGGACATATACTCAAGAACTTCCGTACCCAACACTTGTCCTACCAAGAAATAGGTATACCTCATATAGGGCTCGAATAAGTCCACATGGAATGGAGGCCCATTGCCATTGTCAAGTGGGACAGTTTTACCATCTTGTTTAATTCTATGTAAGGGAAACCTCCAACCCTTGTAAGTGGTATCCATTCTCCAAAACTCCTTTTCCAACTATTCATTCACAATTTTCTCATTACTCCACCCTCCCAACTTAAAAACCTCACTTATTGAAGCCTCTTATATGTATATGAAGGGTTTCCCAGATGGTCCGCATATGACCTTAAGTTTTGAGTCATAGTGGGTGGCCAACAATTTTACCAGCTTTGTATTGACAAACACATTAGGGAAAACCATCTTTCCCAAATTTAGACGACACGGATTACAAACTAGCTCAAAACAATCTCTTCAGTGAAAGTGGAATCTAGACAATTCATAGCCTCTTATTGGGGTCCAAATGTCTCCAATGTGCTTGCATTTGTTGTCCAATTTTTCCACTCTGGCCCTTAGTTACGCATAACACCTACCTCTAGGCCTAGAGCTAGGAAATTGGTCAATTAAATCCTAATTCAGCTTTCGTTCAACACCCTTCGGCTCAATTCTAGACTCAACTTTCCGCTTCTTACTCTTAGGGTGACTGCTCTCACTTTGTTTTCTACCTTTCAACTTCCCCGAGCTAGTGGCTTCCATATTACTCGCTTAAAATTGTAGAAATGAAAAAGTTAAAAAGTAGAGGACTTACTAGTTTTGATTGAGGTCTTTCAACTGAAACAATTCTCTAGCCCTTTGTTTGTCTCCTCGTTTCCTTCACTACCAATTCGCAACAATGTTCATTTTGCAATGATTTCCTTTCAATTTATGAAATTACTTGTACTCTATGGCGCCATTAATTTTTTAACTCCACGTACGAATGTAACATATTTTCAAATTCCTTACTGTCACATCAAATGAATTGGTCGGCAAGACACCTTCAAACTTTGGGCGATCTATACATTAGGCCCCAGCCAACATTCACTGAATACTTTGTTGATCGGGGTAACACTCTACACATCTAACCGTTGTTAACATTTGTCTCGTATACATTGCCAAGAGTCACCCTGACAATCATTTTGGTTCATTTGCTTCTTCATTGGCCTGACTTTTAGTATCGCTAACACATTCAGTGGTTCCTCCGATGTTATAAGTCTCGCCGATAACACATCAATGAACTAGTCAACAAGACACCTTCAAACTTTGGGCAATCTATACATTAGTCCCCAACCAACGTTCACTGAATACTCTGTTGATCGGGGTAACACTCTACACATTTAACCAATGTTAACATTTGTCCCGTATACATTGCCAAGAGTCACCCTGACAATCATTTTGGTTCATTTGTTTCTTCATCGGCCTGACTTTTAGTATCGCTACAACATTCAATAGTTCCTTTGATGTTATAAGTCTCATTGATAACACATCAAATGAATTGGTTAGAAAGACACCTTCAAACTTTGGGCGATCTATACATTAGGCCCCAATTAACGTTCACTAAATACTCTGATGATCAGGGTAACACTCTACACATCTTACCGATGTTAACATTTGTCCTGTATACATCACCAAGAGTCACCCCGACAATCACTTTGGTTCATTTGTTTCTTCATCGGCTTGACTTTTAGTATCGCTAACACATTCAGTAGTTCCTCCGATGTTATAAGTCTTGTCGATAACACATCAAATGAACTGGTCGGCAAGACACCTTCAAACTTTGGGCGATCTATACATTAGGCCCCAACCAACATTCATTGAATACTCTGTTGATCGGGGTAACACTCTATACATCTTAATGATGTTAACATTTTTCCCATATACATCACCAAGAGTCACCCCGACAATCATTTTGGTTCATTTTTTTCTTCATCAGCCTGACTTTTAGTATCACTAACACATTCAGTGGTTCCTCCGATGTTATAAGTCTTGCCTATAACACATCAAATGAACTAGTCGGTAAGACACCTTCAAACTTTGGGCAATCTATACATTAGGCCCCAACCAACATTCACTGAATACTCTATTGATTGGGGTAACACTCTACACATTTGACTGATGTTAACATTTGTCCCGTATACATCACCAAGAGTCACCCCGACAATCATTTTGGTTCATTTGTTTCTTCATCGGCCTGACTTTTAGTATCGCTAGCACATTCAGTGGTTCCTTCGATGGTATAAGTCTCGCCAATATCCTTTCTTTTGGTCTTGAATATGTCGCCATAACTCTTGTCGATATCCTCCTATCAGTGTAACTTAGAGGGTCGGGTGAACATTCAGGATTTACACCTATTGCACATGTCTTGTCAATATATTCCCAGTGCTCCTGTCAGTGAAAGAAATGATGGTCTTGCTGATGAAACTTCATTGGTGAGACTTAAACGTTTAGGCCAACATATATTTTTCATGCCGAGATGACTTGTCTTGCTGATAGATTATCTTCATCGATGAGACCATAAGCCAATCTTCCCGATATGTCTTCTTTAGTAATCATGATTGCTACAACAATTTTGATGTCTCATCGATATGCTAAAAAGTGCTTGTAACCCATAATAGGTCGGGAAGACCCATACCAACTCATGCTGATGTGATTTGTTTGCCACAATATCTTTGATCAGAAGGATTTTCAGGAGTAGAACAAGGTGACCGTGGGTAATTATATTCTGCAGGGCCAATTACATCCTTTTTTGACTCCAAATGTAGTTAATTATTATTGAGAAATTTACATGAGTAAATCATTATAAAATTTTGAAAAAATTTATAGTTCCAACAAACCCTTCTTCATGTTGTATTGCAGCAATTTGTTGAGGCCCATATCATATCCATCCCTTGCTAATACAATGAAATCATCGAAGAAAGGAATAGAGGTGGAGATAGAGAGTTGATGGATAGGGAGGATAGGGAGGGAGGGAGAGATGATGAGAGATAGAGAGGGGGTGAGAGACAAAGGGATATAGATAGGTAGAGGAGGAGAGATAGAGAAGAGGGGGAGAGATAGAGAAGAGGGTGATATAGAGAGATAGAGGGGGATGGTGAAAGAGATAGAGAGATTGTGATAGAGGTAGAGAAATATATGGATAGAAAGAGATAGAGAGAGGATTGAGAAGGAGATAAAAAGAGAAATAGAGATAGAGATATAGAGTAGGAGAGATAGAGCTAGGAAGAGATGAAGTGAATAACAGAGAAAGGGGGGAGAGGGAGAGATAGCTCAATAGATAGAGGGTGGAAGAGGGAGTGACATAGATAGTGGGAGATATAGAGAGATAGAGATAGAGATATATGGGAAGAGAAAGAGAGATGGACATATATGGGAAGAGAAAGGAAGAGAGGTGGAGATAGAGAGTTGATGGATAGGGGGGATAGGGAGTGACTAGAGATGGTGAGAGATAGAGAGGGGGAGACAGAGAGGGGGAGGAGATAACGGGATATAGATAGGTATAGGAGGAGAGATAGAGAAGATGGGGGGAGATAGAGAAGAGGGTTTAGGGTTTAGGGTTTAGGGAGATAGAGAGCAACAAGGAGAGATATATCAATCACGCTCCCTATATCTCTATCTATTCATCCTTATCTCTATATCTCTCTACCTCTCTCTATCTCTTTGTCTCCTTTTCTATTTGTATGTTTCTCATTATCTCCCTCTCTCTCTATATTTTCTTCCCTATAATTATCTTTGTCTCCTTAACTGTGCAATGGGTACATTGAAGAGTTCTTAAAGGAGAATTATCATATCTTTAATCAAATAGAATGCTACCTTGAGCATAACTCCCCAAGGACACATGTCATCCTTGGATTTTTGACATGAAACAACCAATCAAAATTTAGTTTCTCTTTTCCCTCTCTCTCTTTTCCTTTACATCTCTTATATTTCTCTCTCTCAGCTCTCTCTCTCCCTAACTATCTAAGTTCATCTCTTTCTCTCATTCTCTATCTTTTTAGTTTCTATATCTCTTTCTATTAGCTAATAGGCTACATATATTGTGAGATTTGAGATTGAAACAAATCTCATGCCTGGAAACCACTATTGTGTCATTGTCTTTATATAGAGAGGGGGAGGGAGACAAAGGGATATAGATAGGTAGAGGATGAGAGATAGAGAAAAGGGGGAGAGATAGAGAAGAGGGTGATATAGAGAGATAGAGGGGGATGGTGAAAGAGATAGAGAGATCGTGATAGAGAGTTGATGGATAGGGGGGATAGGGAGGGACTAGAGATGGTGAGAGATAGAGAGGGGGAGATAGAGAGGGGGAGGGAGAGAAAGGGATATAGATAGGTAGAGGAGGAGAGATAGAGAAGAGGGTTTAGGGTTTAGGGAGATAGAGAGCAACAGGGAGAGATATATCCATCACGCTCCCTATATATCTATCTATTCATCCTTATATCTTTATCTCTCTACCTCTCTCTATCTATTTGTCTCCCTTTCTATTTGTATGTTTCTCTTTATCTCCCTCTCTCTCTATATTTTATTCCCTATATTTATCTTTGTCTCCTTAAGTGTGCAATGGATACATTGAAGAGGTCTTAAATGAGAATTACCATATCTTTAATCAAATGGCATTCTACCTTGAGCATAACTCCCCAAGGACACATGCCATCCTTGGATTGTTGACATGAAACAACCAATCAAAATTTAGTTTCTCTTTTCCCTCTCTCTCTTTTCCTTTGTATCTCTTATATTTTTGTCTCTCATGCTCTCTCTCTCTCTCTCTCTCTCAGCTCTCTCTCCCTATCTATCTAAGTTCATCTCTTTCTCTCATTCTCTATCTTTTTAGTTTCTATATCTCTTTCTATTAGCTAATAGGCTACATATATTGTGAGATTTGAGCTTGAAACAAATCCCATGCCTGGAAACCACTATTGTGTCATTGGAAAACAAGTTTCAATTGCCATTTAATGGTAAACCAACTGTAGTGTAATGGTAAAATCCTCTAAAATATCATGTAAAATCCTATATATACTATTATATAATAATAAATATAATTATATTATATATAATTTAATCTAATATAACTATTATATTAAATATATATTATATTAATTATATTTTGCATTGGGATAACCCCAAGGAAAATATAGAATATATACTTTCATGAAGAAAGAACATGAATGTCTATTATTAATCTACAAGAATGAGCTACAAAATATAAATCTAATATAGCTAATATATATTTAACTAATATATACTTAACTATATTGTGGAATATTAAAACCTAGCTAAATGGCGCCATAATTTTCAATTTAATTAACATACTCTAAAACCTAACAAAACCAGGTTGTAGCTTGTCAAGTTGGATAAGTGAAAGGTCAATAAGAATGCCATGGAAGATTTTGGAGGAGTGAAAACAAGGTCAATACCAACTCCAAGGAAGAGTTTGGAGTTAAAACAAGGTCAATACCAGTGCCATCAAAGAGCAAAGGAGTGAAAACAAGGTCAATACCAGTGTTGAGGAAGAGTTTGGAGGAGTGAAAACAAGGTCAATACCAATGCCGAGGACAAGGTTGAGGGCACTTAGGGAAAATTGACAACCAAGGGACAATGAGTACTATAAGTTTGGCACCCCCATTCTCTTTAACCTGCAATTTTCATGCCTAGTTTCCAAAGATCTTCTCATACACTGGCACCCCCAAAGTTCTAGGTTTTCATCACACATAGCCTTCATCGCATGATTCTGAAGCAATTGTAGACTTAGTCCAAGTATATGATAGGCTAAGCTAGATCTAATGAATGGAAATAGAGACATACAATTCTTCTTTAATACCTCCACCATAAACATATGCAAGGAAAGGTCTCCTCCCTTCTTGGTAGTGATAACATCCTCCACACACAACCCTTAAAAATTATGAATAGAGGAATATAATCTTTAAAGAACTCAAATTTGATTCTCTCCTACCTGATGTAATTAGTCATTTTATCCTTACAAACATTTATAGTGATTACTAGAGGCACATAGACCAATTCTTCATAATAGAAGAATTTGATCATACTTTTCCAATGATGGCATTATGAGAAAACCTTAGGTTAAATGAATAATTCCTAGCTAAGTTCTTTAAATCATGTCCAATCGTATAAGAGAAGACCACTCCTATGTGTACTTGGATACCATGGAGAAAGGATCTTTGGGCTCTTTCATCAATCAAGGTATTGTTAAATTTTAACACCTAAAAGTGAGAATGAAGAATCTTTCCTAGGATGGTGGCCATCCCATTATAGCTCTTAGATTTGTTAGAGATATTTTTGTTGCAAAGTAGAGATTGGACCATCAAATAGTGTCACCATGACTCTACCAATATATCCATCAAATTGACAAACCCTGACTTAACAACCACAAATTCACAAGAAAATTGCCCTTGTCAGCCCTAGGGCATCAATTCAATGCCAAGTTTCTTGTTTTAATAGACCCCTAAATGCAATTAACCTCTATCATACCATGTTGCACACCAATCCACCAAGTTATAGTTCCAAGACAGTGGGTGGATTGGTGGATGTCATATCTATTTAGCCCTCAAACCCTTACACAAAAAAAATAGGGTAGTCCCTGTATTTGATTGTTTTCTCCCACAATACAGTCATCTCAGAGCATATCAAGCTTGTACAAACACATATATTTATCTACACCAATGATCTCAAAGAATTTCAAGCTTGTTCAGATCCATACAACACAAAAGAACTTCAAAAATATAGTAAAAACACATAAAATTGCTTCAAGAATGTGGTATTTGATATGAAATTTTGGTATCAACAATTGCAATAGGATGGGAATACAATATGATAGAAGTGGGATAAGAAATGCATCGTTTGAAGCATCAAACCAATATGCAAAGATGAAAGAAAGTGCTAACCCCTTAAACTGAAAAATTTTCTTTTAACTTTAAGTTTGTTGGGTAGCCAATTCTTTTAAGTTATCAAATCCTACCATCATACATAATGAAAATGTTGTTGTTTCAAATGAATATGAGCATTAACCTTCACTATTTGAAGATGTTGAAACCTTGTCATAGAGAACTAGAACATTGATGCAACCACTCATCCTACCTTAAAACATACCAAAAGTCTCCTAGCAATTAGACATAGGAAGATTTAAGATGAATTAAACATTTTTTATTGCCAAAGCATAAACTTATGATGACTTAACTAGGCCTATTACACACTCCCTCCCCATTAACCACTTAGATATATAGAAATTAAATGTAAATTTGTTGCTATTTTTAGTCATGTGGGTGTCCAATAAACCACTTGGTGGTGTTTCCCTTCAATTTTATTTACTTGAATGAAGAGAAAAAGTCCTTTGATTACAATTACATAATACATTTGAGGCCTTGGTTGTGTAACTAGTGGACCATAGTCACATTTAACACTTATTACAAAGTTTGGGAGTTAAAATGTTAAGTAGATTTGATTTGTGATGGACACATTTGGACGGTAGTAACAATAACTTGCAATCTATCAAGACTTGATTACCTTATAACCTGTCAAATTATAGCGATGAAATGATAGATTTATCATAATGTCACCTTGGGGTCACATCACAATGAAATAACTTCATCCAACATCCTTATGAGTGCAGGTACCACCAAATAGGTATTTTTCAGATCTGTCTTCCTTGAGCAAGGGATATTTAGGAAGAGAAGAGGAAAGCAAGACATGCAGTAGGTCTAAAAGAGTGAGATCAACTAGAGGTCAAAAGATTAGAAGAAAATTTTGTAAACGCATGGAATTTTTTCTTGCTGAAGGGGGGTCATGTTCTAGGCAACATCAAGGTGTCCTTGAGGTACAAACATCTACAGAAACAATGGGTACCCAAGGAACTTCCTCCAATAAACACTAATTTTTGTGTCAACGAGAGGATATATCGCATAGCACCATCGTCATTTCATGGTTTGGGCTTATTTTGCATGGATGGCATAAAGGTCTGTTACGACAAAGTTACTGAATTGATGGAGTATGTCAGACCCTGTTACAGTTACAAAGATTGGATGCAGCTGGTTCAATATACACGAAGTATGCGTAGGTATGCACTGTCAGCAAATTATATACAGCTAAAAGATAAGGATCAAAATAAAGGAGTGGCTATGTACATTTACGGTAGGGAAAAAGTATTGAGGAATATTGTAGGGTTTATAA
Source organism: Sequoia sempervirens (assembly GCA_007258455.2). Taxonomy (NCBI): domain Eukaryota; kingdom Viridiplantae; phylum Streptophyta; class Pinopsida; order Cupressales; family Cupressaceae; genus Sequoia; species Sequoia sempervirens. The sequence continues at coordinate 124,768,956 of VDFB02271358.1, forward strand.
ATAGTACATGACCTAGGTCAACAAATAAGCAACCCAATTGCATATTTGAGGTGCACAAGGGAAACCATGTATTCGTATGTGCGATAAAATCAATAACTGTAGGGGAAGAGTTGCTAATCAATTACAATTTGAATCGCTTAGTTACAAACACAGTTACTATGGGGGTGGTACTTACTATGTACCATTTTACCCAACCTCCAATTAATGACTCTAATATACCATTTTATTCTTATGTTTTTTTTCATAAGTCTATTGGTTTCATTTCGGTAATGCTTTTTTATATTTAATTTTTGTCACAGTGGAACATTGATCATACGGGGAAGGATTCGGCCTAGAGCATAGATTGTGATGCATCTTCAGCCGCTACTACTTGACAAGTTTACCTCATTGTAATTGTACAAATTAGATATGAGAAAAATGTTTTATTTTTATATTTTTTTCATAAGTTCTTTGGGTTAATTTCGATAATGTTTTTAATATTCTTGATGCAATCGGTTGATCGGGGAAAGGAACCAGTAGTAGACGAGAACATCCATAGGGAGGTGCAATCAATATTATGTGATGATGACATCGCATATTCAACAAGCCCTCTCGATATGTTAAGGAAGACCCAAAAAAAATGCAATGAGGAAATTCTTAAGTTGATATTCATAGTGCCTCAAACAGATGAGATAAGAGAGAGGGTTAAAATATTGACTGAGAGAGCACAAAACTTGCAAGTAAGTTGTCATGAGGTCTTTAATTATAACATAAGTTCATTCATGGTTTCATATTTTGTACTCTTTTATGTCATGAACTAAAATATGTGTTGTTTTTACAGGATTATTTATGTCCTCATGATGTTGTTGGCCATGATCAGGGTACTGCAGGTGTTGCCCGAGGAGTAGGGGTTCGTACAAGTGTCGATCCTGATCTTCCTGTGCATACATCACATCATCCAACCCCATCATTCATGCCTATATTGTCATCTCAAATGTCGGAAACACATAGCATGCAGGCATCATGTAGTGCGCCCTCTCATAGCGAACACATGCCAAAAAATGCGTCAGGACATGTACCTGGGGATGTAGAGGCCACATCTAGTACTGGTGATGTTTTAGCAGCATTTCCTAGATTTTCCCGTATTACTAGTATGGGAACATTTCTGGTCACATTTGTGGTGACTGAGGATTTCGTTCCCATAAAGATAGAGAATGTCCTAGGCACTTTAAAATGTTTTAATTATTATTATATATAATCCAATTGAAATTTACTTATTGAACACTCTTTTTAGACTAATGATCCCATGATCATTTTGCAGGAAATGATATTTTTTATAAACATCTAAGTGATATTACATTGGAGCTCTTCGGGCCCACCATACGTACATGGTGGAATGCCCAAAATGAAGATTTAAAAGATGAGCTCATTAACCATTTAGTTGTGTTGTTTAGTGATAAAACATTCAACCAAGCGAAGGTCCTTAAGAAAGCTAGTACCTATCTAAAGTATGTGAGGGACCAATATAGGTCACATTTAGAGAAGAACAAAAAGTACGAGCATCCCCCCATGATTCCAGAGAGGGAGTGGAAGGACCTGGTGTTGGATGGAAAGGAGAAGGCTAAAAAGAAGAAAGGAAAGACACCACCAAGCCAAGGAAGTATGTGATACTATCAACAATGTAATTATATATTGATTACACTTTCTTTTTACATAATATAACATATTTCAAACTTTTCATAGGCTACCCGACACATCAAAGGAAACAAAGGCAAGACTAGAAAAACACGGGCAGCACAAACTTGGCTCTAGTGGTTATATGAAATTAGTCGCACGAATTGTAAGTATCAATAAATGAAATATTGCATCCAAATAATAAATTGCAAACAATTTTGATTTTATCACACCATAGAAGCAAAATTCATGATCTTATGCAAAAATGCAGGGATCTAAATTCAACATAGTGCCCATAGAAGAGGACCTAAATATTTCCTTCCAACAAGGCTATGGAGTCGTGGCTAAATGCCTAAGAGTCTTGACTGGGTAAACACAATCTTCCACTACATCTGACACGCAGGTAAATAAACTCAATAAAGTTTATTTAAAATTGAATAATTGTGCAATCTATTCAATATTAATTTCCACCATAAAGTAATTATGTGTCTATTTGTTTTAAACAGATAAGCAATGATAAAATTGCACATGACATTGGAATGCAGCCTGGTGAGGGTGGAGCACAACCTGCTGATGAAGGTCATGGTGTGCATCCCAGTACTGGATGTATTCATGTGCTATACAAAACATAGTATGGATTAATACAATTAAACATTTTTAATTGTAATTGGTGTATTAATTAATGTAACCTTTGGTGTTTCAACTTTAGAGCATGGAGAGCATGATCAACATGTTGAGCATGATCAGGCTAGAGAAGATCAGGAACATGATGTGGCCCCATCAAGTAAAGAGGACCACTCTAATGTTCTTTTAAACATATATAATTGCAATTGGTGTATTAATTAATGTAACTTTTTCGTGTTTCAACTCCATATCACAATTTAGAGGGTGTTCAGCATGTTGAGCATGAGGCTATAAGAAAATATCAAGAACATGATGTGGCCCCATCAGGTAAAGAGAACCACTCTAATGTTCTTTTAATTAATAAAATACTTGTAACAATAATAATAAAACATATCAATTTAACATTTCTTTGTTATTGCAGTAGACCCCCCCTTGCAGCAGTGTCCACGTCATGAGTACACGACTAGGCATACATTAAGATCGCAAGCAAAGGGAAAAACAACTGAAGGGGGAACAAATGATTTAGAAAATGATACTCCACTTAAGATTTTTTTAGCTTCAAAAAAGAAACAAAACAAAAAAGTGATTGTAATCATATTATGAATGAATGTGAATATGTTAATGAATGAATGTTAGATGTTAATGAATGAATGTTATATGATAATGAATGAATGTTATATGTTATTAATAGATGAATGAATGAATAATTTTATATGACCGGGTATGGGGAATTGAGAGTGATTTGAGGGGGGGAGGGGCCAAATGAGCTTCCACCATCATGTGGTTGGCCCTGTTAAGTAGAGAATATTAAACTATTCTCAAAACAAAGAGAAGCTCAATAAGGTAATGAAATTTTGAATATATGAAATGCATCGTTTGAAGCATCAAACCACTATGCAAAGATGAAAGAAAGTGCTAACTTTTCACTATGGTGGCAGAAAAATGATTCTTTATACCCTGATGCCTTCATTTTCCAAGCCAATTTCTCCTACTTTGCATAGCTCTGCCATGTTTGTGGATGTGATGACTCCTACACAAAAAACCATGTACCGGTTTACGGCCTTCAATCCAACTACATCCAAGTATCTTTCTAATTCCTCTATCTTTCATCAATCTGTTTACTATTTGAACCTTGTACAAATGTTTTAGATGAAGAACCCATTATTGTGAAATGTGCCTCTAGTTGAGTAAAGTGAATCCATGCTCTGTATCATAATTTGAAGTTGTTTCCATTCCAATGTTTTGAGTTTAGTTTGTTTGTATGGATTTCTATGAATACCACATTGTGTTGTGTGTGGATTTGGTTTCAAAGCACTGTTTCTTTTGTTTTTAGTGGTGACATAACTCTAAAATTTGAATTTTGTGCATAATAGGTTAGTGGAAAAATTGACAGCTTTGAAGGGTTTAGAGGCTCGATTGAGATAGATACACAAATATTTGGATCTTGTTGTTGATGGGAGGCTTCCACTTAACCATGAAATTTTGTACCATCTGCAGGTATGCAAAACTTTCTCTACTTACATTCATTCAAGAGGCTGGATCACTTATCTTTTGTCATATGGTTGGATTAATATGGCATACAATGTCAATGTGGGCTATAGTTTTATTAATATGTTCAAGTTATGCATAGTTTACAATGAATAGGGGGTGAAAAGGGGCGTGTAAGTTAAAACAACCATCATTAACAATCATTCTTTATACTGAGGAGAGGCTTCGGATGACAGGTCAGAGGTTGAGGATAGTTGAGGCGGAGGTGATCAGACTCGGGGCCGAGCTAGCGAGGGTACAGGCAGTGAGTCAGAGAGATTATGGATTTATTGTTGACCACCTATTCACATAGGTAGCGGTGGTGGAGAGGGAGAGAGATGGACTGCGGGCCAACATACAAGGGATACAGGATGAGTTGGCTACTGTGAGTTGGGACCACGACAGATTACAAGCAGAGGTCATTATATTACAAGCCAGGGGGGAGCTAGCAGATCAAGGGCCAGTGAGACTAGGTTAGAGGAGATGATGGATCAGATACGCATTATGCAGGTAGAGAGATGTAGCACTGGCACAGGTGCAGGTCATGGAGGCGGAGAGAGATGTAGCCTAGGCACAGGTGTAGGTGTTGCAGAGTGAGAGGGAGGTGGAAGAGGCACATATACAGTCTCTTTAGAGGAGAGAGGAGGCAGTTTCAGAGATATCATCACTACAGAGAGAGCGAGATGCATCAGATTTGAGAGTATAGGAGCTACAGAGGGATAGGGATGCATCGGTGGCGCGGTCACAGGCCGCACAGAGGGAGAGGTATGTTGCAGAGATACTGATGCAGATGTTGTAGGGAGAGCAGGACGTAATAGTGGCTTAGTTGCAGTCAATACTGAGGGAGAGGGATGTTGTAGAGATGTGGATGCAGATGCTGCAAGGAGAGTAGGATGCAGTAGTGGCTCAATTACAGTTAGTATAGGTTGGTGATGTTATAGGGGCAGACATATAGGGGTTACAGAGGGAGAGGGATGCAACAGTGGCTAGGGCAGTGGTTGCCAAGGAGATGAGAGATCGGGTTCAGGCAGAGATGGCGCAGTTATGACTATCCTAGGAGGCCTACGAGTAGAGAGGAGAGTGATCACTAGAGATCAGGATAGGTATTGTTAGGAGCGGAACTCTGCTTGGGTCCAGGTTGTTAAGCGAGAGGAGAATGTGAGGGAGGCAGGATTTTGGATGGTCATGTATTATCATGCAATTCCAGATTCGGCATAGTGGATATTCCAGTACATTCGGAAGACACCATAGATGCCAGCACCATCCCAGACACTGGGGACGCAAACTCAAGGTTTTAATGAGTCACGGGTGGTTTCGCCAGGCAGAAGATCAATACCTGATTCACCTCAGAGATCAAATGTGGGTAGCTCATTCGACAGATGACAGGCTACTGAGTTTTTGACAGGTATAGGGTGGATGGATAGTTTAGAGTGATAGCGGTTATTTTCAGAGCCTTGTACTGATATTTCATCTTATGATTTTGTATATGATGGGCATGTATTTTGATGTTGTTGATAGACATTATTCTGTGATGGACTTTGGGATTTTAATATATTTATATGGTATACATATCGGCCCTTATTGACACCATGTTCATGCATTGGATAGATGATTTGTTATATGCATATATTTTATCTATGATGGCTTATGTGGATGTTTATATATGGATGCTTATTTGATTTGTTCACGTGTATGTATATGTTTATGATGGCTTATGTGGATGCTTATTTGATTTTTGACACGTATGTATATGTTTATGAGAGCTTATGTGGATGCTTATATGAATGTTATATGCATGCAGGATATGATGTATTATGAATCTAACACTTTGTGATGTAGGTGGCGATGTATGTATGAACAGTAGAATGAACCTAATATGTGTGGATCTAAAAATTATAATGCACCTGTAATGGATTTAAAGCTCTAATGAATAAATAATACGAATAGTAAATTATGAAAGGTAATAACACATGATCATAAGCATCAATAAGGACTTACATGATAATAAAAAAAGGGGGGAGATGTATGTGTAGTGAAAGTGGAAAACAGGTGTAATTTGGCACCTATCAATAACCCTTAGTTTCCTGAGAAGAATGGGAAATAGGGGGTAAAGTATTTTCACAGCCAAAATCATAGGGTGAATGGAATGCAACAGTAATGATTATGAAATGCAATCCTAGTATGATTTTCCATCTTCGGAGCACTAATTTTTGTTATAGTAGAAGACGCCAAGTGCCAGGGTATAGGCAACTAGGGCAAGTTAGCATCTAATGCATGAAACAAACACACAAACAAAAAGGCTATCCCAACACCCCAAAGTGTGAATACTTTGGTTGGGCCAGGCATTGGGATAACCACAAGCACAAAGGGATGTCCCAATGTAACACAAGATCACATGGGTCTTGGTGGATACTACGTGGGGCAACCCAACAAACAACAACAATAAAAGATCAAGATATGCCCCTACCTGAATTAGCCAAAACACACCATAATATGATAGATTATGGCGGCCTTAACTAACTGTAATAGGCAAATCAAATGATAAACAAAAACCAAAAGCATCAAAAGATCGCAATCAAGTTTCAAATGTCCTTTGCCATAGGATCGAGAGGATGGATGGGGTTGATGAGGTTTGTTAGGAAGGATACATCCTGTTGAAACCAAAGATGATGGATACTAAACTAAAAGATTGTTATGACATGGGATGCTCAAAATCGATTGAATCTCCTACCACAGGTGGCTCTTGTTTGTAAAGAGCCAGCTAGACAAGGGCATAGCTTGATGACACGACACAAGACATGAGACATGAGACTGACACACCCTACAGACCTAGGGGCTCGGGGGTTGATCATAGATTAGCCTTGCCTACGTGAAAGTGCAGAGCCCTCGTAGTTCTTGAAAAGACTGTGGATAAAGCAGAAAGAAGACAATGGCGACTGATGATGAATAACACAAGACATGACACACAAATGCCCCGGGGGAGGATCAAATGATCAACCTTTCCTACGTGAAAGCACAGGGGCAACGTAGTTCGGAAAAGACAAATGATAAGCAACCATGGATAAAAGTGAAAAGGTATTGATGAAGACGAATGATGGAGGACCACAACAAGATGATCCAAAATTCCCCAAGGGTGGATCAAATGATCAACCTTGCCTATGTGAAAGTGCAGGGGCAACGTAGTTTGACAAGGACCAAGAGGACCGACAAGACAAGATGGAAACTAGGTGAGACTGACACGATGGATGTTTCTAGATGATGACACAAATTATCAGATGGAAAAACTTACGATAGAAGCTCTAACTAGGATAAAAAGCTCAAGATGACGGATAGTATATAATCATCCAATGCTCAATCAAAAGCTACCAAGCAGCCAAGGATGGAATGGGAGAGGATGTCAGGATATGATGGATGGAGTCATAAAGTAATTAGGACACAAGGTAGATAATGATTAATCCCTCTATGGATGATGCATGTTACCAAGTTTTCACCACCCGTACCTATCCAAGGCGCCACCAAAGGTGGTTTTCACCATAGGACAAATTTATTTCTCTTTACTATTTTTGGATTTTATTTTATTTTTTTGTATTTTGTATTTTTGCAGGTAGGGTTACCAAGCAAACTTAGGTGTAGAACCTCTTTAGATGCATGATATTGAGAGGCTCTTCGAGGGGCTCTACTTCAAGGGTAGCAAGTCTGTATGCTCCAGATCCATATTTAGCGGTTATGATATAATGACCCAACTAGTTTGCTTCAAATTTTCCTTTCTTATCACGGTCCTGTTGAGTATGCTAGTTCTCTTTAAGGACAAGATCACCAATCTGGAATTGTCGAGGATGAAACTTCTTGTTGTAGTTATGCTTGAGGCAGTTTTGGTAAGCTTGTAGATGATCATAGGATTTGATTTGTCTTTCATCAAGTAACTCCAGTTGTGCAAGTTGTGCAACACGAGCATCCTCTTCACTGATAAGGTTCTTCAGAGAAATCCTTAGTGATGGGAGCTCAACTTCGATTGGCAAGATGGCTTCGGCACCATACACTAAAGAATAGGGGGTGGCGCCTATAGGGGTACGGATGGAGGTGTGATATGCCCATAGAGAGGGATGAATATGGAGGTGCCAATCTCGACCAGTGTTATTAACAACCTTTTTGAGGATGCGGATAAGGGTCTTGTTGGTTGCTTCTGCCTAACCATTACCTTGGGGGTAAAAAGGCATTGACCAACAATGTTGGATATGAAAGGTGTCATAGAGGTCTTTCATGGCCTGGTTTTTAAAAGGCTTTCCATTATCAGAGAGGATGGTGGATGGAATCCCATATCTGCAAAGAATTTGGTAAAGGATGAATTTTGAAATTTGAGTACTAGTGATTTGTGAGAGTAGCATTGCTTCCACCCATTTGGTGAAGTACTCAGTGGCAGTAATTATGAATGTATGGTCGTCGAAAGATGGTGGGAAAATCCTGCCAATCAAGTCGAAACCCCATTGAGAAAAGGGCCATGGTGCTAGGAGAGGTCAAAGGTCTTGTGCCGGAGCATGAATCAAATCTGCATGTTGCTAGTAGGGAAGGCATTTCTTCATGAATTCACAAGAATCATGCTCTAATGTAGGCCAATAATATCTAGGTTGGAGAATCCTTTTTGTCAAGGCCATATCATTTGAATGGGTCCCACAAACACCACTATGTACCTTCGTTAGTGCAATATGGGCTTTAGTCTCATCTAGACACCTAAGGAGGCTTCCATCATACCTGCGACGATAAAGCGTATCACCGATGATAATGCATCGGGCTGAACGTTGAATAAAGGATTTCCGTTGGTTTCATGTGAGGTTTGGGGGTAGACTATTATCATGTAGATAAGTATATATGTCTTGATACCATGGGGAAGCAGGACCTACAATGTCACACACCATGTCAGACTCAGGGATAACATATGCTAGGATTAAAATTTGTTCGACAAGGAACTCACATTCTATTTGATCTTTAGGCATGTCAATCAGGGAGCCAATAGTAGCCATAGCATCAACTACTTTGTTCTGTATCCTAGGAATTTGTCAAATTGTATGAAGGTGAAATAGTTCTTGAAGTCATCCACCATGTGTTTGTAAGGCAACAGCTTGTCATCTTTTGTTAAGAATTCATCATTAACTTGCTTAATGGCCAACAATGAATCACCAAAGACTCTCAAGTGAGTTATGTGCCACTACTTTGCAATTCGGTGACCTGTGAGGAGGGATTCATACTCAGTTATGTTGTTGGTACACGGGAATGCTATCCTGAATGATTTTGGGATGTAGTCACCTTGAGGGGTAACAAACAAAATTCCTGTGCCCAATCCATTATGAGTATATGATCCATCAAAATACAATGTCCAAGCAGGTGCTTTTGTAACTGTAAAAACTTCTTCATTTGGAAATTCAGTGACTAGAGGGTAAGCATCCACTAGGGGTGCCTCAGCCAACTGATTAGCTATGACTTGTCCCTTTATGGCTTTGTGATTCATGTACTTTATGTCAAATTCACTTAGGAGCATGACCCACTTAGCCATGCGACCAGTTAAAGTGGTTCTGGATAACAGATACTTTAGTGGATCAATTTTTGCTATTAATTGATCGGATGGCTGAGCATGTAATGTCAGAGTTTTTGTGTACTGAAGACCACTATAAGGTAGGCTTTCTCCATGGGTGAATAATTTAATTCATAGCCGACCAGTGTTTGGCTGATGTAGTAGATTGCTCTTTCTTTTGAGGACTCATCATGTTGTGCCAATAATGCCCCCAGTGCGACTAAAGTGGCAGAGATGTAAAGCAGGAGGGGTTTCCCTGGAATAGGTGGCATCAAGATTGGTGGATGAGCCAAGTATTCCTTGATCGTATCAAAACCTATCTGACACTGTTGATTCCATCTGAAGGTGGAGTCTTTTTTTAGAAGATGGGTGAATGAATGACACTTATCTGCAAGTTGGGCTATGAACCAACAGATGGATTGCAGCTTTCCTCAGAGACTTCTTAATTGTTTCAGATTGTGCGGGGGTGGCATATCTAGAATAGCTTTCACCTTGGCATGATCAACCTCAATGCTTCGAGAGAGACTATGAAACCCAACAATTTCCCTGATGTAACACCAAAGACACAATTTTTTGGATTTAGTTGTAACTTGTAATGTTCTAACCGCTCGAAGATCTTTTTCAGGATGGTAGGGTGCTCTGCCCTGGTTATGGATTTTCCTAGCAAGCCATCAACATAATCTTCCATGATAATATGGATGAGGTCATGGAAGATGATAGTCATTGCCCTCTGATATGTTTCCCCCACATTCTTGAGACCAAAGGGTATAACTTTGTAGCAAAAAGTACCTGAAGGTGTTGTAAAAGTGGTCTTGTGCTGGTCTTTAGGTGCAATTTGGATCTGATTGTAACCAGAGAAACCATCCATAAGGGATAACATCTCATGTCCTGCAATAAGGTCGACCAACATGTCAATATTAGGCAGCAGGAAGTCATCTTTTGGACAGGCTTTGTTAAGATCTCAGAAGTTTGTGCAAATCTGAATGTCTCTGTTTGGTTTGGCAATAGGCACTATGTTGGAGATCCAATCAGAGTAGTCAATGGGTCTGATAAAACCGGTGTCCAGTAATTTCTCCAATTCCTTCTTGACTAATAATGCTACCTCTGGATGCATTTTTCAGAGCTTCTGTTTGATAGGCTTGACATCTGGGCGAACACCCAGATGATGAACTACTAAAGCAGGGTCTAAGCCTAGCATATCTGAGTACAACCAAGCAAAGTTAATGATACCATCTTGGATTAGTTGAACAATGACTGAATATTCTTACTCTAATAGAGATTTAGCTACATAGGTGATCTTAGGGCTTTTTGCAGTACCTAGATTAACTTCTTGAGTTTCTTCAATTAGGATGGATGATCATGTGAATAATTGAGTTCCCACAAGGGGAAGATGAATGTATCCATCCTCTAGTGCCTCTTCAAGGTTTTCACTATCGGATGCATCATTTATTTTTACTTTTTCTAGTTTAGGAAGTGCCTTGGGGAGGTTTTCACTAGATGACCATTTTTTTATTTTTCTTGTTTTTTTATTTTTTTTGACTAGAGCATTCATCCTCCCCCAATCCCATGAGGTTGACATATGTATCTAGGGAGACATTGGTAGGTGTGCTATCATGCAGGTCCCAATCAATGAGTTCAAGATGGCGAAGAGAAGGGTTGATGGTAAAGACAGATAAACAGTCAAACATGGATGACAGGTCTGTGTGATCAACATCATCGTACACACGTATGATGGATTCTTCCTCGGGTATGTCTTCCAAGGGACCATCATCCACAATAACACTATTGGAGGTATTAGATGATGTTGTGGGGCCTTTCTTTTTGTCATGTCTGAGGCCTATATTCCACAAAAGCTTTGGCACATCAATTGGTTGCAACCATCCCTGTTCTTCCTTACCTAGGCCCCCACCTTGGTATTTATGCTTTTCTGCAAATTTAGCTAACCAGGGGTATACTTCCTGAAAGTATTCCTTTAGAGGAGGATTTGGTTAGGGTTCTTCACGGTATACCCACTGACTGAAAGCCTCTTCTGATGCATCTGTCTTTACACTAGGAGATCGAAAAGTGGTAGTGGTAATATTTTTTAGCACTAAAGGTGATGGTCTTGTCTTCTTTTGGTGCAAACTGCGAAGTTTGGCCGTACGTGTGTGGTGATGGTGGCATGGTTGCCACATTTAGATTTGTATGCATTTCATATTCATTGCACCCCTTGTTGATGATCTAGACTTTGGTAATGGTAGGATTGGTGGCAAGAGATGGAGTGGTTGTCGTAATGGAAGATGGATTGGAGGATGATGGCTAAGATGCTACCATTTCAACCCCAGGACTATAATGGAAATGAGGAAATGATGCTTCTAGAGCACAGTAGTATTCAAATGGTTGTGGGTCAGCATAAATGGTGATCTCTTTTCCATTAACCAGGAACTTTAGGAATTGATGTTACGTGGAGGGGACGGCTTGCATGGTGTGGAGCCATAGGCGGCCGAGGAGGATATTATATGGTAAGTCCAGATCAAGGACATGATACGTAGTGTACTGAACTACAAGTCCAACCTGGATAGGAAGATTGATAATCCCTTCAAAATTTCTTTTTGCATTATTATAAGCCTTGATCGTGATGATTTGATTACTCAAATCCGCTTGAGTATACCCTACTTTTTATATGAACTTCAAAGTGCATAGATTGAGGGCAGAGCCATTATCTACCATGACCCTTTTTATTTTATGACGAGAAACCAGAACTTTGATGTGTAAGGGACGGTTGTGATTGGCATCAATATTTGGCATGTCATTCTAGTTGAAGTGTAGCTAGTAAGATAAAGCCAAGTGTCCTACTAAATCTTGGAACCGTGTGGGATTGATGTTGTTAGGTACGTGAGTTTCCTGTAAAGCTTTGTTGAGTATTTCCTGATGCACAGGAGAAGACTTAAGCAGATCCAAGATTGAAATCTGAGCAAGTGTCTTTCCTAAGTGATAAAAAAATTTGTACTAAGAGTTTATAGGATTTGGTTGGACGGCTGTGGAGGCTGCAGGGATAGTAAAGCATGATCGTTAGGTAGTAACAACACATTGGGGATCTTTAGCTTTAACATGTATCATAGACACACGGGGTTCTACCTGTTCAATGTAATGGACAATGCCATCATAATTGAGGGGTACATTCTTATAGCTTATATTATTTGTGTTGTTGTCTTGGGGATTATTGTTGGAGGTTCTTGCACCTTGATTATAGTTAGGGAAGGAATTTTGGTATATCTGTAATTGGGCATCGGATGATGAAGCTTGATTGGTGTCGACTTTGATATCTCCTCGATCGATAATATCTTGGACATAGTTTTTGAGTCCTTGACACTTATTCAAAGTGTGCCCTTTAATCTTATAGAATTCACAATATTCATTCTCCCTAAACCAAGCTAGTTTGGGCTTAGATTCATCAAGTGGTTTGGTGACAAGGTACGTGATCGAATAGTTGACTTGTAACAACTTATTGAAGATGACACTCAAGGGTTCTCCTAATTGAGTATACTGGTGTTTTCCATTCCCTTGACTATTGAGGAGGACGAGATGACCCCTGTGGAATGGATATGGAATTAGGTGCAGATAGTTGTTGCCTCTGGGATGTATTGGCCACCTAAACATGTTTAGTGTCAATGACACCATCATTCACTGCATTTTTGTTCTTGTTCCAAAAGCATGACTTATCGCCAGATGGCCTTTCTTTGTCATGGTTGCATATCTTGATGTGCCCTTTGGTAATAAGGGAGCGTTCAAGGATGGGTCCTTTTTCCACTATTTCAACGAAAGTGGTAACACAGTGCAACCTGAAATTATGATCCATGTCGAGATGTGAGTTCTCCACAAAGAGGGTGACCATGTCTTTCTCTTTGAGAGGGGTTTTCATTCGGCTTGCTAGTTCACACCACCTTTGAAGGTAGCTAGAAAAGGTTTCACCTTCACATTGTTTCTCTTTGAGGAGATCCAAGGTATCAATGTCCTCCAAATTGAAGGAGAAGTAAGAACAAATTTTTCTGAAAGATCCGCAAAGGATTTTATGGACCCTCATTCTAGACTCATGAACCATTCTAGGGCATTAGGCTCCATGGAAACAAACGTAAGAGGTAGTTGTCGTTGTGCATAACTTCCTAACACTTGGAGTAAAACTCTTGCAAGTGGGCCTTAGGATCTTTGTTTCCCTTGTATTTGTCAAACTTTAGCATCTCAAAGTGTTTCTAGAAGGGAATTAATGAGATGGATGGGTCAAACAGATAGGGACATATCTCTTCGAATTTAAAGGATTGCTTACTAGTCCTGGCTTGGAGATCTTTCAAAGAAGCTTTGATTTCCAATAGATCAGCATTGACTGGTGGTGTAGTCGAGGTAGATGGGTTGGATGGGTATGGATGGTAAGATAGTGGAGGATCTTGTTGTGATACTGTGTGAACATTAATATATGGATTTTGATAATGAGAGGATGGTGTCCCCTACTGATGTGTCGGGGGTGTTTGTTGGTATGGAGGTTGCTATTGTGAGGTGGAGTATGGATTATCTTGGTAATTATAGGTGGCATAATGTTGAGGAGCATGAATGAAGTGTTGTGGATTAGTTTGTTGGTATTGGGGGTACTGATGTGACTATTGTGACGACGTGTAGGGTGGTTGTTGTTGGAACTATTGTTGGTTATGATAAAAAATAGTGTTGGGGGGTTTGTTGGTGTATTGTCGATTGTTGCATGGGTCAAGATGGAATGTTGTGTTGTGGTTGAGTTTGTGGACGTAAAATAGATGTGAGGAATGGGGATATGGTTGGGACTGGAGGTTGAGATGGATTTCCTTTTGATTGGTGGGGTGGTTGATGTGATGAAACTGAAGGATTATGTGGTGGTTGTTGTTGATGATGTGGTTGAGGTGTGATGGAGACGTTATGCAAAGGAGGTTGTTGAGTGACAATAGGGACATTGGGTTGGGATGTACCTTGTGGAGGCATGTTAGATTGAGGAGGTTGTTGGGATGTGAATGGAGGTGGCGGAAGACTTGTGGTCCCAGGAGGCAGAGGCAAGGGGGTGAAAGGGTTGCCTCTAGCATTTACTTGAGGTGGATTTAGAAGGGATGGTGTGGTCAGCATTAATGGAGGACGTTGCGAAGTGTTTTGTGGCACACCATAAGCGAAAGGGTCATTAGGGTCAAGTGTTTGGGAAGCACTTATGACTGAAATTGGGGCATGTGGAGAATTGTTGATATGGTAGAGGATGGAATTTTTGAATTTAGGTTGATACCAACCCTCTACTAGAGGCATATTGGGGATGTATGAATCACTGGGTGCATTGGGTGTGGAATTTCCATATTTGGATAGGTCAACACCTGATGGGGGTTTGATACCTTTCTCAATTAGGTGGGCCAAGATCTGTTCCCCATGTTGTTCGAGGAGACAATCTGTCATTCATACATTGGTGAGATTATTGAAATGTTCCTCAAGTGTGAGTTCTGGTTGATTGACCATGCTCTCTTCACCAGGCGGCGAGTTGTTTTGTTCCTCGGTGTTGGATTGTGATGAAGTACCATTATGAGGATCTTGGGGAGCATTTCCAACGTTGTGAGGATCTTGAGGAGCATTTGCCACAATGTTAGGATCTTAAAAGGTATTTAGTTGGGAACCTTGACCTTGTTGTGCCATTTGTTTCTTAGTTTGTGACCAAGTTCGAACGGGCATAAAAAGACAAGACTAGTGTAAATATGGTGGTAATGGTTAGATGGTTGTGTGATTGGATAAAGATTGGATTAGATGATTGGATGAATTCGATTAGAGGACTGGATTGGTTTCATTAGATAGATTGGATGATTGAATGAAGTTGGTTGGATAGTTGTGATTGATTGGATGGGTTTGATTGAATGGATGTGATTGGATTGATTAGATAATTGGATAAGTGTGATTGGTTTGATTGGACGATTAGATGATTGGATAGAATAGATCGATTGATTGGATAGGTGCGATTGGATTAAAATTAAATGATGGAAGACATAATGGATCCTAAACCCAGTCAGAAAATCACCCTTAGTGACCTAGAGCGTTTATTGATCAAGTGGATGATCACAGCACCAAATCCACCTCAAGATAGAAATGGATTGATTTGGGCCGAGGATGATAACTTACAACACTGAATTCACCTCAAGATGGAAGTGAATTGATTTGGGTCAAAGTTGATGATTGACATGAAGGATAACAATCAAATTCAAGCACTAAGGTCAATTTGGATAACAACTTTTAACACAAGGTTTAGGTGGTTTGATGATGAGTGGTGTTTATATGATATGGATTAGGTGATACAAATGGTAATATTTTGGTGAAACAAGTTCACTAGGTGATGATATGGGCTTCCCAAATGAGTTACCAAAAAATTCAGAACGAGTGGACAGATTGAGAGGATCAAATGGAGGCTTAGGATGACTAAACAGAGGTTTGGAATGATTAAACAGAGGTTTAGAATGACAAGACAGAGGTTTGGAATGATTAAACGGAGGTTAGAGCCCTACACAAGAAGGCCCTACAAGCAAACGTTAATTGTTTTATCCTTATTTCTTCACCAATTACACAAGAATATGCTGCAAAATATTAGCAAAAACACCAATATCCTTACAACAAACAATGTTAGGGGGTTAGAGCCAAAAAACAGCAAAAAACTGGAGCAAAAACTAAGCTAAAACGGTCATTTTACCTCCCAAAATGTGTTGTTTTGGGGCGTATCCGCCCCACTACAGTAACCAAGAGGGAAAATCCGCCCCACTGTAGTAACAAGGTGGGAAAATATACCCCACTATAGTAACCAAGAGGGAAAATTCACCCCACTGCAACAAAATGTCAAAAACAATTTTCATATTAGGGAAAATCTGCCTCATTGTAGTAAAATGTCAAACAATTCTTAGATTAGGGTGTATCTACCCCTCTGCAGCAAACTAATTAGAAACAAAATATAGATAAGGGCATATCTGCCCCTCTGTAGCAAACTTGTTAGAAATAGAATATGGGTTAGGGCGTATCCGCCCCTCTGTAGCAAACTTAGAAACAGAATATAGATAAGGGTGTATCCGCCCCTCTGCAACAAACTATTAGAAACAATATTAAACTAGGGTGTAGTCACCCTTCTGCAGTCAAATGGAGGGTGTAGTTGCACTTCTGTAGTGAACCAGAGGGCACAGTCACCCTCTGCAGTGAACCAGAGGGCACAGTCGCCCCTCTACAGTGACCAGGAGGGCGTAGTTGCCCCTCTGCGACCTGTACCTGCAAATAATCTCAACAATAGCAAATGTAAAATAGAGGAACCCCTTTGTGGGTCCCACCAAGCATGCCAAAAATGTGATCCTAAATGTTTTATCTATCCTAGAGATGCAAGAACAACTGTAATGCAATGAGAGAAAAACACAAAGGGACACCTCAATATTAGCCTAAGAAATTTTATAACAAAAAAAAAGAAAATAAAATGAATATCGCAAATGGTTATACCTTCTTTGCTGTTGAAATCCCTTGGTTGGCCCTTGTGATTATGAGCTTGTATGCTCCTTGGATGGCTATGCAAGATGAACAGTGTATAATAGAATGCAATGCTAATGGCTAGAATGGCTTAACTAAATGAGAAAATGCTTGTGAATTAAGTACTCAAAGTGACAACATGTGGGTGTAAAAATGACTAAGTGTTGAAAATGCCTTAGAAGAGGGGGTATTTATAGAGAAATTTGAATTCTCTAGAGAATTCAATGGTTGATATTGAGCCACCAAGGTCAAAATGTAGGGCTATGGTGAATTGAGGATTCACAAGTCCTCACATCTTGACATGTGGAATGCAAGATGGCCTAGGATAAGATGATGTGGAAGTGAGGTGGAAGGGAGCTACATGATGTGGAGGAAGGACAAGTACCTTGGGGGGTGAGAAGATTTCCTCAAAAAGGAACTTCTTGTCCTCAAGTGAGGATGAAAGTGGCATTTGAGTAATTTTGGAATTCCTCAAAAATCTTTATGGGAAATGAGAAAGCGCTTGGAGAAATAAATGTGAATTAAAAATTCACATTCTTGGAAGAATCTAGTGGATAAGAAAGCGTTTTCAAAAATGTGGGAATTTGTCACATGTGAGTGAGGTGACAAGTCAAATGTTCTAGAAGTTACATGGGGATAAGGTAGGATAAAATGTGAAATAAAAATTCACATGGGGAAGAGAGTGACCTAGGATAAATAAATGTGAATTAAAAATTCACATGGGAAAGAGGGTCAATGCTAAGAAAGGAAAATGGAAAGGTTAACTAAAAAGGGATGCTAAATGTGGCTAATGACTTTGATTAAGGTTGTGCAAATATATGATTAGGATAAGTTAATGAAATATTAGAAGCAAGTGGCAAATGTAGGATGATATGACATTAATCTTTGATTAAGAGGATGCACATCATAATCATGAATTAATTAAATTAATCCATATTAGAAAGGGATTATGGAGGATGTGACAAGGAGATAGAAAAAGGACAAATTTAAAATTTATTTTATTCAAAAAAATTAAATGACTAAATTAAATAAATTGATGTATTTATTTAATTTAGAGAGGAAAAAATATGTAAGGTAAAGCATTTAATTGTTAAATTAAATACTTTAAGGACTTTAGGCAGAAAGTGTAATATTAATTAAATAAATTAATATTGATGAAATGGATGAATAAAGATGTGAATTTGATCGTATGGGAGCGATTAAATTTAGATGTCTACAGTATTGAAAACTACCTTTGAAACAAAAGCAACATTTTGTCTACTCTCGTACAATTGTTCTTTTTGTAATTCCAATTATTTTCCTATACAACTTTTGGAATATTTTGTAAAAGTGAATTTACAATTCAGTATGCAAATTCATCCATGTTTCAGAACTTGCAACCTTAAGATGGATAAATACTATCTCACAAACCTACACCAGCATTCCTCTTCATTCTTGCAAGATACTTTACTGTCCTTTAATACTTTGATAGTTATTTTATGACATTTGGCTCAATTCTGAAGTGCTATAGCAATATATTCTATGATTAGCACTTAATATAAGTTTATATCAGCAAATACTTGTCATGTATGGTGTTTTGTAATGCATGTGAAGCTAACTTGTAATCCTTCGAATGGTCATACCACCAAATAGTTATCATTTTTGTGTTGTCTTCGTATAATATAAGTTTATATCAGCAAATAGAAAGAGATAGAGAGGACTGAGAGAGATAGAAAGATGTCTTCATATTGCTACAATATCTTGTTGAACCTTTCTTGCTACAATGGGGTTGGCATATTTGTGAGCGCTATTATTATGTGTACTTGCTTGTGTAGGTGGACTGTCAGAAGCACAAATTTTTGTGTGTGGGCAATGATCTTGCAACATTGTTTAGCAGAGACGAAAGCTAGTTTGGTTGCATGTATCATCTATAAGTCACTTCTCCAATGGCATTCATTTGAAGTTGAAAGAACAAGTGTTTTTTATGGTATCATTCAAACGATTAGTTCAACAATTGAGGTATCATTGATTTTGCATTTCCCTAGTTCTAATTAGTTTATGTGAATTGGCCCTACAGAATATAATGATTTACTCAAAATTTTATAATGATTTACTCATGTAAATTTCTCAATAATAACTACATTTTGAGTCAGAAAAGGATGTAATTGGCCCTACAGAATATAATTACCCACGGTCACCTCATTCTACTGAAAATCCTTTTAATCAAAGATATTGTGGCAAACAAATCACATCGGCATGAGCTGGTATGGATCCTCCCGACCTATTATGGGTTACAAGCACTTTTTTGCACATCGATGAGACATCAAAACTATTGTAGCGATCAAGATTACTAAAGAAGACATATCGAGGAGATTGGCTTATGGTCTCATCGATGAAGATAATCTATTGGCAAGATAAGTCATCTCGACATGAAAAATATATGTTGGCCCGAACGTTTAAGTCTCACCGATGAAGTTTCATTGGTGAGACCATCATTTCTTTCACCGATAGGAGCACTGGGAATATATCGGTGAGACATAACGGGTCGAGTAAACATTCAGAACTTACCCCGATGGTATAAGTCTTGCTGATATACTTCCTCATGCTCTATCAATGAGACCACAAGTCAGTCCTCCCGATAAATCTTTAAAAAAAAAAAAACTACAACATTTTGTCACAATTTTGATGCCACAGTCTGACAAAAAAAAAGGTGTGACAAGGTTGCTATAGCTCTGACGCAATTTTGATCTCATTCCAATGGCGAGATCGTCGAACAAACGACGAATTTTTGTCAGAATATCAGGGAGACTAGCTTATGGTCTCATTGATGAAGATAATCTATCGGAAAGACAAGTCATCTCGGCATGAAAAATATATGTTGGTCCGAACGTTTAAGTCTCACCGATGGAGTTTCATCGGTGAGACCATTATTTATTTCACCTACAGGAGCACTGGGAACATATCGGAAAGACATAGCGGGTTGAGTAACATTCAGAGCTTACCCCGATGGTATAAGTCTCGCCGATATACTTCCTCGTGCTCATCGATGAGACCACAAGTCAATCCTCCCGATATAGCTATACCTTCAACGCAATTTTGATCTCATTCCAATCACGAGATCATTGAACAAATGATGAATGTTTGTTTGAATTTTGACGAAACTTGGTCGCAATTTCAACAAACATCTCATGTTGTTCCGACGATTTGGCAGAGGCATGCCACATGTGTTATGGCTATTATTCGTCCCTAGATCGACGCAATGTTCGTCGATATTCCGACGAACCAGAGGTCCCTTTTTTGTGGCGGCAACCAATGAAGTTCAGTCGTGAATTCACGTTTTGAAACTTGTTGGGACACCGACGAAAATTCAACGACGAAAATTTTCCAAGAGATTCGTCAGAATTTCGACGATAGTTTGTCAACAATTCAACAAACGTTCGTCAAAAAGTGGAGTCAAATACAGTATTGTTTGGTACTCACTCTAAGTTTTCAATTCCTCTAGTGTGCAAGTATGAATATTCAAGTCCAAACTACCAAGGTTGAATTGGAGCTCCAAAATCTCCAAGCCCTAATTGACCACTAATGGAATGCCCCTTACATGATGACTAGGGTGTTGCCTTCATTGACCCATATTAAATCACCCTATTAGCCTAGATGACCTAGCTACTCAAAATCCACATACTACTACCATGGAGAATTGTCCTTCCACTACCACCACTACCCATGAGACAACACTTTATTTGGACATCTTCTTAATGACATGAGTAGCCCACTCATGATCAACTCGGTTATAATTAGCTCACTCTCCACCTAGAACTATATGGATTCTCAAGTAAGCCTAAGGAGGAAGAAGTTGTTAATGATGGGGTAGAAGCCTATGGATGATGGCAAGTGGAATAATCCTAATGTTTAGAGTCCTCCTACTTTGGAGTCTCCCTTGCAACTCAATGCTTTGACTATTTTGTGCCACTCTAATAATGTGATGGTTGTTTTCTTTTTCACATCATGGACTTTCTTATTTTGTGGCTTTTCCTCTTTTTGGATCATGTGTCTATTTTTTTGCTCCCAACTTTGCTAGATTAACTTTGGGGCATGATCCCATACTACCTACTTTTTAAAAGATTTAACTATACACTTTAATACATGTATATCAATATATGATATTTTGTAAGGAAAAATAAATCTATAATTTAAAGTACATTTATACATAGACAACATAGACAAGGGATGTGAACTATTCAACATAATTACTCAAAGAGATGTCATCTAATGGAATACAATAATTGTTGGATATGCCATTAATGACCATGGCAAGGAGGATATGAGAAGCATAGTGGATTGGTTGAAAAGGCTTACAAAAAATTTCAAATACATTGGGATAAATTCAAATAGATTTATTGAAAAATATTTAGAAGCTTTAAAGAATATGCAAATACACTTCACAAGTGCAATGTTACATTTATAACCTTTTAACTACATTTTATCAACCTCTATCAAGATCGAAGACTTGAAAATGATATGCGCATTTGTCAAATTATAAAATGTTCATGATTATTGATGAAAAATGTGTTGGAGTTCAAATTTGAGAGACCAATTTGTTCACTTGCATGGAAGCCCAGTGGGAATCTTTTATTGCATCCTAGATGGAGTCCTTTGAAAATGGTAATCTTGAGAGTATTAATAACAAGGGCTTTAAGGAAACCTTGATCAGTGAACGAATGAATATGGAGGGTATTTATGTTACATGTTAGAGTTGCAAATGTGTTGATTGACATGTTTGTGAAATGTAGAAACATGCAGAGAGAACATAAAATTTTTGACAGAATACCTCAACAAGGAGTTATCCCATGGACTTCAATGATTGCAAGGGCCCTCTACCCACACCAAAATACAAGCTTTAAAGCAACTTATGGAATAAATCTAAGCATAAGGAAATGGTAATTTTTCTTAGAAATTATACTTGTGCTAGTAGAAATGTCTACAAAATGTGGTAACATAGATATGGTGTGAATTTTTTGACTGATAGTTTCTAAAAAAGATGTAATCTAATAGAATGCAATGAATCACTAGATAAGAACAAAATGGATTTGTTGAAAATGGTTCAATGTTCAATGATTTTTGTATACATGCAAATTTTGTTAGAAGGGATGAGCTGAAAGAATCAAGTAGATAGATAAAGACATTGACATTCCAAAAGTCACATTGAGGAAGGTTTTAAAGGTTTTTCAATGAATGCAATTGTTTGTGAAACCAAATGCAAAAAATATGATGGTTGTTATGTTATCTTGTGAGGACTAGCAACTTTGGAACAAGGAAAATAATTTCATGCCATGATCAATCAAAGTGAGTTTGAAATTGTTTTCTTTATAGGAAATGATCTTATCAAGAATGCATTCTCAATATGGAAATGAATAGGAGACCTGACACGTGTTTAGTGAGGTATTGAATTAAGATGTAGTTTCATAAACTACAATAGTTTTGGAGTATGTAATTGACATAAAATTTATGCTAAATGATGTTGAGAAAGAAAAAAAGAACACATTGTTTGTCTACACAATAAGAAATTAGTGGATGCATTTTGGATTATCAGCATGTAGTTAGCCACAACTATCAGGAATATCAAGAACCTTAGAGTTTGTGTTGATTGCCACTCTATCATCAAATTTATCTCCAAGGTTATTTCAAGGAATATTATTATTAAAGATGTCAATTAATACCATCATTTAGAAATTGGTTTATATTTTTGTGAATATTTTGGTGATGCTAAGTGAAACAAGGTGCAACTGAGGCTTGTATTAAACATAATGGACTCTTCTTACTAGCCAAGATAAGAATCAAGGGAGATGATCTCAATCTCTATTTATTGCTTTCAAGGTTGGAGTTAAAGATGCATCCATTTTGTACCCACATTTCAATTTATTTTGAACTCGACATCATCATTAAAAAATGATACCTCAACTTGAGCACCCTACTCTTGCAAAAGTTCTTACAAGAAAAGGATCACGACAATAGAATTTTTGCAAACTGTTGTGGAATACTATGATTTCAAGAAAGGAAATGATATTTATCAAATTCAGATTGGAGTGTATATTCTCAAAAAATAAGTTTTTCATAGATCACTAGAAGACACAATGTCAACTTCAACAAAACTAATAAGTTGTTCTTTCTTTAAAGATATAGGTTCAAAATTATCTTTTTGAAAAAGTGACTTATGCCACTTATTTTAAATAAAGGTTAGGAATTGAGCCTTATTTTTTTGAAAACTGATGTAAAATATAACCAAATAAGGTTCATTACTTTTAATCATTCTATTTCAAAAAGGTGGTTACTAGGTAGTTGCCAAGTAGTTATAAGGTAGTTGTGAGGATGAATCCTATAAATACAAGGCTATTTCTATTGTAAAAAGGACTTTTTAGAAGAGGGGAACTTTGAGGAAAACTTTTTAGAGAGATTGTATCACGACTTTTGGTTTGAAACTATGTATCAAAGGGTTTTTGCAATTGTATAATTTCATAAAGATAATAAAGAATGTATTTTGGTTCATATGTTTTGAATGTATTCTTGTGTTATTGATTTATTGTATGTTAAATCAATAATCCCTTGGTGTAATTGTGTAAACCATTGGTAATCTATGTGATTTATGAAACACAATCATATCTCAGTGTCTTGATTTGAATGTGTTGAAGTATCTTATCTCTTTGTATGGTTAGATTTGTCATCTTTTCTTTGTCATCATTGCATATCAAAACACATTTTAAAATCCCCTTTATAATATGTAATCAGTTGTGAAATCTCAATTGGTATTCATATGTCTACCATTGGGGTTTTTGTTACTCATTTTCCTTTAGTTTTATTTTCTTCTTTATGTACTTTTAGGTTAAAAGCACACAAAACTACAAATACACCCATCATATGTAGAGGAAAGTTGTTAATCCAATAACAATTTTTCTAGCTATTAGAATGATTGTCACTGATCTTCAGACAAACAATGTCATTTTTGGAGAAACAATTGCAGTGACAAATCTATTTACCAACAAGCCTATACATCCATCAAGTTGTTCTAATCATGTTGTCAACAAAATCATCAAAATTTTATTAGTAATATTCTCTTAAATTAATAAAAAAAATCCCATCTACCAGATGTACCAACTAATTCTATATCTTTTGAGTATTGAAAGTGAGACTTATTAGTGTCCTTAGCTTTTTAGTTTGTATTTGTTCTTCTTGGATGGTTTGAAGCTTCTTCATGCCTTTCTTAGCATCCAAGCTACCGTATTTTCTCCATTTTCAAATTCTTTTAAGTTTAGTTGATGCTTTTAGGTTGAAATTACAACAAAGTCACAACTCCACCTCTAGAAGAGACTTAATTTTTTTTGTATCTATTTTAAGAAATGACTCCAAGATTATAGAGCTTATAATCTAACTCCAAAATAAAAAATTTATCTTCTCTTCCTTGATAATGGTGCCAAATGTTAGGTCCCAAAACTATAGGTCCTAAATCTATTTAACTCTTTTCTACTTTCAAGGCCATTAGTTTATCTTCAAGAAAATAAAATATGGGTTCATCAATAGATTCATAATGGTTAAAGGCTAACTAGTGAGAGTGGGTAGTCTCTCCTACACTTTGAACTCAAATTTTACTCAAGAGGGTCTTTATAAAGACATCCTTAACATGTTTTAAATCAATTAAAGTATACAATAAATAAAAAAATAAAAAAATGTATATCCAAATACACACTTGACCCCTATATTTTCACTAGGCCAATGTTAGTTAGCTATAAAAGATATCTTCTATAGATGATAAAATACTCTGCACATATTTCTATAGATAACATTAGTAGTATAATCCATTAAGATGTATTCAATTAGTGCTACATAGACATTGGAAAAGTATAAGCACATTGGGTATGATTCTCTAAATATACAACAATTTGAGGTCACTTAATAACATTCACTAGTTGTATTACTGAAACATGAACATCATGTGGGATTCATACTCCTAATTCTTATGACTATTGGCAATTGATTTTATTGATTTTTAATGTATGTGGAGGGTGAGGGCCAGGGTCTTCAAGACCAACGCCTTATTAGGTCACAAAGTTATATTCAACTATGAAAAATAGAAAATAATAAATAATTATAGAGGTATGATGCCTAATAATCAAATCTACTTAATAATCCTTCTACAAACTCATGTATATTCATCTATAACAAGAAAGAGATATTTGCAAATGATAATTTGTAATAAATTATAGTGTTGCAACACTAATCAAAACCATGTTATAGTCACACTAGCAATTGCGATGAATTTTTTTTACAAGAGAGTCTATCACACTTTCGTAACTAGAAGATCTCTAAAATGCCAACAACTAGCCAAGGAGACATGTGATAACATAATTTTGTTTCATTAGCTACCTCTTTGTAAGTTAAGGAACAACTCTAATGGTGAATAAACTAGCAAAATTTTAAAATCATAGAATACTTTGTACTTTGGTTTTATGAAAATTCATGAATGACCAACCCTTACAATGAAGAACTATCATGCATTTATAGATCACTAGCATATATCTTTGAATCTAAGAGGGGAAACCTGGCCATGTGATATTGTAGAGATCACCCATGCTCTAGCTATCATTTTCTTTAATGTTTGCGTATAAAAATTTCCCCTTCAAGATCCATAGAAATATGTAGAAATGTGAGGAAATCACTCTCATGGAATTTTCCATCATTTTGAGCATTTACAATAGATGGATCTAAGAGTGTAGAGTCAAAAAAAGGGTCGCAAAATTTGTTGAAAGTTGGCTTGGGTAAGGTACAAATATATTAGGCTCTTAACTCAATTGCCATGATAAATTAGGGTATGGTTGTTTACACTATTTTCTCCTTTTAATCCATGCCTTCCTACATAAACAATGATTTTCAGGCACATTCAAATATGATTTGGTAGCTATAGGGACATATTGGCTCATTAATGATGTCTTGCACGTGGTTTTCTTCCTTCTCATTGGAAATTGCTTGCAAATTTGTGTCCAAATAATGAACAATATTTTTTTTGGTTGTAAATGGCCTTTTGGATGTGTAGGGGATAGGTCAATGGGGAAAATTAGATAAAATAATAGGTCTACAATTCATTCATTTCTTCCAAATCCAATGTTTTTAATTTTTTCTAGAGAGAATACAACAAAAAGATTATGGGATAAGTTATAAGCTTTAAATCAACTAAGTCGTTGGTAAATAAATATTTCATATATATATATATATATATATATATAATTGATGGATATTTGATGGTTGAACACTTGAATGATTTAACACGAATATTAATTAGTTGATGTCGAGACGAATGAGGAATATAGATGCATTAATTTTCTTTTTCCTTGCCAAACTCATGGGATAATGTTATGATGAAAACCAATAGCTCCACATATTAATTGACACTCGATAGTGTGGTTGGAACCTTGTTGTTTAAAAAATGAGATAGAAATCCATGGAGTCTATTAAAGATGCTTTGGTTGTCATAGATATGAAGGAAAAGGGGGGAAAATAAGAAGATAGAAAGGATATATGAGTCCAAGGATAGGTCTAGGTCTCTAGGTAAGGGAAAGGTTAAATGCTAGAACTATGGAACAACTAACCATATTTTAAAAAATGCAATGTGAAGAAGACTAAAAGTGAATTTGATGGAAATTCTAAACAAAAACCTCCAAAAAAGGATCTAGAGATGTGTTTCTTACATTTTTGTTTCACATGCAAGTGATGATGTATGGTTAATTAATTTTGAAGTGTCATTCTATATGAATCCATAAGGAATGGTTTTTTGTGTATAATAACTATGATTTTGGAAAATTCTTCTTAAGTGATAATATATTTCACAATTTATTGACTAAGGGAGATCACACTTGCATTAAAAAATGAAAGAGTTCAGTCTCTCTTTTATGTTTTTCATATTCTAGGTTTAGTGCGAAACCTATTATATGTGATTAATTAAAATGATTTGGGAGCATATTTCATATTTTGTAAAGGTTACATAATCGTTAAATGAAATTTAGTTTTGGCCAAGGGTGTTTGAGTTGGAACTTTATTTAAACTTGATGTCAATACTATGTGAAATACCTTACCTATTTTATTAGATTCTCAAAATATTTCTAAATTAATACCTTAAAACAAGGTCAAGGTAGAAAAGTCAAGTTCAATCAATAATTGTGGGTGTAGACCAACCTAATGCAAGGAATATTTTTCTCAAGATGGCTACAAAGATCTAAGACACTATATCTACACAATGACTATGCAAGATGGTACAACCCATCTACATCATAGGACTATATGAACTATATGGGCATTAAATGACCAAAAATGATGAAGCTCACAAAAATGTTGATTTTACAATGGGTCCAAACCATATCAAATTTACTAGTGATCAATATAAGTTTGGGCCTTCTAGATTCAACCATGAAGTCACTTTTAGGCTAGGATAAATTAGGTGGAGAAGATTGGAAAAAGAATTCAAAAATGAGAAGGGGCTTACAAGTATAGAGCTTTGTTACCATGTTAGAGTTACCAAAAGAATTCACAGGAGTAATAACCTTTTGTAACATCAAATAAACTTCCACAAGAGAGAAAAGTAAAAAGAGAATGATATATTACCAATACCGATATAATAGAATACGAGCAATGGAATGAAATGTACATAGAGAACCTTTTTATGTATAGGAAAGGGTGAGACATTGGACAACATGTGATTATGAGGAATGATGATCGCATGACTTGAGACATACAAATCGATACCTTAGCTTATCTAAATAGGTGTGAAAAGGACTTAAGAGAGAAACTAGATCTAGGTAATATATTCATCCACACTAACATTAGATACACAATGTTTTTTTATCCTTAAGGTTTGAATTATTCAGTTGGTATAATGTTGTTTTGGGAGATGGGGCCATATTTCCTAATGAATTATAATAGTTGTAACGTGCTTTCAATTTGGAGACTTTGATCTACATTTATGAAAGATAGGAATGGTACTAATGTTGTTAATTTGCTATTATGGATCTTAATTTTGCTACTCACTCTAAGTTGTCAATTATCTCTAGTGTGCTCATGCACATTCAAGTCCAAACTACCAAGGTTGAATTGGAGCTCCAACATCTCCAAGCCCTAATTAACCACTAATAGAATGCCCCTTGCATGATGACTAGGGTGTTGCCTTTATTGACCCATATTAAATCACCCTATTAGCCTAGATGACCTAGCTACTCAAAATCCACACACTACTACCATGGAGAATTGTCCTTCCACTGCCACCACTACCCATAAGACAACACATAAGTTGGACTCCTCATCCTCCATATCCTTCTAACCACCAAGTTGGGTGATCTTTGCCTCTACATCGATTCTCAACACCTTCTCAATGACATGAGTAGCCCACTTATGATCAACTCAGTTATAATTAGCTCACTCTCCACCTAGAACTATATGGATTCTCAAGTGGGAGGTACCTAGGGGGGAGGAGGTTGTTAGTGATGGGGTAGGAGCTTATGGATGATGGCAAGTGGAATAATCCTAATGTTTAGGGTCCTCCTACTTTTAGAGTTGCCCTTGCAACTCAATGCTTTGACTATTTTGTGCTACTCTAGTAATGTGATGGTCGTTTTCTTTTTCACGTCATGGACTTTCTTACTTTGTGGCTTTTCCCCTTTTGAGGTTAAGTGTCTATTTTTTTCCCCCAACTTTGTTAGATTAACTTTGGGCATGATCCCATACTACCTACTTTTTTAAAGATTTAACTATACACTTTAATGCATGTATATTAATATATGATATTTTGTAAGGAAAAATAAATCTATAATTTAAAGTACTTTTATACATAGATAGGTGTGTATTGTCTATGTAGCTATTAGGATGTACATTTGACTGTATTTATTAATTAATTGAAAATAAAACGTGAATTCATTTTTTATTTTCAATTAATTAATAAATACAGTTAAATGTGTATTTTATTGAGTACATATAGACGATACTTAGAAAAGTGAAATCGTTTTTTTTACAATTATTTTTTTAATAAATTTCTTCAAATATTTGGATGTATTTCATAGTCACTCCACTTCTTTTTGTATTAGTTAATCTCTCTTATTTTAATGCAATTGTACTATTCATTTGTTTTAACTTTTGAGACTCGCTAACATCAATGATATGCGTAGTCCAATTCTACAAGGGAAAGTTCATATAATCCAGTGCGTACGTAGGACTGACCAAGGCATGCTAAAAATAGACGAAGGCTGGGTCCGGGGAAAACAAAGATTCAAAACAGAATTTGGTCGATTGAGTAGAGAATTCTACCACCAAAATCATCGACCCATCACGAGACAACCCATGAATAATACGTATATTTAAACCTGATTTACTGCACATGGAAGGAGCTAACAATGGCAGTTCTGGGAGGCTCTGTATTTCTGCAGCAAGTCCCTCAGGTCAGTTTGTTATTCTCTAGCTGTTATCATTATTGTTAAATTTACGGTAAGACTAGATGCTATAAAAAAATTTAATATTTCCATATTCTGCAAGATTTGTTTCATTGTCTTTGATTTAAGATTTCATTAGTTCAGATGTGTTTGATGCCAACATACAGTATGCAGTTTAAACTAAAAGAAATGGCCTTTCATGCTCTAGTTCGTGTAACTTACCCCCCTTATAAATTCCCCGTTTCTAAATTGGTCATCAAGAGTGGATTGAACTTTTTTAGTTCCGTGCTGGGGCTGAACGAATTTTACTTTTTGTCCAATGACTTATGGGAGAAGCCTTGAGGGCTCCTCTGATCTATTCTAAAATTCCACTTACTTTTACGTTGCCTTTGAGCTATTTGGTCATTTGCGGATAACTTTTTCTTTTACAGAATGCATCTGTTTAGGAAGAGAAAAATTACATGGTAGGTATCTTCATGTAAGCTAACACAGCAACTTATGTGCCTTTGCCGGTTGCCCCAATAGGTATTGAGTCTATTGACTCAACATCTTTGTTGATACTTCCCAATTTACCTTTGTTAAGCAATGCTATGTTTTTCTGCATGATCTTCAAATCTCCTAAAATCCCTCAAGACTGAGGAACCTCTCTTTGTATTCCGATTCCCACGAAATCCTATGGTCTTCAATCCTGCTGTATGCCATAACAGTTGGCAGCCATGCTTGATCATCCAAAGGCACTAAGAATCAGATTAAATTCGGATTGAAACCAATTCTAAAAGAACCAAGCTGCTAGGCATATGACGGATACATGAACAAATGTACCTCTCTACCATATCATCTATACATAGAATCTATAATACCATCCTTCAAAAGCCTTGCCTTTGCTGCCAGCCCCAGATGGAGCATCAGCCATCCCAGAACCTTATGTTTGAAGGCAGCTCGTGCATTAATGTATGTTCCAAGGGGACATTTCCACACCTCTCTGTCCCTGTTCTCTCCCTTGTCCTATTCAATTATTGTTTCCAGGATTTTGGGGGTACTTCTAGGTGTCCCCTTTTTTAAGATTCCTCTTAAACAACCCCGCAAAAAGAGGCCTATCTTTCTTCTTTATTAAGGGTTTTGTTTGAGCATCAGGAGAAAATATTTGAATGGTGGATTACTGTGTTATTTATGATTGTAGAACTTGCCTTGTTCTCCTCAACATGCAAGAAGGTTCAATGAGAAACGCATCCGAAGCTCAGTTTTTCTCAGCTCTATCATCAACAATGGCAGTTTGGGTGGTGTCTCAAAAAGAAGATGGCTTCCTATGGTTAATTGTTCATTTGAACAAAATAAAATGAAGAATGACAGATGGGCTGGACTTGCATACGACACTTCTGATGATCAGCAGGACATCACCAGAGGAAAAGGAATGGTTGATTCGGTCTTTCAGGGGGCTGTGGGAATGGGAACCCAAACAGCTGTCATGAGTAGCTATGATTACATCAGTTCTGCTCAGCGCATGTATGTGTGTTTTCTTGTTCAGTTTTCATTCCTCTAGATAATCTTTCATTTATGAATCTATTGATTAGACCATCTTCGTTTTTTTGCTGAATCCAGCTGACTATGACCAGGTATGCTTATAATGACACAACATCGGATGGTTTTTACATAGCTCCTGCCTTCATGGATAAGCTGGTCCTCCACATAGCTAAGAATTTCATGGACTTGCCTAAAATTAAGGTATGTAATAGTTAGTCTTATTTTTCATAAGTTCATTCATATAGATAGAAGATATAAGAGACCATGGGCATCTTATTGGTCTATCCAGTTTAAGATCGATGCCCAATTGGGCAACTCAAACCTTGTGGGGTATGCATAGCTGAGACCATTATGATTTTATTGTTCATGAGGATGGGGTGATTCTCCTGCAATTAAATAGAATCCCTGGCTCACCTGCACCACCTGGAATCCAGCCATTGTGGGGCACCCCTGCTTGGGAATTTGTCTGCAGACTACCTGTGAATGCGGATGTCATAACAAGCATGGGTTTGTTTGAGAACCTGATATCAATAGCCTAAACTAATAAAGCTGACCCCCTTTCGCATAGATTAATTTTCTGACCTCCTATGCATTTGATTGTTCAAGTTATGCAGATACAAAGGGTTCATTTACATGTTCCTAGGCATTGGCCCTAACCATTAGATATTCTAAATCAACAGGAAATCTAAGGGAAGTAAATTTTTCTGATAATCTTTGAGAAAGACCATGTAAGTTTCTGATCATATAAATTTTGGGGAGTGTGGCTAATTTGTTAATTTCTATAACCCAGCAACAGATTAATTGCACAATAAATTCACAAAAAGAAATCTGATTTATAACAATTAATACAACTGGGTTAATTAACAACTAATAACAGCGGAAGCAAAAATAACATGAAGCCAAACACAAAAAGACAATAACACAGATATACCCAGGAAACCCCAATGCGGGGAAAAACCTGCAAATGTTGGATCTTCTATTCAGCCTAACAGCAAACTTTTCTTTCGAAAATACAATATGAGTTTGCTACAGCAATCTTGTATTTATAGAGCCTAGCTGCTTTACTTAGCGTGCAAGGAAAGAATCTTTTCTTGCTTTCTTTGGCTTTATTTACACATAAAATCACTCTAGGATTTATCTTATCCTCACAAACTCGGAAACATTCTATTAAAGAATAAAAATCCTGCTGTTGCTAAAAATCCAACTCGAATTGATTTAAAGCAAATCTTATCTTGAGTTGCTTTAAAGCAAATCCATATCCCACTTTTCTAGCTACAAAAATCAACACTCCCTCTTAGCGAGGAAAGTGTTCTGCACTACACCCAACTTGTCCCTGAAGAATTCAAACTTGCTCTTCATCAAGGCCTTCGTCAGGATATCTGCTATTGTTCGTCCGTAGGAATGTAATTGAGCTTCACTATCCCCTTCTCCACACAATCTCTGATGAAGTGGTACTTGATCTCAATGTGCTTTGACTTGTCATGAAACACTGGATTCTCAGAGAGTTTGATGCAACTTTGATTATCACAGTAAATGACTGTAGGATCCAACTCCTGATTAAAGAGCCCAGCTAGAAGTTTCCGAAGCCAGATAGCCTCACATGTAGCCATACTGGCTGCCATATACTCGGCCTCTGCAGAACTCAGTGCAACTGACTTCTGTTTCCTGCTGTACCAAGAGACTGCTCCTGATCCCAAACTGAAACTACACCCTGAAGTGCTCTTTCGATCAGCTGTACTGCCTGCCCAATCTGCATCAGTAAACCCCTTGAGCTTCACTCCATCCTGCTGAACATACTTCAGCCCATAATCAACTGTGCCTCGGAGATATCTCAAAACATGCTTCGCAGCTATCCAGTGCACACGTTTAGGTTCCACCATAAACTGACTAAGTGAGTTCACTGCAAAACAAATGTCTGGCCTGGTGTTGACCAAATACATAAGAGAGCCTATCAACTGTCTGTATAAAGTAGGGTCCACTGCCTCTGATCTGGAAGCATCAATCTTCTTCCAATTGGTCACAAGTGGCGTTGACATAGGCTTACAGTTTTCCATCCTGAATCGCTTCAAGATATCAATTAAGTACTTCCTTTGTCCAAGGAAGATCTCTCCCTCTTTCTGCCACAACTCCAATCCCAGAAAGTAATGCATCAACCCCAAGTCCTTCATCTCAAACTCTCCTGCAAGATCCCGCTTGCAATGTGCTATGAGCTCCTCTGACCCTGTGAGAAATAGGTCATCAACATATAACAACAATATGAGAAGTTCACCCTTCACCTGAACATAGTACAGGTTTGAATCTGCCTCACTCTTGATGAAGCCCACACTCTGCAAGTAACTATCAATGCGTGAATACCATGCCCTGGGAGCCTGCTTGAGTCCATACAGTGCTCTTTTCAACCTGCATACATGAGAATCCCTCTCATGTGCTTCAAACCCTTCTGGTTGCTCTATGTAAATCTCTTCCTCAATCACCCCGTTGAGGAAGGCCGTCTTTACATCCATCTGATGAATCCTCCAACCCATCTGTGCTGCTATAGAAATGATAGCTCTTATGGATGAGTATCTGGCTACTGGAGCAAAAGTCTCATCATAGTCGACTCCTTCCTTCTGTGAAAACCCCTTAGCCACAAACCGGGCTTTGAATTTTTCCACACTACCATCTGCAGCATGCTTAATCTTATACAGCCATCTCGAGCCCACCACAGACTTATCTTTTGGTCTTGGTACTACCTCCCACACACTGTTCTTCATGATGGAAGAATACTCTTCCACCATGGCATCTTTCCACACTTGGTGCTTGGATGCCTCCTGAAAGCTGGAAGGCTCTACTTTAATTAATTCACTCATAAGAGCAACATAATCTGAATAACGTCTGGGAGCCCTTCTTTGTCTGACTGAATCTTGAGGATCACCTACGTATTCTTGAGCTTCTCTCAATGTCTGCTCAGCTGCCCTATTTCTCCTCTTCTCACTCATAGGAATCTGAGGCTGAGGAATTATTTGTTCCTCTATCTGATCATCCTGCTTGTTCTGCTCTCCAGCTTGTGTTACTGAAGTTTGAGGGATTTGTGCTACCTCAACTGTGGATGATTGTTCCTCCTCATTCATCAAGTTACTTGACTTTTGAAGAGCCCTCTCTTCCTCAAACTTCACATCTCTGCGAACCACTGTTTTCCTGAGAGCAGGAATATAAACTCTATAAGCCTTAGAAGTTTCACTGTACCCAACAAGGATACCCTTCTCTGCAGTAGGTTCCAACTTGGTTCTCTTCTCAACAGGAATGTGACAATACACAAGGCATCCAAAGATGCGAATGTGCCCCAAATCTGGTTTCTTACCAGTGAATGCCTCTTCTGGAGTCAATTTGCCCAACACTTTGTGAGGGCTCCTATTCTGCAAATACACAGCTGTGTTGCAAGCTTCTGCCCATAAGAACCAAGGCAGATCCTGATCATGAAGCATGGCCTTGGCTGCTCCAACTATAGCCCTATTTTTCCGTTCAGCAACCCCATTCTGTTGAGGGTTGTACGGAACTGTCAACTCTTTCTTGATACCTTCCTGAGCACAAAAATCTTTGAAGGCATTCGAGGTATACTCGCCTCCATTATCAGACCTCAGTATCTTGATCTTCTTCCCAGTTTGGTTCTCCACGAGAGCCTTAAACTCTTTGAACCTACTGAAGACCTCATCTTTATTCTTCATGAAATATATCCACGTCTTCCTGGAGAAATCATCAATGAAGGTAACATAATACTCATATCCATTCAAGGATGTTGTTGACATAGGTCCACACACATCTGAGTGTACAAGATCCAAAATCCCTTCGGATCTAGTGTCGCTGCTTGGAAAACTGGTCTTGGCATATTTCCCAAGAGCACAACCCTTGCACACCTCATGCTTTTCTGTCTTCATCCCAGGCAGCCCTGTCACTATTTCCTTAAGAATATTAAGTGCTCCATGGTGAAGGTGAGCCATCCTCCTGTGCCATAATTCTCCTATCCCTTTACAGCTACTAACCAACGCATGTGCTGGCTCAAACTGTAACCGAAACAAGCTGCCATGCCTGACACCAATCACTTTTGCAATCTTGGAATCTTTGGGACGAATATAGACTTTTCCCCTCTCAAAGGTCACAATGTAACCCTTGTCTTCCAAGGCAGAAACTGAGATTAAATTCTTTGTCATGCCAGGGACATACAACACATCCTCCACCAACAAAGGTTTGCCAGACTCCCTCTGAAACTTGACGGTGCCAATACCAGTTGCATGGTACTTGGCATTGTCTCCGAGCTCAATATAGAAATCCAGCTTCTTCTCCTCCAACTTGGTGAAACATTCTTTGACTCCCGTCATGTGGCGAGAAGCCCCACTGTCAATATACCATACCCTGTTGGCAATTGAACTTGAGAGACAGGCAATGAGTGAAAACTCATTTTCAAATTGTGATGCAAACTCATCCACCTCTGCTGTAGCAGCAAATTGCTTCTTCTGCTTGTCCTTATTTTTCTTATTCGGACATTGACTGGCATAGTGACCCATCTGATGGCAGCAAAAACATTTAATCTTGCTCAGATCTTTCTTCTTCCCACTCTTGGAAGAAGAACCTTCCGATTGCTCTTTATTGGACTTCTTCTTACCCTTGCTTGCAAGAGCAAGATTTTCTTCATCTTGAACCTTCTTTGTCTGATCTCCTCGATGAGCACCTTCACGGATCTCCTCCTGAACAAAATCATCCCAAAGTCTTGCCCAATCAGGTAGCCGATCTCTACCGACAACACACTTGACAAACACTTCCCAGTGCTTTGAAAAGCCATTCAAGGCTATACGCACCAACTCATCTTCTTTAATCGTCTCTCCAACAGCAGCAAGCTCATCCCTGACCTGTGTCAGCTTGGACAAGTAAGAGGTCACACTCTCGCCTTTGGACATCTTGGTATTATGCAATTTGTCCTTGAGCATCATCTTACGACTCTGATAGTCGCTCTGATAAAGTTTTGTGAGCGTATCCCACATCTCCTTGGCGGTGTCTTTCCCCGATAAATGAGGAATTAAATGATCTCTTACTCCATCCAGGATAATCCTTTGAGCTTTGGCCTCTTTGACTTCATGCGAATCTAAGGCAACAGGATCATTTGTTGGTGGAGTCACTTCTGTGCTAGCATAGGTCCATAGCCTATTCTCCTTGAGAACAGATGTAATCCGAACCTTCCACTGCAAGAAGTTAGACGCACCCTCGAGCCTGTCCTCGTATCGAACACTGGTTGCCATAGCCACAAAAGAATTGGAGACGAAAATCTGATGACTTTTTTTTTTCTTGAAATCTGCGTTACAAATCTTGGCTTCGTATTCAGAGTTTAGAGCTCTGATACCATGTTAATTTCTATAACCCAGCAACAGATTAATTGCACAATAAATTCACAGAAAGAAATCTGATTTATAACAATTAATACAACTGGGTTAATTAACAACTAATAACAGCGGAAGCAAAAATAACATGAAGCCAAACACAAAAAGACAATAACACAGATATACCCAGGAAACCCCAATGTGGGGAAAAACCTGCAAATGTTGGATCTTCTATTCAGCCTAACAGCAAACTTTTCTTTCGAAAAATACAATATGAGTTTGCTACAGCAATCTTGTATTTATAGAGCCTAGCTGCTTTACTTAGCGTGCAAGGAAAGAATCTTTCCTTGCTTTCTTTGGCTTTATTTACACATAAAATCACTCTAGGATTTATCTTATCCTCACAAACTCGGAAACATTCTATTAAAGAATAAAAATCCTGCTGTTGCTAAAAATCCAACTCGAATTGATTTAAAGCAAATCTTATCTTGAGTTGCTTTAAAGCAAATCCATATCCCACTTTTCTAGCTACAAAAATCAACATAATTTAGGTGGTTATGCATACAAATTGAAATATCAGAAAAGTGATAAACAATAAAGCAGTTAGTAAAATATATACCATAAAGCTTTCTTTCCATGCTGTGAAAATCTGGAATCGTACTGGAGTTTTGAGCTGTTGATCACCAATGGACAGATGACATTATTGGGCATGTCAACTCCTCTCCTGTTTGGCAAATCCCAATAACTCCTAATTGTGTCCTTGACATCTTGTCTAGGATTGGACCGACCTTCGCTGGTTAGAAAATGTTCTTGGCTAAGCCTCTTTGTCAGAATTCACTCATGCGTAACTGCTAGAATAAGTGGTTCTGCTGCAGAAGCAATTGTATCGTTTACTTTCAAATTACAGAAGTAGAGCTAGCAATAAGTATCAGTTATTCTTGCGATTTATTTTGATCTTTTTGGCTTTCCTTGAATAACAGGTGCCTCTTATATTGGGTGTTTGGGGTGGCAAGGGACAAGGAAAATCGTTTCAGTGCGAGCTTGTTTTTGCAAAGCTAGGGATCAAGTAAGTCAGACGTTCTGCTGAAGACAGAGGCTTTCCTCAAAGCAAGTCCTTCTGAATTGAGTTTCTTTATCAGTCAAACGCTATTGGCCATATCAGAACATATTTAAATAATTGCAACGCTAAAGCTGAATTGAGTTTCTTTATTATAGCTTTTTATTGTAAACCCAATCGTTAGTTCAACACATCAAAAATATATTTCTCTCATTTTAGCAAGGAGGCTGAGTAGAGGTTTGGATGAATGGGATTAACAGTTTTCTTTTTGAAACTGTACATTCCACCAATATTGGCCTCTCAGGGAGTACTACAATGCCGTGCCAATGTCACTCTCTGAACTAGTATCCTTTTAATGGACCAGACCTAATTGGAAAAATTACCACATGCAGAAATGTACTCTACAACTAGCATTTAACTAGGGCCAAAAATTTTGAAAAATATTCAATAGCAGGGTATGATTAAGGTTGAATCCAATTTTTTACAAGTTCATATCTTAAAACCTCTTATTTTTCTGTTGAATGCAGTCCCATTATGATGAGCGCAGGAGAATTAGAGAGTGGAAATGCAGGTGAACCTGCAAAACTCATCAGGCAGAGATACAGGGAAGCTTCTGATGTAATCAAGAAAGGAAAAATGTGTGCCCTCTTCATAAATGACCTTGATGCAGGTGCCGGTAGAATGGGTGGAACTACACAATACACGGTCAACAACCAAATGGTGAATGCAACTCTCATGAATATTGCAGACAATCCTACAAATGTTCAACTACCAGGCCAATATAACAAAGTTGAGAATCCTCGGGTACCAATTATTGTTACAGGAAATGATTTTTCTACTTTATATGCACCTTTGATTAGAGATGGACGGATGGAAAAGTTCTATTGGGCACCTACCCGAGACGATCTCATTGGCATTTGCAGAGGAATTTTCAGAGCAGACGATGTGCATCTTAATGCTATAGCCAAATTAGTAGATATGTTTCCTGGTCAGTCAATAGGTAAGACCAACAGCACCATGAATATCTTATGACTCGTAATGACTTCAAGCTTCTCTAACCTTAAATTAAGACTTTCATTCTAACCTAATTTAGCAAGTAAAAACCTAGGGTGTTCTGTACATGATGTCATCATATTTGGTGGCATGTGATGAAAATAAGAAGATCCAGATTTTGTGTTTTAAACAAATATACTGACTCAAGTTTTCCGGTTTATATTCCAGACTTCTTTGGTGCTCTAAGGGCTCGGGCGTATGACGATGAGGTGAGGAACTGGATCAGCAATGTCGGTGTTGGGAATATAGGGAAGAAATTGATCAATTCAAAAGAAGGCCCACCTGCATTCAAGAAGCCTCTGATGACTATGGATAAGCTAGTTGAATATGGGCACATGTTAATCCAAGAGCAGGAAAACGTTAAGAGGGTTCAATTGGCAGACAAATATCTCAAAGAAGCTGCTCTTGGAGATGCTAATGCCGATGCAATAAATCAAGGAACATTCTTTGGCGAGTAAGCAAGTCCTTTGGTGACCGTGTTGGTGAGTAAGCAACGTCACCTGTTTATGTTTGGTTGTATGAACACTCATTATTTTACAATTTACTTGTAAATGTAAATCCACATCAAAAGACCAAAATGAAATCTTTATTGATGAACTTATATTCATTAATTTTGTAGCCTCTCTCAAGCAGAGGTTTAACCTGTGACTCCATATACAATCCTTTATTATATACATGGTTCTGTTTTGTATCTGAATCCCAACAGATGGAAATTATTTCTATACTCTTATGCACTCTTGGTATTCTTGAGGGGCTGCAACTTGAGAACATGTTGGAGATACAGTATATAAGAAAATATAGCCCAGAAACTATTGCAATTGACTCTAGCAATGTACAACTCTTTTTATTCACGCATATAGATAACTCCCAGCTGTATATGGTAGGATTCTGATGCATGTATTTTAGTTCACTCTGTTGTATGTACACTGTGTATGCAATATAAGACCAAGATCTGTCTCTCAAATGTTTCTCTATCTGTATATTGCATACTCACCCTTTTTATTTAGTTGAGATGAAAAACCTGCTGTTTAAACAGGAGTGCATTGACCAATATAGCCCAGAGACTAATGCAATAAATGCAATTGACTCTAGAAATGTACAACTCTATTTATGCCCGTGTATAGATAACTCCCAGCTGTATACGGTAGGATTCTGATGCAT
The DNA here is from genome assembly GCA_007258455.2 of Sequoia sempervirens. Taxonomy (NCBI): domain Eukaryota; kingdom Viridiplantae; phylum Streptophyta; class Pinopsida; order Cupressales; family Cupressaceae; genus Sequoia; species Sequoia sempervirens. The sequence continues at coordinate 124,808,424 of VDFB02271358.1, forward strand.
GTAATGTAGTTTACTCTGTTGTATGTATACTGCATATGCAATATAAGACCAAGATATGCCTCTCAAGAAAACAGGTATATATGTTTCTCTGTCTGCATATTGTAGATTCACCCTTTTTATTTAGTTGAGATGAAATACCTGCTGTTTAAACAGCCAGCGCACTGACCAATATAGCCCAGAGACTAATGCAATAAATGCAATTGACTCTAGCAATGTACAATTCTATTTATGCCCGCATATAGATAACTCCCAGCTGTAAATGGTAGGATTCTGATGCATGTATTGTAGTTTACTCTGTTGAATGTATACTGTGTATGCAATATAAGACCAAGATATGCCTCTCAAGAAAACAGTTATATATGTTTCTCTGTCTGCATATTGTAGATTCGCCCTTTTTATTTAGTTGGGATGAAAAACCTGCTGTTTAAACAGTCAGTGCACTGACCAATATAGCCCAGAGACTAATGCATTAAATGCAATTGACTCTAGCACTGTACCAACTCTATTTATGCCCGCATATAGATAACTCTCAGCTGTAAATGGTAGGATTCTGATGCATGTATTGTAGTTTACTCTGTTGTATGTAATCTAAGACCAAGATATGTCTCAAGAAACCAGGTATATATGTTTCTCTGTCTGCATGTTTAGACTCACCCTTTTTATTTAGTTGCGATAAAAAACCTGCTGTTTAAACAGCCAGTGCATTGACCACAATACACTGATTGTATCAGCTCTTTCAGGTCAATGCACTGGCTGTTTATATAGGGACACAGGCTGCATTGACCACAATGCACTGATTGTATAAGTTCTTTCAGGTCAATGCACTAGCTGTTTATATAGGGACACAGGGTGCATTGACCACAATGCACTTATTGTATAAGCTCTTTCAGGTCAATGCACTGGCTGTTTATATACGGACACAATGCACTGATTGTATAAGCTCTTCAGGTCAGTGCACTGGCTGTTTATATAGGGACACAGTGCATTGACCACAATACACTGATTGTATAAGTTCTTTCAAAAAATTCTTAAATTTTTTTCCTGTGGAAAATTGTCTCAACTGCATGAATATGGAGAAGCTAGCTTTGATCAGTATTGAACTTTGACCTTCTTTGTGATACTGCTCTTTCTTTTTCCTCTAGGAGGCCTCAATCTGCTTCAGTTGTGAAAGAGCATATTACTATTCTTATGATACACCATGTATTGTAGCAATGAATATCCCAGGTTTGTGCATAATGCCTTGCTGCTGCAGCTTGCAATTAGAGGAAATAAAATTCAAATATCACAATTATATTGTTTATTTTCTCACGTCTTTTTTAATTAAGTGTAAAGATGGGTTTCTAAAAGGGCCCAATTTTAAAAGGGCCCAAACCCTTTTACAAAGAGAAGATTAGATAAAGTATTAGAGCTTAAAAGACAAACATGAAACTGCTACATGGATCAGCAGCATAAATGCTGAAAAACAACAACTAGCACCACATCACTAACAAATAGCACAAAACCAAGCACCCAAAATAGGCTTGAAACCATAGAGTTCCAAAGAGCCCTAAACACTAGCAACAATCCTTCAGTTGAATTGCCAAAGTAGATTTTCTTCTTGACCATTTGCCCTTTATTGATAGTGAAACCTAAGTCAAAATTATTTAAAGGACTTTTCGAACACTTTTGTGCTTGAATATACCCTAGTAAATGGATCCGCCATTTCTCTTTTATCCTTGATTGAAGAAGGTGAGCAAACTACCTTCACCCCACTAACCACTTCCAAAACCTCAAATCTGAAGAAGCCATGCCCTCAAGCCCCTTCAAAACCAAGTTGATTTCACCCTCCTCCAAACAAACCTCTTCCAACTTTACATTAACATCCTTCTTTCTGATAGACTCTTCCTTGTATTTACAACAACCTAGATACCTACATTCTTCTATGATTCAAAACCATCTAAAATTCCATCTTTTCCTTGGACCTCCTCCACTAGGGGGGTCACCTTCACCACCAAACTCCTATCAACCAATGCCTTGACGGTACCCCTTTTTCCAAGTAGTCACATTATCCATCTTCTTAGGATGGTTCCTCACATAATTGGCCACTCTATGACAATTAAAGAAGGCAAAAGGGGTATTTTCAAGTTCAAGAAATTGGGGCTAGCTACCAAACTTAGAAGAGGGATTAATAACAAAGGGAAGCTTCATACCCATACTTACACTCACATAGAATGTTCCTAGACTTGGTAACAATTTCACTAGTTATAAGCTTCCCAAAAGAACTAACAACACCTTTCAACACTTCATCTAATTCCTGATTCTCAAGAGGCAAGCTTGGGAGCCTAAGCTAAAGAGGAACCACATTTACATTCTCCATATTTTGGTTAAAGCCTAGGCTCCATTTTCTTAACAATAATCCCAATCTGCCCAAGAACCATGAGCCATCCAACAAAGTTCTAGCACAACCCTCATGGATAGAGAAGGCAATAAGAAAAACACTTTTAACCATCACATAAATCTCAACCTAGCCTCTCAAGTTATGTTTTATTTTGGTTGAGCTCTTGAAACATCAATAGTTAGCCTTGCACCAACATGTCAATAAATCTAGGGATTTTAAAGGGGGGGACCACCATCAACCCACAAAGGATCTTGTGGGATTAGAGAACATAGCTCAAAGAGATTTGAGGGTTGATACCTAATTTGTATGTGTTCTTGAACAAATCTACCCAAGAACCAGACTCCATCCCATGGGAAAACTTATGAAAAAAAGCTACCCATTTAGAATAATAGACTTAGAAATTTGGCCTTCTTGGCTTGACACAACATTATCATGAATTGTGAGCTCCATAAAAACCCCAACCACCAACTACCTCCCCTACATCCTTACTCAATGCACTAGAACAACACCCTATATCCCCTCTAGAGAGGGAAGGGAAAACACATCTTTCCATAGACCCTATACATGGAGAAGAAAGGGCCCCAACCCCTCTAGAATTATCTTGCTTCAAAAATCAACTACAACATGATCCTTATAGACTCTAGGATTTCCAACTTTGATCATGGGATAAGAGGGTAAGAGAAAGTCTTTCCATAGCCCCTATCATGAGCTACAAATTCTTGCCTCCTTGCTATCAATCTTGACAAGGATCAAAGGAACACAAATACCTTTCTTGGAAATAGGATAAGAGAAGGGAGAGAAATTACCATCTAAAACATGTCAAACATAGGAAATCTATTGGGCTTCCAACCAAATATCTAATAAGCATTTTCCCTCCTCCAATGAGTTGTTCCACTTGTCCTCAACTTCACTGAAATCTGTTAAAGATCAAATCCTTCCATTGCTATCTCCACCAATAATAGTGAATACATCTCAAGACATACATTACTATATATATTGTGGACTTTCGGAAGATGGTGAGACATCCATAAAATTGGGATAAATGAGGATTTTGGTACACATGATATCTAATGAGAAGATGATAGAGTATCAAAATTACCATTTAGAGACCATTAGTCAATTCTATATAACTTCCAATTCGAAGAGTGAAGGAAACTTCAAGGAGCTTAGGAGAAATTGGAATCAGGCTCAATTACAACACCATATCTTAACATTCTCCCACTTGTTGCATACATTGCATAAGGGTCAATCAATGAAATACATCATCATAACCATACATGAAACCACATGAATCTCCCACATGATATCATACTCCATCAAGATACTTGTAATAAAACTAAACTGGCCACCATCTCAAGAAAGAAATCCTCTCATCCTCCAATGTGCCACCTATGGAAGAAAAGGAACATGCCAAGGTGAAGATGCACCAATCCAAAGAACACAAGCACCAAATCCAAGTGATAACAAAGGGTCTGAGCTACTATCAAAGGTAAAAATCCCACATGATCAAAAATAGCATCCACAACATGTTCTAATACATCAAACCATCCATACCTCCTAGGTATCAAAAACAAAAGTAAACTCATGCCAATAACATATACAACCCTTAAATCGCAATCATGCTCCCCATATCAAACACATCAATGAAGAGCATACATATCCAGGAACTCTCACTATATGGGTAATGTCAAATCTGAAAATGATTATTTAATTACAACATTATAATAAATCAATTTATGCAATGGTGTACAATACCATATCCTAACAATGGTAAGGATGTTAGAAAATTGAAATAGATTGAATAACCCAAGGATCTTTATAAGAGAAATTCAAAGCTACATAAACTGGAAAAACATAAATAATCTATATTAGCAACTCTGAGAGATATGCAATGCCAGGATGATAGAATTGTATTAAGAGCTTCCAAGATTAAAAAAAAAAATGCAAGCTAGGTAGTGAGTCTATATAGAACTAAGGAGTGGATGGAGGTGGCAAATCAACCAATGAGAATTGACCACCAATAACCACCAACAATAAATAAAGTGATGAAAAAGTAAATAGTCCACCCTTAAAGGGTGGAGAAAGCTCATCACATATCTCCTAGTTATTAAATGATTAAATCAATTTATTATCCTAATAAAGCTAAATAAATGTGTAGGAAAAACCTATAACTAAGGGAAAAATAAATATCCCACTAGGAAAAAAACCTACACCAACACCCCCCTTAAGCACAACTTAGGAGGATGTAAAAGATGATGGGTCCCAACAAATGAGGCCATGTTAGGTACCCATGTACATATAAAATTTCTCAAAGAAGAAGCTCCCCCGAAAATAGAGAGAGAACGCCCCCCTTGAATAGAGAGAGGAGAAGAAGAAGAAAAACTAAGTAGTGCCCCCCTCCCCCAAAGAGATTGAATGGTAGATGCTCACAATTGGATGCAGAAGATGGTCCACGACTGTCGAACAATATTCCTCCCCTTAGGAAGAAACAAAACCAATGACATATGCAAGCTATCTCCCAAGTCTTGAAAGGAATATGTAGGAAGAAAGTGCAAAATGTATTCTCTAAACTTGGTTCAAGTGTCCCTATGTCGACGTTGAAGGCTGTCACAATCAAATTAGGCGTTCTAGGCCACATTGCTAAAAATAAAAAATTAGAATCTCCTAGAGGCTGATGTAGAACACAAGCCAAATACTCAAGTATCTCCTCTAAAGATGTCTCCTCTAAATGTTGATCCAAAGTATCCACACTCATGTCAAACTAGAACAAATGATTATGTAGAGAATGAACTAGACGGTCAGAGTGTTCCCTCACAATAAATGAAGAAGAATCAAATTTGTCAAAAAGAAGATGAATACAATCAATAGTGTCTCCCAAATCTGCATTATGTGTCTCCATAAACAAGTTTGAAATACATGTCAAGAGATCATCCCACAAAGTTGAAACGGGAAGACTATGGATGTCATGCTGCAAGGAATCACTGGAAGCTTTCAAAGAAGCAACATTGGACTCTATAGTAGCAACAAATACAAGGACCAAAGAGTTGTCCTCAAAGAGAAGATTTATGTCCTCAATAATATCAACTAGATCTGAAATGAGGGACTCTACAAATAAACACGAGATGTCTAGTAGAAATTGGTCCCAATATACTGAATCCAAAAGACATAAGTGGCCTTGCTGTAGTGAATCATTGGAAAATTTCAAAGAAGCATCTTTGAACTCTAAATTTGTAACATGTATTGTTGATGGGCTATCAATGAATTGATCATCCACACAAGATGGGGCAACATAAGTCTCAGCATCATCCACAAGAGCCCGACTCTCCAAGGAAACGTCACTTCTAGATGAAGATCAAATGTCTCCATACAACTATTGGATGATATTCCAAGCAATGAAAGGGCACTCAGTGTGCTCTATGTGATGTAGAGTATCCTCAGAAATAGTAAGACATATTAGTCCATAGATCATGTCATTATTGTTAAACCATGCATTCTTTTGATCATAGTCACTTGGCTCAAGAACAAGTCCAAGGAGATAGGGCAGTAGATCTTGCTCAAAGCAATAATTCTTTATCCCTTGTTTCCAATAAAATAGTTCTCTAAAGTTAGCTTTACAATAGAAGGATGAAAATAATGTTTAAGAGACATGATTAACCCCTATAAATGGAACTTCATCTTAATTCATGATTACAAAGTGCATGTATAATCCCCCAAGAATGAGTGCAAAAGACACCAAATAAGAACATCAATACACTCCCACCCTTTTCACTATTATCAAAAATTACCCCGCCCCCCAAAAAATATTATAAGGTTGACACTTTATAGTTTAGTGTGTATACAAAGCCTTTTCCAATATGCAATGCTTAATAAGCCCACAATGGTTAAAAATATAAATTATGATATAAAATGAATCTAAGACAAAATTTGAAAAAAAAATAGCCTTATAGAGTAGTGCTCTTCAATACCTTTCCAACACCTATTTGTTTCTAAAAAATGGAGCTCCAAGGTGAAAGTTATGATTTTTTTGAAGAAATTTGCAACAAACAGCTTCAACTTGCAATATTTGATAGAAAATGGCAAAAAAAATATTTTCAATACCTCTATCGATGAAAACTTCTTATCTCCAACTTTTTGACAATATCTCATTTTCTAAAAATAGACACCGTGGCGAAAAGTTATGATTTTCTTAAAAAAATGGTTGAATTTAGCCTACAGTGATGACCCTCCTAGCAAAATTAAAAATTTACCAAAAAATAATGTCATCTAAAATGGACAAATTTTATATGAAAATAGGGGTTTGTGGGCCATCTAAGTGCAATGGCAAGGTCTATTTAGGCCGAAAATGCTCTAATAAAAAATTATTCACCAGATCTAAGCTTCAAACCCTAGTTTACAATATATCAAACGGTAACCAAATTGAGTGAAACAAAAGAAAGATTTGACTTTTTTGGACATTCTAAACTCAATAGTGAGCTTATATTTGCACTAACATGCTCTAAAATAAACTTGTAATACAAAGCCACAAAGAGAAAACTCCAGATTTGGTATTTTTATCAAGTTTTTTTATTCTCCAAGTCAACATATGATGCAAGAGAAGAGCATACTCAATTTTTCAAGATCTCGCATAAAAAGATCAAACTCTCAATTAGAAATCTATGAAATTAGAATTTTCAAAACAAAAACTCTGGTACCATGTTTGAAATCTGAAATAGAATGAATAACTCAAGGAAATTTATAAGAGAAAATCAAAGCTACATAAATTGAAAAAACATAAACAATCCATTCTAGCAACTCCGAGAGATATGCAATCTCAGGATGATAGAATTGCATTAAGAGATTTTAAGATGAAAATACAAGCTAGGTAGTGAGTTTATATAGAACTAAGGAGTGGATGGAGGTGGCAAATCAACCAATGAGAATTGACCATCAATAACCACCAACATTAAATAAAGTGATGAAAAAGTAAATACTCCACCCTTAAAGGGTGGAGACACCTCATCACTTTATCTCCTAGTTATTAAATGATTGACTCACTTTATTATCCTAAGCAATCTTAATAAATGTGTAGGAAAAAACTATAACTAAAGGAAAAATAAATATTCCACTAGCAAAAAAAATCTACACCAATAAAGGACAGGTCTAAAAGTTTGAAAAATGCAAACGAAGAGTAGGGGAAGGATGGAAGGCATGATGGATGAATAATTCTAAAATTTTGGCATGGACCAAGGATAGATTTGGAATTAGATAAGAAAGCATGCTTGGATCGAGAACTCCAAAACTTTGACGACTGAAAAACACTTAGAAGACTAAGCATGTCTTCTAATTTGAATAATTTGGGGACCTTGTACAGACACTAGGGGATAGAAGAGAAAGAATATGCACACAAATGGGACTAGGGGAGATGTGGAAAATAGGAAATGGGAAATTTGGTCCATAATATAGATTGTTACAAAAAGGGGACGTGATATCTCAATCCTTTTCCTTGTAAAATTTATTTAGGTGAATTTTTCATACCATGGGACCCTCCCATGTTGGCATACTATCCATTCAAGCCTTAAAATCCTAACCCAATTCCTTAGAAAAAATTTAGCACCCAAGTTAGTTTCAAAATTGTCCTTCCCGTAGTAGCATTCCCCTAGCAACCTTGAGCTCCAATCCCTGAAAGTTTACAAAAACACTTAAGTATTTCCTTTGTGTCATACTTTTGATCTTCCTCATCCCATCATGTTCTTCACTCTTTCCCCACTAGACTATCAAATTTCCCTTTTCCCAAGTACCCTTTGCATGTCATCCATGACTCCAAACTCATTCTTTTTAACTAAGTATTCCATCAAAGTCAAAGTTGTATCCATCCTTCTACCCAAGTAATTGTTCCCTATTTTGGTCAACTCACAAATCCCAATGATTCCTTCACATAATTTATCAAAATAAAAATTTCACCCATCCCTTTACCTCAATACTCTTCCTTGTACATCTCTGAACTCCACAACTTGATAATCTCCCTTATAATTTCTATTAGAGTTAGAGATTTGGGCCTATCTTTAAATTGGTTACAAGTACGAGTCATATCTGAACCTCAATCCCCAACATTCAAACACTCCCTTATCTCATCAAATTTCTTGTTCAAACTTCCTCCATTCCATATACCTTAATAGTATGAATTCCTTGATACCCTTGATCCCTGATGCCTTCACCAAAGGTATGAGTCATAAGGTATCTAATGAGTGCATAAAATGAAACTTTAATTAATCTTTTTTATGTTTTAAAAGACTTTATTATATGTTAATTAACTATGCTGGTAGTAGACTATATGCTTAAATGTTTGTTTGATTTTTCCTTATATTTAACTAATTAGAGTATATATGAGAAATGGTATTTTGCATTAAATGTCTTTCTTTTTGAATGATGATTAATGATGAAATGTTTATGCAAGTTGATATATTTTGTTGTCTTGATTACATCATATCTTTGAGGATTTTATTCGGTTGATTAAGTGTTGATATTATGAGGTGGACGTGTTAAACTTCCTGTTTAACAGGTTTGAATTTTTTCTTGCTCATGATCGCTCCAGCTGGCTCCTAATGAGTGTTTTGAATTGACTTCTTCAATCGGTTTGAAAACTTCTTGTTCAACTATTATTATGTGGTGGATTTCTTTATGACACTTTTGGTTTTGTTTAAGTTTAGTTGTTACTGTTTTGCATCTTGGTGGGTTGTGCCAGCTTTTTTATTCAAATAAGTGGATATTCTTATAAATATCCATCATTTGTATTAGTTTAGGAGTTAGTTAATATTTCACTTTAGCATTGTAATGTGGATTATCTGCACTTTTGTACTACTTGCCTATTTTGGCCAATTGGAATGAAAATAAAGAGTTGATTTGAATCTCAATGTTTAAAGTCCCACTAGAGGAAGAGCAAGGCTTGCTCAACCGAAGGAGGTGACTTTTGTTATTTTCTTTGATTCAATTAATTTTTGCATTGTTCATCTCAGTTGGAAAAGAGGAATATAGATCTCCGCTAATCATTGCTAGTGAATGTGAATGCTTATATTCTTAGATTAAATTCATTGAATCCTTAGGATCATTCATTATGCTTTACTATAGATTTATATTCACCCATTTGTTGTAAATTTAATTGTTGTTCATGGATTTAGATTCATTGGTTATCTTAAATTGCATATAGCTTTAATGGAAAAGACAATGATGACCTATGGAAAGATGAAACTAAAGCTTATTTGGAATGTGTTCATGGAAGTTAGTGTTACTGCTTTCTAGATTAACATTTATTTTCTGCAAACATAATTAGATTCTTTTTTGCAAACATAATTCAATTATTTTCTGCAAACGTAAATAGATTTACTTTCCAAGTACATTTTAATTATGAGGCTTAGTTTAAAAGTAGATTTAGTTTTTAGCTTAATTCTTCCATGGATAAATTGCAAATAGGTCAAGTGAAGTATGAACTGAGTTATTGGAGTCTGAACAATCATTAGCAAAGAAATAAATTAGGACTAAGTCTTTAGAATTAGTTAGGAACCCATTGTTAAGATCAACTCCTGACAGAGGTATACTGCAACTAAAAGTCACTATTTACAATGCAAAACCCCCAATTTATGGAAACACCCTTATCGCATACAACTCTAAGACACACCTGATTCGATAATTGATAAATTAAATGATGCAAGAAGTGACATCAACGACCTTGCCCATCATTTTTGGCGCCATTTTTGGGGAATAAAAGATTTGGCTATTTAAGTGTGAAGCCTTAGTGTTGATAAGGAAGATAGTTTAGATTGTGGATGAGAAGATCTAGAGATCATTTAGGAAGATTCCTTCCATGAAATATCAATTTTGAACAAGAACAAGAAGTTCAGCAATATCATATTGAAAATCCACAAGTGAATTAGGAACAACATCAAGAAGAAATGGGTGATCAACTGGGTAATGATCCTCCACCGAACAATAGGACCTTTTTTTATCCTGTTAATTTGAATGTACGGAATGATGAGCCTCCTATGAAAAACATTTCACCTTTTGTATTACCTACCTTTAGAGGAAAAACTTATGAGGATCCTGACCAGTTTCTCTTTGAGTTTAAAGTTTTATGTCAGACCTATGACTATACAGCTAATAATCAGAAGTTAAAACTATTTCCTTCTACATTGAAAGAGTTAGCTTTATGCTAGTTCATGGGTTTAGGTGCAGGAACAATTTCAACTTGGCAGGAAATGGAAACTAAATTTTTGGATAAATATCAAGATTATTGTTGAGGAAGAGAGAGGAAAGAAGAATTGTTTCGAATGAGACAATTAGAAGATGAAAGCCTAGAAGATTATGCTAATATATTTCAGTTTGTGCATAACAAGTGTGGTAATGGTTTAGATAATGAGATTAGTAAATAAATAAATTCTGAAAGGAATTGATAATGAATCTAGAGAATCTTTGAATCTTATGGGAAAAGGAGACATCAATAAACTTTCTTTGGAAGAAATTATTGAGATATCTAGAAACTACTCTAGAACTAGAGTAGGGACTAGAAATGCCCGAAGAAACAAAGTTCTTACTCCTGATGTATGTCAAGTCATGGAAGAAATTTCCAATTTGAAAATTGATTTACTCCTTCATCTTAACATGCAAGGAGATAAAAAGACTACTGAGCCTTTATCCATTTATTGTTCCAAATGTAGAGGTAAACATCTTTTGAGAGAGTGTCCATTAAATCAAATTGATCTCTGTGAAATCTGTGAAAACATCATGCAACAAGTTCTTGTAACCTCCTACTTGGAATTAAGAATCATTTAAAGAAACAACCTGAAGTAGAGGAAGAACTTAACTATGTTGGACAAAGACCTCAAAATTCAGGATATAATTCTAGTCAAAGGCAATATGGTCCTAGAGCCAATTGGAATCAAAATCCTTGGTCAAATTCAAACCAATGGACTCCTCCTTACCAAGCACAACCACCACCTACATTCTGGGGTCAACCTTAATGGATGAATCCTCAATGGAATCAACCACAATGGCAACCAAATCAGTCTTAGTGGCAGCCAAACCAACCTTAGTGGCAACAAAATCAAACTCAATTTCAACCATGGAAAAATCAAGGACCAAGGTGTCCTTGGGGATAATCATCTCCATTGATCACTGGCCCTAATCCTCCAAATGAACAAGGAAACCAACCTCAGTTACCAACACAACCTTTTTCAAACCCGAAAAACAATTGTAATGATGCCAATCCTCCTACTTTGAATGTGATAGATGCAAATGATATTCAGCTGAGGAATTGAAATGTTCAATTCATACCAAATGTTAGAGATCAAGAAAGTGAGAAAGAAAAAGAGGATTCAAACAAAAATCAAACTTCTAATGATGAACAAAAGGTTAGGCAAGCACCTTATCCTGAACGTTTAAAAACACAAGTAGCTCCTAACAAATCTCAACCAAACTATATGAATGTGGTAGATTCTCAACTTCTTCGTGAGCTGAAAAAGATCAATATTGAGATACCATTATTGTAGGCTATTAAAGATATACCAGAAATAAACCAGTTAGCAAAATCCCTTTGTATGAAAACACTGGGTAGGAAGAAGAAATTACGTCCTACAATTCAAATAGGGACTAAACTCATTGATGTTTTATCAAGAAGATTACTACCTCATAAATATAATGATCCTGGTAGTCATGTGATAACCTTAAGTATTGGAGGGATTGAGATAACCAATGTACTAATTGATCTAGGAGCAGCTATCAATGTCATTACATCAGACACTGTTGAATTATTGGGTATGACAATTGTTCAACCCACAACAATTGTTTTATAGTTGGAAAATTAATCTACTACTAAGTCTAAGGGTATTATTGAAGATATTATGGTTACTATTGATACATGGGATTATCTAGTTGACTTTTTAGTTCTCGAAGCTAGAAAGAAAAATTTTGGTTAGCCAATCATCTTAGGTAGACCATGGTTGGCTACTGCAGTAGCATTGATAGACTGTAGATCAGGAAGTATGATTATTTCTAATGGTCAAAAACAGAAGGAGTTATCACTCTTTCCTCCTGCTCAACCATCATTTCAGCCAAACGCTCAACTTTGGGTTGATGAGGATATGGATTCAAAGGGAGATGGCATTTTAGAATTAGCTATGGTTACCTTGGTAGAACATATTGAAGAATATGAGAAACAAGATCTTAATTTTGAAAGGATTTGTCAAGAAATAAAATAAAATTTGTCAAGTACATTAGCAAAATTCACACATTTTTCCCTTAAATACACTTATTGGAGATCCATCTGATTCTAAAAATAAAACTAAGGAAATAATAGTAGCAGGGGATAAGCCTCTTTTCATCAATTCATCTTTGTCTTCTTTCGAAGAAAAAGAATTGAAGCAGACTTTAGAAAATCATTCTGAAGCATTTTCGTGGGAGTACAAAGACATGAGAGGTATTCACCCTTCTATTTGTATGCATCATATTTACACTGAAGATATAAAACTAGTAAGACAAGGTTAAAGAAGGATCAATCCTAGTCTATGGGATATTGTGAAACAAGAGATAGAAAAATTGCTAAAAGTAGGATTTATTTATCCAATATTTGATAGTCAGTGGGTTTCTCCATTGATTATTGTTCCTAAGAAAAATAGAAAATGGCATGTATGTGTGGACTATAGAGAATGAAACAAATCCACTAAAAAATATCATTTCCCTTTATCATTTATTGATCAAGTATTGGATAATCTAGCTGACAGTAATTATTTCTCTTTCTTAGATGGATTTAGTGGATATAATCATATCCAAGTGGCTCCTGAAGATCAGGATAAGACTACCTTCACATGTCCTTGGGGAACATATGCTTATATAGTATTACCATTTGGACTATGCAATGCACCAGCAAATTTTTAAAGGGTTGTCCTGGCAATTTTTGCAAATTTGACTACCTCATGTGTAGAAGTTTATATGGACGATTTCACAGTTCATGCACAAACATTTGAGGAGGCACTTAAGAGCTTGAATAAAGTGTTGCAAAGATGTAAGGATCTTAGGTTGTCCTTGAATCATGAAAAGAGTTCCCTTATGATGACAGAAGGTATTGTTCTGGGGCATCACATCTCAAAAGAGGGGATAAAAGTTGACCCCAAGGAAATTGAAGTCATTCAGAAGATTGAAATCCCTACAACTCAAACTGAAGTTCGTAGTTTTCTTGGGCATGTTGGTTACTATAGGAGATTTATTGAAGGGTTTAGTAAAATCGTTGAACCTTTATTTACATTGCTCAAGAAAGATGCAGAGTTTCTTTGGACAAGTGATTGTCAAAAATCATTTGATATAATTAAACATGCCTTAACTACTACTCCAATTATCAATGGACCTATTTGGGGAGTTCCATTTCACATACATGTTGATGCATCTAACTTTTCTATTGGTGCAGTATTGGGACAAAAAGATGAAAATGAAGCAATGCATGCAATTTACTATATCAGCAAAATTTAAATCCTACTGAGAGGAACTACACAACAACTAAAAAAGAATTCTTAACAGTAATATATGCAATCAATAAATTTAGGCATTAGATTACTAGTTACAAGGTATTTATTCATACAAACCATGTTGCTATTAAATATTTGATGAATAAAGTTGTTGTAGGAGGAAGAATCATAAGATGGCTATTGTTGTTACAGGAATTTGATATAACAATTGTTGATAAGCCTGGTAAAGATAATGTTGTTGTTGATTTCCTGTCTAGAATTTTTTTGGAGGGTAATCAAGAGCCAGTGGATGATACATTTCCAGATGAACAATTGTTTGCAATATCAATTCATCCACCATGGTTTGTTGATCTTGCAAATTATCTAGTAACAAGGAAGTGCCAAGGAAGTGCCCAAATTATTTCAATCCTAAGTAGAAAAAAAAGGTTAATTCATGAAAGCTCTAGGTTTCAATGGATAAATGGTTTGTTATTTAAAATGTGTCTTGACCATGTTCTTCACATATGTGTTGTTGAGATAGATGTTTATGATGTTATACATGCTTGTCATCATGAGCCAGAAGGAGGACATTACTTAGTAGTCAGAATCGTTCATAAAATATTAGGAGCTGGTTATTTTTGGCCATCTATGAAAAAGGATGTTTCATTCTTTGTGAAGCATTGTGATGAATGTCAATGCATGGGAAGACCTACACCAACAATGGAGATGCCATTACAACCTCAAATAGCCTTGGAACCATTTGAAAAATGGGGAATTGATTTTGTGGGACCTGTTGATCCACCTTCCAGAGGACAACAATATATCTTAGTTTGCACAGATTATGTCATGAAATGGGCTAAAGTGAAAGCTTTACCATCAACAAGAGAAGACAAAGTGGTTGATTTCTTGCACAGGCATATTTTGCAGAGATTTGGTGCACCAAGAGAGATAGTTTCAGATCAAGGGTCATAATTTGTGTCTACTATGATGGAAGCATTTATGCAAAGGTACCAAATGACACATAGAAAATCAATGACATATCATCCTCAAGCAAATGGACAAGTGGGGGTTACTAACCGAGAATTAGAGAATGTTTTGACAAAAACTGTTTCATTAAGGAAGACAGATTGGGCAGAAAGGTTAGATGAGACAGTCTGGGCATACAATACAACCTGGAAAACAACTACTGGATTCTCTCCATATGAATTAGTATTTGGAAAAACTCCAATAATGCCTATTGAATTTGAATTGCAGACATTGAAGATAGCATTGGATATTGGTATTGACTTTCGTGAAGCAGAAAAAGTAGAATTCTACAATTGAATTGACTTGATGAGATGAGAATGGAAGCTCTTTAGCATACAGAGATAATTCAGAAGCAGAGGAAGGAGTGGCATGATAAAAAAATTGTGACAAGACAATTTAAGAAGGGAAATTGGGCATTGTTATTTGACTCCAAATTTCAAGAGTTCAGAGGAAAATTTCATACAAGATGGTTGGGACCTTATGAAATTGATGAAGTTTTTCAAAATAGAGTAGTTCAATTGATACCAATAGATGGAGAAAGAAGGGTCATGCTAGTTAATGGTCATCGTTTAAAAATGTACCACAAACCTACATCAAAAGAGGAATTTGTAGCAGAGTTGCAGAATAGGATTGAACATTTTCTCATGGAAGATATTCCTTCCATAAGAGAATGCACTTCAAGATAATCTTTTGAAAAGGTATGAATAAAGGAGGTAAATTGAAAACTAGAAATGGTGGTTTACCTTCTGAAGAAAGGAGATAGATTGAAAACTAGAAATGGTGGTTTATCTCTTAAAAAAAAGGATGGCTAAAAACCAAAAATGGTAGTCTCTTGATGACTCCTGATGGATCCCGATGACTCCTAATGGCTCCTAACGACTCCTTATGACTTCTGACACTTCCAAGGTTCTCTATAATAAATGCTCTAGTTAATTCCTAGCCCTTTTTTACTAACTCGTTGGAATTAAGGCCAGCTAGGTTAATCCATTCTCTGATTGACTCTTGCATTTAATGAAAAGGTACACATTTATTGTGAATGTCATTTTCAAAATATTACTTCTAATTTAGTTAATGTGATGTGACATTAAATGAATTTTTTGAGCATAGATAACTTCGTCGTAGTTATCAATTTTATAATAAATGAGTCATAATCATTTGAAAATCTAGCGGAGATATAAGGGTTTGATATTAAAGTGACTGCTGCAATAAATGTAAGTAATAAGAAATATTTCATATCAATTCGGAATGAGTGTGTTGATGTCATCATCACCACCAACCATCCAAGTTATAATTCAAAAGTACTGGCTAATACGTGCAAAACATTCACAAGGAATGAGGTGGAGTAAATGATTAACGTCTTAACACGATGTGCATTTTTTGTTTTTGAAAATTGTTGCGTCTGTGGAAAGAGGCGTTATTTTCATTTCACTCAAAGAGTTGCATCCACCATTGTCTCTAATAAAAATTGAAGAAGTAAGGGAAAATGGGGTAGAAAAGGAATTCAAAATCAGAAAACTTCATTCTTGATCCTAAAACGGAGAGATTGCTAAGGGAAGTAGGATGGCTTGAGTTCATACAAATGTACAAAGGATTCAAACTTGATTTTGTTGAGGATTTTGTGATGAAATTTCATGTGAACATCACCAGGATAAGAGGAGAAGTAATTGAAGTTACCCCTGCTGTTATTAGTGAGCTCTCTAAAATTCCAGCTGAAGGTGAACTAATGAACAAAGGACATGTGGGTTTTGAGGAATTGGTGTCTGCATTCCACGAAGAACTAGGAAGGAGACTAGAAATCCAGTGGCATAAAGGAAGTCAAAAGGGAGTTGCTCACAGTAGTCTAGAAGAACCGTGGAAAATAGTCATAACCTAGTTAATGAATTTTTTCACCTGCGAGGGTCAGTACAGCACAATTATAGGGCTAGGAATGTGTATGCTCACGCATTTAAGGTATGGAAACACAAGGCATTCTGCAAGAATTAATCTTCCAACCTTTTTATTCACACAAATCTCCTCTATGTTAGATAGGGTAAAGTCTAGAGGAATTTCGTCCTTTAGATTCCATAGCTTAATTCATTTGATTATCAAACATCATTTCATGAAGGAGTCTAGAAAAGAGGGGTGGTTGTAATTTCTATTAACCCCCATTGCTAAAATTGGAAATAAATCTAAAAAGGGAACCACTGTAAAAAAGTTAAAAATTGAGAAAGGGGAATCTTCTGAAAAAGTACAGAAAAAGGGAAAAAGAAAGCTATAGGAAATTGAAAGAGAAACCTAAAGTACAGTGAAAAGAAAAAGGAATGCGTCACCACAGGAAAACCCTAATGTTGCTAATTTTGATGCCAATGTTCCAACTTCCCTTGAAAACTAGTTGAAACACCTAAGGCCACTCAAGATACCTTGAAAAATAGTGAGGAAATCCAAGAGCCTGTTTGTTCTCCTGAACAACCCGAAAGTCCTCCTGAATCCCCAATTCCATCTCCACAAAAATCCCTTGTTCAAGTGTCTCATGGCTCCCCATCTCAAAAACAATCCCCTGATATGCAAGAAGAAGATAACCCTATTAGAGGATCTGATGAATCGTCTTCACCTCCTATTTTGGTTTTTAGAAGAAGAAAAGGAAAAGAACCAATAAATGAACAACAAAAATCCCCTCAATTGCAAGAAGAAGAGGAAGAAGAAGAAGAGGAGGAGGAGATGGCTAAAGCTATGGTAGTTTCTAGAATGCAGGTAGAGTTGGATGAGGAAAGAAAAAGAATGTAATTTTTTGAGGAAAAGTTAAGAATAAAGGAAGATTAACTGCAAAAATTTGTGTCCAAAATTGAGAAACTAGAGAAGGAGATGATAGAAAAAGAAAAAGTTTTGCAAACACAATTAATTCAAATAGAAGAGGCCTTACAATAGGCTAATTCACAAGCATTATCTCAAACAAAGGAAACAACAAGGCTTGATGCTATATAAATAGAGAGATTGAAAGCTAAGTTGCAATAGAAAGAAGAGGAGTTAAAACAACAATCAAGTAGATTGCATTATCTTGAAGCATCTACTTTTTGAGATCCAAAGAAATACCTCTTCCTTACAACACTCGAGCTTAAACATGAGAACACCAATTGAAGAGCCAAAATCAGCAACTAGAAAAAGAGAGAGATTAGGCGAATGAAAGATTACAACAAGTAGTAGAGCTCTCCTCTGCAATGTTATCAACGAGGAAACCTTCGGAATTATATGCAATGTTCTTGAGGGAAAGGTTTTTACAATGGAAAATTAATCAATTGGTTTTGAAAAGAAAGACATATTATAATGATGACTGAGAATTTCTTGAGGATTTCTACAACAACCATCCTACAGTTCAAAACCAAATGTTCGAGTACTTTCAGCATGGCTTCATTCTCAGTAATTTTCTAGTCTTTTCTAAATATATACATTGGAGAGTTACAAATTAGATCTTTTGTGTCTTTCTTACAAAATCAAGTTGAGTGGGATAACAAAATAGACCAATACAAGGAGGCATAGTTAAGATTGGGAATTCCAATGAGGAATGAAACACCTTGGTCCATGTCTTTCAGAGTCACCTTTAGATACTTTGTACAAGGAGATAATGTGAAACCTTTCCACAAAATGAATTTGAATGAAAGCATTAGAGTTTTTAGAAGTGTTCAAGAATATCTCCCACATAGATCCTTAACTGTAGCCGGGGAAAGATATAGCAACATTCCAGCATCACTCAGAAGGAGAGAACCAATCTCTCCAAGAAACATCACTTGGAGTCTCACAAGAGTGAGATCCTTGATATAGGTCATTCAGGAGCAGAATACAAATTGCGTAGGAATGATGTTTAGACCTCCATTGCCCATAGCACCAACACCTGCATTAAATACTCCACCATAGTTTATTGGAGAAAGTCTGAGGGATTGGTTGAGGACAATTGAAGAACAAAATGGATATGCTCAGTGAAGAACATTCCTATAGTATATGACTTATTGTGGTGATCTAGTTACCTAGTTGGAAGGTAGAAATAGGGATTTACCAGATCCTAAACCATGAGGACATGGTTGACAACAAAAGGGGGAGAAATGATGAGTGCATAAAATGACACTTTAATTAATCATTTTTATGTTTTAAAAGACTTGATTATATTCTAATTAACTATGCTGGCGGTAGACTATATGCTTGAATGTTTGTTTGATTTTGCCTTATATTTAACTAATTAGAGTATATATGAGAAATGATATTTTGCATTAAATGTCTTTCTTTTTGAATGATGATTAATGATGAAATGTTTATGCAAGTTGAGATTTTTTGATGTCTTGATTGCATCATATCTTTGAGGATTTTGTTTGGTTGATTAAGTGTTGATATTATGAGGTGGACGTGTTAAACTTCCTATTTAACGGGTTTGAAATTTTTCTTGCTCCTGATCGCTCCAGCTGGCTCCAAATGAATGCTCTGAATTGACTTCTTTAGTCAGTTTGTCAACTTCCTATTCAACTATTATCATATGGCGGATTTCTTTATGATACTTTTGGTTTTGTTTAAGTTTAGTTGTTACCATTTTACATCTTGGCGGGTTGTGCCAATTTTTGTATTCAAATAAGTGGATATTCTTATAAATATCCATCCTTTGTATTAGTTTAGGAGTTAGTTAATATTTCACTTTAGCATTGTAATGTGGAATATCTGCACTTTTGTACTACTCGCCTATTTTGGCCAATTGGAATGAAAATAAGGAGTTTATCTGAATCTCAATGTTTAAAGTCCCACCAGAGGAAGAGCAAGGCCCGCTCAACCAAAGGAGGTGACTTGTGTTATTTTCTTTGATTCAATTAATTTTTGCATTGTTCATCTCAATTGGAAAATAGGAATATAAATCTTTGTTAATCATTGCTAGTGAAAGTGAATGCTTATATTCTTAGATTAAATTCATTGAATCCTTAGAATCATTCATTATGCTTTACTGTAGATTTATATTCACTCATTTGTTGTAGATTTAATTGTTGTTCATGGATTTAGATTCATTGGTTATCTTAAATTGCATATAGCTTTAATGGAAAAGACTGATGACTTATGGAAAGATGAAACTAAAGCTTGTTTGGAATGTGTTCATGGAAGTTAGTATTACTGCTTTCTAGATTAACGTTTATTTTTTGCAAACGTAATTAGATTATTTTTTGCAAATGTAAATAGATTTACTTTCCAAGTACATTTTAATTATGAGTCTTAGTTTAAAAGTAGATTTAGTTTTTAGCTTAATTCTTCCATGGATAAATTGCAAATAGGTCAAGTGAAGTATGAACTAAGTTATTGGAGTCTGAACAATTGTTAGTTAAGAAATAAATTAGGATTAAGTCTTTAGAATTAGTTAAGAACCTGTTGTTAAGATCGACTCTTGAGAGCTCCTGAAAGCTCCTGACAGAGCTAAACCGCAACTAAAAGTCATTGTTTACAATGCAAAACTCCCAATTTATGGAAACACCCTTATCACATACAACTCTAAGACACACCCGGTTCGATAATTGATAAATTAAATGATGCAAGAAATGACATCAACGACCTTGCCCATGAGTATCTCTTACCTCTAAATTCCCAAACTCTTGCACTTCTTACTTTTCAAACTTAACTACCCCCTACACATCTAAAACGATATTTGTAACTAGATTTGATGCAATGACAACTTGAAAAGGTTTTTCCCACCTAGAACATGTTGTTCAACATCTAGGCATAGATTTGAAATTGATTTCCAATGGTAAGGAAGAAAACCATACAACATTCTATAATGAGCCAATATGGCCCTGCAACTACCAAATCATATTCAAATGCAACCAAAAATTATTATTTATGTAGGAAGGTATAAATTTGAAGTTGAAAATAGTGTAAACATCCATACCCTAATTTATTGCAATGGTTGATTTCAAAGCCCAATATATTTGTTCCATAGCAATATCAACTTTCAAAAAAAATTATGGGCCCTTTGTCAACTCTATACACTTGAATCCACTTATTTTTAATTCTTAGAATGATGGTGAATACCATGAGAGTGATTTTCTCATGTTTCTAGGTATATTTGTAGATTCCAAAGGAATAATTTTTGTACATGAGCATTGAAGGAAATGATGGCTAAAGTGTGGGTGATCTCTAAAAAATTGTGTGGCCATGTTTCCTCTCTCATATTTGTAAGAGAACCAACCACGTCAAGGCTCCAGGTCATAGAGAGCCGAGAGCGGAGGGCTACCCTAACTTACCTCACTCTAAAGGGGTGTTTCGAATAGGGATCAAGAATGATGAGGACTATAAAGTACTTCAATCACCCATCCAACCCGAAATCCAAGATTAGGCTTGGCGAGCTAGTTTTCAGAGTCAATATTGTACCTCAAACAACTCTTTGTCTGAGGACGGCAACGTAGTTTTGGGACGATAGCACGGTGCATTGGCATCTCTCAGGCATGCCAACATCCATACGGCTAGAGGACAGAAAGTACAATATAAACTATCAAAAATTAAACTAACGACCTATCTAGTTATTCTTAAACAAACAAAATAGAACAATAAAGTACGAAAAGTACAAACAAAGATGATAGAGTAGATAGATAAAAACAAGAGTGACAAAGATGATCTCACCAAAGCGCCAATTCACCAACTAGCTCCAAATGCATGTTCATCTAAACATAAGAAAGAGGGGAAATGGTTGGGTGTATAGGAGTCTACCTTAGTCAGACCCCCGTTTTGGTGTTTCAACCTCCACAGACATCCAAATAGCAATGAGATAGAAATATGCGATAAAGAAGTAAAGAAAGTAGAGAATGAAATAAACACTACAAAACAGTAAAATGATACTCAACCAAATCACAAAGGAGAGGAGAAAAACGTTACCACCTCTACCCAAAATACCACTATCCAATGGAGGAGAATGTGGACTTGGCAAGGTCACCATAGCCTCAACTGTGATGAAAAAAGGTCTCGCAAGACTCCAAGCCCACGCTATTGTAGCTTGTCTTACACTTGCTATGTGGAGTTGATGGAGTGTTGCTGCTACAATGGAGCGTTGAAGTGTTGCTTGAAAGTGAAGTGAATTTTAGAGAGTGAAACAAAGTGTTTAGAAGATGCC
The DNA here is from genome assembly GCA_007258455.2 of Sequoia sempervirens. Classification (NCBI taxonomy): domain Eukaryota; kingdom Viridiplantae; phylum Streptophyta; class Pinopsida; order Cupressales; family Cupressaceae; genus Sequoia; species Sequoia sempervirens. Next base: position 124,830,394 of record VDFB02271358.1, read on the forward strand.
AAGAGATGGATTGAATGAAGAATGAATCAATTTGAAGGAAGAATGAGGAAGAATAAGGCATTTTCGGGTCGGTTGGTCGAAGAGGGACATTACAATTCATCTCCAATCAGGAGAGTAAACGCCTCTGCCAACTTTAGACGCAGGAATCCGTCAAGGATGACAACGCGTCACACAAATGTTTGTGCATCGTGTGCATGTCCCCAACAAATATTCTCTCATCAACACAACAAACAGATGCCAAGTGGAAGGAAGGCAGTTGGGTGATGTGGTTTTTTGCCTTCGAATTTGATTTTCTAAGGTGAGGTTGTGTAAAAGGGGAATTTGCGTAAGGGGTGCAAATTTTCTCCTATACAATATTTAATGATATAGGCTGTTGATCTATAATTACATGTCATTTCTTCATTATAATGATTGGTCATTCACAATTTTCCACATAACCAAACTGTAGTTTATTCTAGAGTTTCAAGTTTTATTAATTTATTTGTCAATAGAGTTGTTCCTTAAGTTGCAAATAGGTAGCTTATGAAGCATATGTATATAATCACATGTATCATGTTGAAAGGCGCAAGACAACTGAGAGGGGGTTGAATCAATTGTCACCAAATTCAAACACAAAACTTCAAACATTTATCAATTTCTTATCCACCTAATTTTTTTATTAAGTTTGAACATGAAATGCAAATAAGAAAAAATAATATCAACACAAGAGACACTAGATTTATGTGGAAAACCCAATAAGGAAAAAACCACAATGAGGATTAGCTCACAATTTAAAGTAATTGCACAATTGAATACAAAGGGCTTACTGCCCAAAAGGACTCACTATTTGGATACAAAGGCTCACTACCTACATAAAGGACTCACTGTCCAACAGGGAGGCTCATTTCCTATAGATACAAAAGATTAAAGAAAGATCCACCACAAAAAATTACACACATTCGCAGCCTTGATCAGAAGAATTGTAGACATTGTCAGCTCACTGCTTTCAGGAATCTAACACATTAAAGTGCTGCTACCTTAATTCACTTTCACACAACTCTGCTTCTCAAATTTGTGGCTTGATTCATTCATTCACAACATCTTGACTTGTATTTATAACCTCTTCAACCTTAGAAACCTTTTGCAAGGTCGGCTACACACACTTTATTTCATAAACTTAAATTAGGTCGGCAACTCAACATTCCTGTGGTGGAAAGGAATGAGAGCAGACCAAACAAGCACTTAACCAAGACCCAAAACAATGTCTCGGATCAATCACACACTTCCTTAATTAATTCTTAATACTTCATATGAAGTGTAAGCACCAAGTTGGCCAAACCTAATGAAAACACAAATGAACTTTGAAGTACATGCTTCCACATCAAGAAGATAACATGCAAATGACGCAACACATCTCAGATTCCTTTAGACTCATCTGCATCAGCTGCAACAACCTTCAAACTCAGAATATTTCTCACCAATCCATCTAGACTGCACAGACACACACAACTCTAAAACTCAACTTCTAGAACACTAGACCATGAACATCTTTGCCAGAACACAAAGAAAACCATTAAAAGACATCGTCCAAATCCGCAAGACTTGAAACAAACCAGCAAAGGACTGCAGAGTAGAAACATTTCTCCCAATCCACAAACAAATAGCTTTGTCAACCCAGTTCACATACTTGTGAACACATCTTTCACTCTAGATCAAACCAGAAGCTACAAACCAGGAGATATCACCAAAAGATGCTCATAAACAACACCTTAGATCCGTTCAAGAATAGGATCAACATAGAAGAAATGTGGAGCACAAACCAGAGCACATTCTAAACACACACAACTCTAACTTCTCTATTTATTAATTTTCTCAAAAGCACTTGGTAACCCATCATATCAGCACATCTACAACATGATAAAGATAGCTCCATGTACTCACAACATCTCATCAGCATCTCAACTATACGTGCACAACCTGCAACATCCTATATTGTGTTGACATCAATGACAACACAACCAACCTTGCTCAAGCTTGCAACATATCCTTGGTATTTTTTGGAACTTTAGAGAGTTTTTAGGTATGAAGGTGTGGTAGGCCCTCTTTCTTGTTTAATTTTCTTCCACCATAGTTATTGGTGTGACCATAATAGGGATTTGATTAGTTTTGGTGCACTATACTTTATTATATATTTTTATTTATAATAATCTTGTTATAGATGAATGCTAGTGAATTTGGAGAAGGATTATTAAGTAGATGTGATTGTTATGCATCATAATTCTATAGGTATCTATTGTTTAATATTTTTCATGTCTAAATATAAATATATGATCCAATAAGGCATCAATCTTGAAGACCCTGGCCCTCCATATAAATCAAAATTTAACAAAATTAGTTACTAGTAGTTATAAGAAACTTAGGAATATGAATCACACATTATGTTCATGTTTCAAAAATACAACCAAGGAATATTATTAAGTGACTTTAAAGTATTATGTATTCAAAGAATCATTCCCAATGTGTTGATACTCTATCAATGTCTATTAAATGCTAATTGAAAACATTTTAAGGGATATACTACTATTATTACTTATAAAAACATGTGTAGAGTATTTTATCACTATAGGAGAGGTATTTTGTATCTAACTAGCCTTGATCTAGTGACAAATATAGGAATCAATTGTGTATCTAGGTATAGAACAATTGATGGTTCTATTTATTATATATTTTAATTGGTTTAAAAACCTATTAAGGATGCCTCTAGGAACACCCTCCTAAGTTTAAGATAAGATCAAAGTGTAGGATAGATTACCTACTCTCATTGGTTATCCTTTAACCATTTTGAATATATTGATGAACATTTGTTTTACCTACTTGAAGAAAAAACCTAGCCTTGAAGGTAGAAAAGAGTTCTAGGATTTAGGATCTAACAAGTTCAACAAGGAAATTTACTAAGTTTTCTAACTAATACACTTTTGGGATTTCCCACAATAGATGTCCAAGATTGACTATAGACCTCACAATGACCCTTAATTAATTATTATACTCAAGATGACATGTCCTCATGTGACCCACCTACATACATTAAATATGTTTTCTAAATTTCATATGCAATGAATCCCTAGAAAAATATTGTTTTACCCAAAGCATGTCATCCCACACCAAGGTGGACCACAACTTTTACAAAACATTAAACATTTTATGTAAGGTGTATAACACCTTTCCCAATAGTTTGTGCATATGTTTTATACACGGTAATCTTCATGATAGGAAGAAATCATTTTTATAGAGTTAACAACACTTCAAGTGACACTACTCTTTAGGTTTGTTGGAAAACCAATTGTTAATTGTTAATCTATGATCATCAATTCAATTATGCAAAATAGGGAAAAGCTAGTCAATATTAGCTTCCCTTGTCAAGACCTAATCAATGATTTTCCAATGGAGATATTTTAGATTTTGTCAATTAGTTGTAGAAGAATTAGGAAAATAAAGTTTTGGTACATGAATTCTAAATTTTCAATTATATTTTGGTGCAAATGAATACAACAAATGGAAAATATATGATTTTTTGTTAATAGATTTGGTACATAGCAATTTTAAAGAGAGAAATGTAGACACATCTTAATGTTTTAAATATTTTCACTTATAGGTTGTATATTAATAATGCATGGGTTGGAATATTATTGCATGTTTATTTGTTGTCAAGGATAGAATATGCATTCAAGTGCCAAGGATGTATTTTATAATCTCTTTTATAATCATGGTGTGTACGAGTATGGTAATTCTAGAAAATCCATTCTTGTTTTAAAGGATAGTAGTTTAAGGGGGGAAATAAGCATAAGGAAACAATAATGAAATCAAATGAAAGAGATCAAAGCAAAGGAAAATTCCAACCTACTCATGAAATTAAACTATAAAGCAATGCATCGAGCAATGCAATCATAAAAGAGAACATAAATTGAATTCACAAATTACACTACTACCATCCCATGTCGAAGTGTAATTTGTATTGATGTCAGATTGCTTGGATCAATTTGAAGCCTCCATTGTTGTGAAAAAGCTTCAAAAGGTATGTTAATGGTGATCAAAGATGTATGTATTTGCTCTTAAGAATTCATATAGTCAATTCAACATGACCTCTCCACATAAATTCTTTGGATTCTCCAATCATTTTTGAGAAGGAAGAAATTCGTTTTATAGATTTTCAGGTTTCAGATGAACGATCAAGATTTGATAGTGAAATATCACAATCAATAGTTGAGAACAGTTGAGAGGAAATAGATTGGTCAATTAACTCCTCTGGTTGATCCAATTAAGTATTTTAATTGGATAATCAGTGAGATTAGATTGAAATGATTGGTGGGATTGAGAAAGTCAGGTTGAGCTAGGAAATAGATGGGTTAGTTAACCAATTAGAGTGAGAAATCAATAGTCATGATTTACCCAATCAAAAATGGGTGAGTGTAATTAATTAATTGAATAATTAATTAATATTGGAGATGAACGTGCAATTTGCTTTTGAATTTAACAAATATATATTTATTTGTTGACCATGTTGAGTGATTTTGAATAACTGATTTAATTATTCAAATTTAAAGAAGGGAAAGTGGTTTAATTGAATTATTAATGATAACAATTTAATTGATTTAGATGAATAAGGTATATTAGTGACATAATTAAATAATTTGTGTTTATTTAATTAATCAAGATAGATAAGGTTAATTTAGGACATTTATTAAATAAATGAGATTTATTTAATTAATCAAAAATGATGATTGAGGATGAATTAGTTAAAAAATGGTAAATCAATTAATTAATAGTGTAGACATCTAAGTTTGATTGCTCCCACATGGTCAAATTCACCTCTTTATTTGTCTATTTCACATCCTCTATTAATATTAATTAAATTGATCGATTTAATTAATATTCCTCTCTTTGCCTAAAGTTTCATAAACTATTGATACTTTACCCCTTTCATCCCCTTCCTTTCTAAATTAAATAAATACATCAATTTATTTAATTTAGTCATTTAACCTTTTGAATTTAAATCAATTTTAAATTCTTATTTTTCTCTCTCCTTGTCACATCCTCCATAACCCTCTTCTAATCTAGATTAATTTAATTAATCCCTAATTAGGATGTGCACACCTTAATCAAGATTAATGTCACATCCTCCATATTCCCCCACTTACTTATAATCCCTCATTAAGTTTCTCAATCACTTGTTTCCACAACCTTAATCTAATCCCCTTGCTACATTTAGCATATATTTTTGGTCAACCTTCACATTTTCCACATTTAGCCTAGACCCTCTTCCCCATGTGAATTTAAAATTCACTTTTTATTTCTCCAAGGATTCTCCTTTCCCCATGTGATCATTGAAAGGTCACATCAGTCATATGAAGTTAAGAACCTTCTATTATAAGGACCTTGTCTTATCCACAAGGTACCTTTTAGCCTATTTCATAAGAACCTTGTCCTATCCACAAGGTGCTCCTCATATGAATTTAAAATTCATATTTATTCTCCCAACCACCTTATTCATTCCAATCATGTGAATTTAAAATTCACATTTATTTCCCCAACCACTTTTCTCTTCCCCATGAAGTTTTTTTGAGGAATACTAAAATTACTCATATGTCACTTTCCTCTCATATGGGAATAAGAAGTTCATTTTTGAGGAAATTTTCTCCCCTCCCAAGGTACTTTCAATGTACTTGTCCTTCTTCCACATCACTTGTTTTTCTTCCACATCATTTGTACCATTTCCATCTCACCATGTCCTTTGGACACTTCATCCTCCACATGGCAAGATGTGAGGGCTTGTGAGTCCTCAACTCATCGTAGCCCTCCATCTTGGCCATGGTGGCTCAATCCTGACTGTTGAATTCTCTATAGAATTTAATTTCTTCTATAAATAGCCCCCCTTCTCATTCATTCATTTACCTTATGCATTTTATCACACTCATTTAGCACTCAATCCATTCAAGCATTCACCAAGCACTTGCTCATCTTTTGCATTCAAGCACTAGTTCATATCCTCCATTGTTGCACATTTCCAAACTTGCATCCACTTCATTTACATTCATCTCTTATAACACCCCCATCCTCCATTGCACCTTCACCTATTTTCATATCATTTTAGATCATCTTTCGACCAAAGGAGCACACATCCAAGCTTTAATCAAGGGCCAACCAAGGAGATCAACACAGATAAAAGGTATAATCACTTATGTTTTATCTTTCTTTTGTTTGTATTCAACTTAGGCTAATCTTGAAGTGGTCTAGTGTTCTCTACTTTGAATTTCTTAGTTTGTTTTGTATATTTAGGAGTAGAAACACTTGCACACATTTCTGGCATGCCTAGTGGGACCCATAAATTGGTCCTTTTTGTTTTTACTTTTGTTGTTTTTTTAATTTTTGCAAGTTTAGGTGACACAAGGGTGACTCCGACCTAAGCAAAGGAAACTCTGACTTGAACAGGGGCGACCCCGCCCTCAGATAGGCAAACAAGACCTGCAGATATGCGACCAAGACCTAACACAGACGTCTGTCTGAGACAAAATAGTCAGTTTCACTCTCTGTTTTGGAAACAGGGGCAACCAAGACCTGACACAGATGCCTATCTAAGACAAAACAATTAATTTCACTCTATGTTTTGGCAACAGGGCAACCAGGACCTGCAGAGGGGCAACCAGGACCTGACACAGACGCATGTCTAAGACAACAATTAGTTTCACTCTCTGTTTTGAAAATAGGGGCGACTAGGACCTACAGAGGGGATACCAAGACTTATAGATAGGCAACCAGGACCTGACACAAATGCATGTCTAAGACAAAAAAAAAAAAGTCAATTTCACTCTCTATTTTAGTAATAGAGGAGACTAGGACCTGCAGATAGGCGACCAAGACTTGTAGAGGGGTGACCACACTCTGACAAGGGTGACCACACCTAGAACAGGGGTGACCTCACCCAGACAGCAACTTCTGCGAGGTAAAAAAATATAGTGTTTTGAGTCATTTTGTAGATCATTTTCTATTGTTCTAATTATTATTAACCCCTTAACGCATCTTGTTGGTGATTGTGAAGGTTTTTACTAATGTCTATGCAATTATTTCACGTTTGATGAAGACCGGAGGTTAAAACTACTAATGCATTTGTTGTAGGACAAAAGGACCAAGGCTTTTAGTTAGTATGTTTGCTTTCATTTTTCATACTAATTAGGCACATAGTCTAAGTAGGGGAGTCAAAAAAATGTGTGCTTTGTTTGTAAGTAATCTATTGATGTATCTAATCCTCTTGTGCCATTTGGCAATCCTGGGTGAAGAGAAATTGTAGCTTACTTAAGTCCTTTGTGTTACCCAAGGGGGAATTACATTGTTGAAGCTCTCCCTTTGCATTTCATGTGAGCCTAGGGAGTAGCCAAAAATGATTAGCATTCTCTTCTTAGTGGGACCTACTTGGGGATTCCATCACCCTAAGGGACGATTTCAACCACATGTACCGGCAGGGTACATAAAGGGGGGAGGCCAAAGTTGTACTCCAATCCAATCACATCGTGTCTAGCAGAGCATTGAAGCTAGGGTGATGCCTAGATAGATGTGAAGATTTGGTACAAGCCTTCAATATCTCATTGGGGTTCTCGACTCATGGTTGTGATAGGCTGGTGTTCACGGTTGTGCCTCACGTACCGAGCGTATATCAAGGATTCCCTAAATCGTCTTGTTTAGCCTAGTTAGAGGACTGTGTTGGCCATACCCCTCATACTAATCATAGGATTGTGTTGCTTTAACTATCTTTTTTGTGAAAAATGAATGCATATCTTACTAGTCAAGTTAGTCTTGTCTTTTGCTTGTTGTTTGAAGTGATTTTTGTCCTTTTCCATAGCCGTTTTACTTGAGTCAAGTTCAGGTATGTTGACAAAGGTGACCATGCCCTGACCAAGGGCAACCCTGACCTCAAGAAGGGTGACCTTGCCCTCCGTCTCAGTCATTTTATAGTCAAAATTATTCACTTTTCACCCAGACAAGTGACCCCGCCGTGACAAGGGCGACCAGGCCCAAAACAGAGGTGATCCCAGCCAAATAACTATTTCGCATGTTCAATAGTCAGTTTTGTCTCACGTTTCGTCATTTCATCAGTCTGTTCTCCCATTCTGTCATTCCATCAATTTGTTTTCCCATTCTAAGCATCTGTTTCATCATTCCATCAGTCCATTTCCCCATCCCAAGAGTTTGTTCTCCTATTTTGTGAACCCGTTCGTCCGTTTAGAGAGTTCTTTTTTCCATTTGATGAACTTGTTTCATCGTTCAAGGAAACTATTTTTCCATTTGGGAATCTGTTTCATTGTTTAGGGATCTCGTTTCACCGTTCGGGGAACCCGTTCCATCATTTAGTGAGTCCATATCATCTCTTTTCAAGCTCGTTTGCCCATTCTGATAGCTTGTTTGACCTCGTTTCTAATTTAAACAAGTCCAAAAACCAATTAGGTGACCAGGCCTTGGGAACAGGCGACCATGCCCCATAAACAAGTGACCACGACCCTTAAACAGGTGACCTCGCCCCTTGAGTAGGCAACCCTTCCCAATCTAGAGAGTCAAATAGTTGGGGACCTAAAACCTTGTCGTTTGTTGTGATCTAAACACTTTCATCCCCTTTCGTTCACTCATAATTCATCCTTTAGTCCATTTGCACTTTCCAAAGGTCATTCAGTCATCACCCACATCATATAAGCACTCTTAGAGAATCTCTAGGTTGCATCATTCATCATCATTCTCTCGATCTAAATCCCCTAAACCTTGTTTTAGAGGTTATTATCCGAATTGACCTAGGCGTCTGAATCCAATCATTATCCTACACATCAATAATTGTCTTCAACCCAATCAATCCACTTCCATCTTGAGGTGGATTCGGTGTCGTAAGTCATCATTCTCAACCCAATCAATCCATTTCCATCTTGAGATGGATTTGGTGTCATAATCATCTACCTGTCCTTCAATCCGATGAACCAACGCCTGAAGTCACCTAGGGTGATTCCTAAATTAGGTTTAGAGTCCCTTACATCATCCATCATCTAATCTTGTCGGTCATTTCGTCAATCAATCCTAATCCATCATCTAAATCCTATAAATCATTTTACTTATCAATCCTTATCCAATCATCCAATCTCAATCATATCTAATCATCCAATCATCCAATCATCCAATCAACCCTTATCTAATTATCCAATCTCATCATCCAATCAACCAATCCTTTATCCATTCCAATCAATCTTCCAACCATCACTTAGGTCATCCTTGCATTGAGTCTAGTCTCATCTCAGTCCACTCAATAGTTCTGCATTTTCATGCCCGTTCAGACTAGATCACAAACTGAGAAGCAAATGGCACAACAACAAGGTCAAGGTTCCAAGCCAAACATCTCTCAAGATCCTAACAATGGGGAAAACATCTCTCAAGATCCTAACCACGAGGAAAACATCTCTTAGGATACTAACAATGGTGTGAACATCCCTCAAGATCCCCATAACAGTGCTTCATCACAATTTAACATCAACAGTCAAAATACTTCACTACCCAGTGATGAGAACATGATCAATTAGCTTGAAGTCATCGTTGATGAATACCTAAGCAATCCCACTAACGTTCAGATGACAGATCATTTCCTCAACAAGCATGGGGATAAGATCCTTGCTACTCTACTCATGAAAGGAGTCAAACTGCCATCTGGTTTTGACATGTCACTGTACACCAACATCCAGACCCCTCCAATACATCAAGACCCACAAAATGTTCCCAAAAAATCCTATGTTCCCGAAGGTACACCCATAGATAACTAGTATCATCTTGAGTTTGGAAATGTTGTGATACATCAAGTTTCCAATTATCCTCCCCTTCCATCCACAGCCTCTATGGCACCATCCAATCCTTATGATCCATATGCCTATGGCATGCCACAAAACATCCCATTTGCTCCACCACTCCGACCTCAATATCTTGGTGAACCACCTATCAACACTAGGGGAAATCCCTTTCTTGCATTGACGTCACAACCAGGACATGTACCCACAAGCAATCTCCTACTGTCCCCTCATGGTAACACTCAAGCATTCCAACAACCTCTCGTTAATCCTCATCAATCCATTGCTTCGCAAGCACCGCCATAGCATGCAACTATCCCCTCACAAGCACCATTACAACATACCATTGTTGTTTATGTCCCCATGCAATAGCATCATCAACAACCTCTGCAATAGAACGTTTCAATTCCACAACAAAATGTTCTAAACCCACAACAACATATTGTCGCTCATATACAACCTCCTCATCAAGCAACACAAACTGCATCACACCCTCAACAACCACCTCATGGTGCCTCTGCAACAATCCCACAACAACAACACATCCCATCTCACCCTCCTTTTCAACAATCACATATGCACATTCCCACACAAATGCAGCGTAATCCTCTCGCACAATATCTCTACCATTCATCCAACACATACACTGCTTATGCTAATCTGAATATCCATGTGGCCTCTCATAATCCACCATGAACTCAACTGCCACTTGACACTAATCCTCCACAATCACACACTAATCCCTACCATCAAACTGTCAATTTGAAACTATCATTGTATGCTACACAGCAGCCAAATGTTTCCTATAATTACCAATCCAATCCATATTGCACTCAACAACAATCTCCCTATCAACAAGGTGCTTCGTCCACCTCTTACTACGAACAACCGTCATCACAACAACAGGGTGCTTCCACATCCCCGTACTACCAAGCTTCACACAATGCCCCATCCAATTCCTATTATTAGCAGCAGCCACCTCAGCAATAGGCACCCTCCGCCTCTTATTATCAAAATTCATTATCATCCTATCCACCTTACGTTAATCCATAACCCACTTATGTTAATCAGTATCAACCTAGACCCTCATATGATCCCAATGTTTTCATCCCATCTTCATCACATCAGCAATATCCACCCAATCCATCTAATCCAACTCTGCTCGCCAATAAAGAGCTGGAGGAGCTCAAATTTATATTGAAAGACCCCCTACAAGCAGGTACATCCAAAAAATCCTTCAAGTTTGAGGAGATTTGCCCATATCCATTTCATTCTTCAATTTCACTTGTCCCCTTTCTAAAGCATTTTTAGATACCCAAGTTCGACAAGTATATGGGAACTAAAGATCCAAAGTTCCATCTACAGGAGTTTTATGCACAATGTCAGGATGTCCAACATAATGACAATTATCTCCTGCACCTGTTCCCTAGAAGCTTAGGAGGGCCAACCTTAGATTGGTTCATGGGTCTCAAGAAGGGGACAGTTTCTTCCTTCGTTGATCTTTCTGAACAGTTTTTCAAATAGTTCTCCTTTAATTTGGAGACATTAACACTCTAGACCTCTTGAAGGAGAAGCAATGTGATGGAGAAACTTTCGCTAAATACCTACAAAGGTGGTGAGTTGTAGCTAGCCATATGAAATCCCCTCCCAGGGAGAAAGAAATGGTCACCCTTTTGTGGCTAATGTGCATCCCAAAATGGCACATGCTCTTAATCTTCATTGTGTCACTACCTTCACAAAGGTTATCGAAAAGGGCCCCATCATTGAGAGAGCGCTTGTCACTAAAGGGAAAATTAAATTGTACAACTCGAATAAGGACAATTCATCTAGTGACAAATCATGTTACTGGAATAAGAACAAGATTGCAATCAACAATGGCGTCACTGATACTAAACATGTTCAAGTGGCCAATACCTCCCATAGGAAACAACCATCCATGCCTAATGCCATATCCATGTCACAGGGGGCACCTCGACCCCCTCAAAAATCCAATCAGAACAATCAAGGGAATGACAAACGTCAATACACTCAATTAGGAGAACCCTTGAGTGTTGTCTTTAATAGGTTGTTGCAGGTCAGTTACCCCATCACATATCCAGTGACTAAACCTTTTGATGAGTCTAAACCTAAACCTGCCTGGTACAAGAAAAATGAGTATTGTGATTTTCACAAGATCAAAGGTCATTCTACAAACAAGTGTCAAGGTCTAAAAATGTATGTCCAAGATCTTATAGATTGAGGAGATATCCATGTGGATGCCAACCAGGCCTTGTCATCCAATGCTCAGTTATAGATATATCAAAATGCTTTCCCCAAGCATAACCAAGGTCCTAACACATCCAAAGCAAATCTTGGACCTAGTAACAATAACAACTAGGATAACAACACTAATAATGTCACCTACAAGAATGTCCCACTTAACTATGAGACTCTCATCACGCATATTGGGCAAGCGGAACCACGTGTGTCTATGATACATGTCAAAGGCAAGGAGCCTCAATGTGTTGTTACCACTCGCTGCACTCACATTACTGTCCTTGGAGCCTTCACGTTAGCCCCATCACCTCTTGTGAGCTCTCAGTATAACATCCTTGACCATCTAGGAAAGACCGCAGCGTAAATATCTATCCTAGATTTGCTAAAGTTTTCTCCTATATATCAGGAAATCTTGATGAAAGCTTTATAGGATTCCCATGTCCCTAATGACATCGACACCACACAGTTCCAAGCTCTGGTAGGACACCTTTCATCAACCTACCAACTAGGTTTCAGCCAAAACAGCATGCCTACCATCAATTCCAATCACAATCGACCCCTCCATATAGAGGTTCTCATCACTTGACATAAAGTAAAGAGGGTCTTGATAGATAATGGATCTTCTCTTAATCTCAGTACATTAAAGTTCATAAAGCAGGTAGGATATAACCATGCTGATTTAAGCAATCAGATCATCACTATAAAGGTTTATGATAATGCAGAAAGGGATTCTAAAGGGGTTATTGATCTTCCAATTCAAGTTGGACTGGCTATACAATACACCACTTGTCATGTCCTTGATCTGGACCTCCCCTACAACCTTCTTCTAGGCCGACCATGGATCCATGCCATGCAAGTTGTCCCATCTACCTATCATCAATGCTTGAAATTCCTGTTTAATGGAATGGAAGTTACGATACAAGCTAATCCCCAACCATTTGAATATTGTCGTTCACTCGAAGCTTCTTTCCCTCATTCCCATTATTGTCTAGGAGTGGAAATGGGACCACCGCTAGCATCCTCATCCAATCCATCATTTAATCCATCACCCACCACCTCATCCACTCCATCTTCTACATATGATTCCACTATCACCAAGGTCCATATCATTGACAAGGGATGTGGTGAGTATGAGATGCGTACTACTTTGAATGTGGCAACCATGCCACCCTCACCACACACATATGGTCAACCCTCTGAGTTTGCACTGAAGGAAGAACAAAAGGCAATCACCTTGAGCTCCAAAAATGTGAGAACCAACACTTATGTATCTCTCGTGTTACCACAATATACTCCTGAAGATGATATAAGCTAGTGGATATATTGTGAAGAACCTGAACCTACTCCCCCTTTAAAGGAATATTTTCCAGAGATGTATCCTTGGCCCTCTAAGTATGCTAAGAAATACAATTATCAGTGGGGAGATCTTGGTCCAAAAGAGCTAGGAAGAAATAAGTCGATGGACACTTCCATATGTCCAAAGAATTCAAGCTTAGGCTATGATAAAAAGAAAAAAGGTCCCGCAGCGTCGACTAGTACTTCTAACAAAGTCAGTGTGGGTGATGGTCTTTTGGAAGATATACTAGAGGAAGAGTGTACCATACACGCATACAATGATGTAGATCACGTAGACCTTTTCTCCATGTTTGAATTCCTATCTGTTTGCACCATTAGCCTTTCCCTTCACCATCCCAAACTCATAGATTGGGACCTACGTGAAAGCACGCCTATCAAATCAATTCCCTCAGTGGATACCGACATACACCTCATGGGATTGGGGGAAGATGAATTCCCTAGACACAAAAATAAGAAAAAGCAAAATCCAAAAGGGTCACCTAGTGAAAACCTCTTTAAGGCATTTCTTGACTCAAAAAATTTCAAAACAAAGGACGTATTTGACAGTGAAAACCTCAGCGAGGTGCAAGAAGATGGGGAAGTTCATCTTCCCCTTGTGGGAACACAGTTGTGTGAACGATCATCCATTTTGATTGAGGAAATGCAAGAGGTAGATTTGGGAACTAAAGAGGATCCCAAAATCACATATGTAGCCAAAGCTTTCTCAGAAGAAGAACGCTCTACCATTGTTCAACTCCTTAAGGAAAGAAAAATCAATTTCGCATGGGCATATTCAGACATGCCTGGGTTAGACCCTGCCTTGGTAGTACACCATCTAGATGTGCATCCTAATGCCAAGCCTTTCAAACAAAAGCTTCAGAAAATGTACCCTCAAGTAGCCTTGTTGGTTAAGAAAGATTTGGAGAAATTATTAGAAGTTGTATTCATTAGGATCATCAACTACTCAGAATGGATCTCAAACATAGTACCTATATCCAAACCAACCGGAGCTATCAGAGTTTGTACAAATTTTCATCACCTCAACAAGGCTTTCCCTAAAGATGACTTTCCTTTGTCAAACATAGATATGCTAGTAGACTTAACTTCAAGGCACAAGATGCTTTCCCTCATGGATGGCTTCTTTGGATACAATCATATTCGAATTGCACCTGAGGACCAACATAAGACAGCCTTCACTACACCTTGGGGTACATTCTGCTATAATGTTATGCCCTACGGTCTTAAGAACACAGGGGCAACCTACCAACATGCAATGATCATCATCTTTCATGATCTTATCCACATCATTATGGAAGACTATGTTGATGATCTATTAAGAAAATCAAGAACCATATCAAAACACCCTACAGTCCTAAGGAAGATCTTTGAGCATCTAAAGCACTACAAGTTGCGCCTCAATCCGAAAAAGTGTGTGTCTGGGGTTACGTCAAGAAATTTGTTGGGCTTCATTGTCTATAGGAGAGGTATAGAAGTGGATCTGGCTAAGGTCAAAGCAATTATGGATATGCCTCCACCTCACAACCTGAAACAGTTAAGGATTCTCCATGGTAAGCTACAGTCCATCAAAAGGTTCATAGCACAGTTAGCTGACAAGTATCAACCATTCACCCACCTCCTGAAAAAGAATACATCGTTCAAGTGGGATCCTATGTGTCAGCAAGGTTTTGACAAGATTAAGGAATACTTGGTTCATCATCTCATCCTTATGCCTCCAATCCCAGGGAAGTCACTTTTATTGTACATCTTAGCTGCTTCAGTGGAACTAGGGGCACTACTAGCACAACATGATGAGTCATCCAGAGAACGAGTGATCTACTATATCAGTCAAACCTTAGTTGGCTATGAGTTCAACTATTCTTCAATGGAGAAGGCCTTCCTAGCCATAGTTTTCTGTTCACAAAATCTTAAACATTACATGCTCAGTCATCCAATCAAGTTAATATCAAAAGTTGACCCACTTAAGTATTTTCTATCCAAAACAACTTTGACTGGCCGAATGGATAAATGGGTCATGTTGTTGAGTGATTTTGACATAGAATATGTGGACCACAAAGCTATTAAGGGACAGGTGATAGCGGATCAGTTAGTCGACGCTCCCTTGGTTGATGCACATCCTTTGGTAACAAAATTTCCTAATGAAGAGGTCTTTACAGTAGCAGAAGCCACCACATGGACACTATACTTTGATGGCTTGTACACACATAATGGATCAAGGGTAGGCATCTTGGTTGTCACCCCCCAAGGTGATTATATCCCAAAGTCATTCAGATTGGCCTTTCCATGCACAAATAATATAATTGAATACAAAGCTCTTCTCACCAGCCTTAGAATCACAATCAAATGGAATATCACTCACTTAAGGGTCTTCGACGATTCGTAATTAATCATCAAATAGGTCAATGATGATTTTTTAACAAAGGATGAGAAGTTGTTACCTTATAAACGCATGGTCGATGACTTTAAGAAGTCATTCACCTCTATTCAATTTGACCATATCCCCAAAATACAGAACAAAGTTGTTGATGCAATGGCTATAATTGGTTCCTTAATTGACATGCCCAAGGATCAGACAGAGCGTGAATTCTTGGTTGAACAACTTTTAATCCCTACATATGACGTCCCTAAGAATGAGATGGTGTGCAAAATCGTAGGTCTTGTGTCCCCATGGTATCATGATATCTATGCTTATATTCACGACAACATCTTACCTATTGACCTTACTCGCAATCAACACAAGTCATTCATCCAACGTACATCTTGTTACACCATCATAGGTGATACTCTTTATCGCCGCGGATATGATGGAATTCTTCTTTGGTGTTTAAACCAGGCTGAAGTTCACACTATGTTAACGTAAGTACATAGCATTGTTTGTGGGGCCCACTCAAACGACATGGCCTTAGCTAAGAAGATTCTTAGGGCTGGTTACCATCGACCTATGTTGGAGGGTGACACTTGTGACTTCATGAGAAAATGCTTACCTTTCCAGCAACATGCAGACCTGATACATGCTCCTACTCAAGATCTAAAACCCATCGTAGCATCATAGCCTTTTTCTTAGTGGGGTTTTGATTTAGTCAAAAAGATATATCCTTCATCCTTCGATGGCCACACCTTCATTATCATTGTTACTAAGTAATTCACTAAGTGGGTGGAAGCCATACCACTCTCCTAGATAATGGGTACTCAGATATCCAAATTCATCCTTTACCATATTATCTACAGATATGGTATCCTCTCCACCATCATTTCTGATAATGGAAAACCATTCAAAAACCAAGTTGTAAAAGAGATATGCGACACCTTCCATATCCAACACCGATGGTCCACGCCCTATTACCCTCAAGGTAATGGACAGGAAGAAGCCACTAACAAAACTTTGATTAAAATCTTGAAAAAGGTTGTCAATAGTACTGGTTGAGATTGGCACCTCCACATCCACCCCACCCTTTGGGCTTATCAAACATCCATCTACACTCCCACTAGCGCCACTCCATATTCCCTTGTTTATGGTGCTGAGGCCATCTTACCGATTGAAGTCGAGATCCCATCCCTGAAAAATATCCTTGGAGAATCTCATCATTGAAGAAGACTCATAGTTGCTCACCTCACTCAATTGGAGCTCTTAGATGAAAAGAGGATCAAAGCAAACAATCATCTTCAAATGTATCAAAATTGTCTTAAGATAATTTACAACGATAAATTTTGTCCAATTTAACATTGGAGATCTAGTCCTTAAGGAGAATCAGTGTACCCAACAGGACTGAGACAAGAAGGGAAAGTTTGAACTTAATTGGTTGGGTCCTTATGTTATTACAACAAAGTATGGATCAGGGGCGTACTGCCTTGCCACACTTGAAGGGGAGCCCCTCAAAGAACCTATCAACATCATGCACTTGAAGAGGTTTTATACCTAAATCAGCTAGGTCCTCTTATCCTGCCAAAAATCAGAAAAAAAATTCCAAAAAAAACAAAAAAGTCAAAAATCCAAAAAATATTAGAAAGAAATAAATTTTTCCTATGGTGAAAACCACCCTTGGTGGCACCTTGGATAAGTACGGTTGGTGAAAACCTGGTAACACGTGCCATCCATAAAGAGCTTAATCATTATCTACCTTGTGTCCTAATTACTACATGTCTCCATCCATCCTATCCTCACATCCAATTCCTAACATCCTATCTTATCCTATCACTTCATTTGCATCTTGTCCTTGGCCGGTTGGTATGTTTTGATTGAGCATTGGATGATCATCCGCTATCAGTCATCTTGAGCTTTTATCCTAATCTAAGCTTGTGTCATCGGTCTTGTCGTTTCGTTGGTCCTCCGCTCCCATTTAGGTTCCTTTGTTGTGTCGGTCTCCATTTAGTTCCCATCACGTCTCATATGTCTTTTTAGTCTTTCTCAAATTATGTTGCCCCTATGCTTTCACGTAGGCAAGGTTGATCATTTGATCCACCCATGGGGAATTTTTACCATCTTGTTCTGATCATCCATCATCTGTCTCAATTGTCCCCTTTTAGCTCTTATCCATGGACAGTCGTTGTTTGTCCTTTTCTGAACTATGTTGCCCCTACGCTTTCACATAGGCAAGGTTGATCATTTGATCATCCCCTGGGGCATTTTTCCATCGTTTCTTTCATCATCCATCATCAATCTCCATTTTCCTCATTCTACTTTTATCCATGGTCTTTCGTGAACTACAAGGGCTCTAAGCTTTCACATAGGCAAGGCTAATCTATGATAAGCCCTCAATCCCCTAGGTCTGTAGGATGTGTCAGCCTTTTGTCTTCTATCGTGTTGTCAAGTGTGTCCCTATCTAGCTGGTTCTTCAAAAACAAGATCCTCTAGTATGGAGAGATTTGATTAGTATCAAATATCTTGCATCATGTGGGTCATCTTAGTTTAGTTTCCATCTTCAATCTCAACAGGATGCATCCTTCCTAACAGACCTCATCAATCCCATCCATCCCATTTGATCCTATGGCAAAGGATGTTTGAAATTGACTTGATCTTTTGATGCTTTCGGCTTTTGTTTATTGTTTCAGCTCCCTATTGCTAGTCGAGGTTGCCATGATATATCATATTATGGTGTGTTTTGATTGGTTAGCATAGGGGCATAACTTGACCTTTTCTTGTTGCTATATGTTGGGTTGTCCCACGTAGTACCCACCAGGATCTCTGAGATCTTGTGTTACATTGGGGCATCCCTTTGTGCTTGTGGTTATCCCAATGCCTGGCCCGACCAAAGTCTTTGTCACTTTGGGGTGTTGGGATAGACTTCTTGCCTGTTGTGTTTGTTTTATGCGTTAGACACTAACTTTCCTTGGTTTCATATACCCTGGAACCTGGTGTCTTATGCTATAGCAAAAATTAGTGCTCTGAAGATGGAAAATTAAATTAGGATTTCATTTCATGATCAATTTTGTTGCATCATCCCTGTCCATTAACCTATGATTTTGGTTGTGCAAATATTCACCTTCTCTCTCCCATTCTTCTCAGGATATCAATGGTCTTCGACAGGTGCAGTTTCACACCATCTACCCACATTCCCATGCAAGTCCTTATTGACACTTATGTGCATGTTACATTTCATTTTATTTTAAAACTAAAACAAGCATGATCACAAATGAAGGCCATTCACATTTCATGTTATATTAAGTTGTTTAGATTAATCATGTTTGGTTATTCTAAGCATCCTAGATTCATTTTTATATCCATACATTTCCATATTATTTTATATCATTAACATATTATATGCATCCCATCTGCATCACAAATTGTTAGGTCCATATCCATCATAGATAAAATCATAAAACATGCATCACATCCTGCATTACACATGTTAGTTGCATCCATATAAGCATCAACATATAACATCATAAACATGTACATGTATTACATCATCATGATCACCCATCATAAAATCATAAACATACACATATGCATAAATAGAATCATCCATCATATACATAAGATGGTGTCAATAAGGGTTGTCACATATCATATAAATATCAAAATCAAATGTCCATCACATAGTCCATAATAATGTCCATCAATATCATCAAAATGCATACCCATCGTATACATCATAATCACAAAATAAAGTACATGTACAAGGATTTGAATCAAATGTAACCACTGCTACTCTGTAATGTCCATCCTGTACCCTGCACCTATCAAAATCTGGTATCTTGTCATCTGCCAAAAGAGTTGCCCATGTCTGGCCTCTGTGGAGAGTCAAGCACCGACCCTTTGTGAGGGAGGGTTGCCTAAGAGCCATTGTATCCTCGGGTTCATGTCCCTAGTGACTGGGATGGCGCAGGCATCTGACGAGCCTAACGTACATAATGGAACACACATTGTGTCAGATCTAGAATTGCATGTTGATAAGCAACCATCCAGAAGGTCACTTCTCTCATGTGCTCATCTCACTCTGCAGCCTAATACTAGGTTACATTCTACTCATGTCTATATCTATCTCAATCTCTATAGATGACTCTCCTCTCCTATGCCCACACCTCCTGAGCCATCCTCAGCTGATTGATCTCCGCTTGTAGTCAATCTCTCATTGTATCTATATCCTCCTCCACAACCACTGCTTGTGCCTATGTGGCATCCCTCTCTCTCTACAATCTTTATACCTCTACCCCTGTCCCACCACTACCACTCTGTAGTGTCACTATATGTGCCTGTGCAGCATCCCTCTCCCCCTACATAGCTTGAACAAGTGCCCACAGCACATCCCTCTCCGCATGTATCATTTGTATCTAATTTTTTGCTCTGTCTCTCTCACCCCAAAGGGCCTACACCTCTACATGCGTCATGTCCCTCTCTCTCTACACAATCTCTAACTAGGCCTATGTTGCCTCTTCCCTTGATCTCGCATCCCCAAGTGTTGTCTCTACCACAAACACCCTATCATGGAGCTTAGTCCTCTCCCTCTATAGCCTTATCACCTGTACCCTCAACTCCTCCATCTCCCTCTTGAACTATTGTTGACCCTCTGGTGGTACCTGATCTGCTACCCCTCTAGGCTCCTACTATCCCCTAGCTTGTGATATACTCACCTTTGCCTATAGTCTATCCTGATCCCAAGTCACCCTGGCCAGCTCACCGCGTACTCCCTGCACCTCTACTCGCAAGTCATCTCTCTCCCTCTTCGCATCTCGTACCTATGAGGTCAAAAGGTAAAAAATGAAGCCATAATCCCTCTGTCCCTCAGCGTGTAACCTAGCTACCTCTACCTGAATCCTGCTCTCCTCAGCCACAAGTCTGTGCACCTTAGCCTCTACAACCCCTAGCCTCTGCTCTATCATCTATAGCCTTGCTTGGGCCCCCCTCAACAATACGACAGGGTCCTTAATTGGTACATATGGTATCATCGCTAACAAATCCATCATGAGAATGTCCACATCTATAGCATCCTCTTGTGGCTCACACTCCTACTCAACCTTGATCACCACAAAAACTCTCTTCAATTGTCCCCTCCTCCCCACCCTCATCTACCAGCCTACGACCCTCACCTACCCTGCAAGCTCATCTCTCTCCTCCCTCATCTCCATCTCTGGCTTATTGGGCTCCTGCTCAACTCTGATCTCCACCTAGGCTCTCCTTTGCTATCTACTCGTCCTCACCACCCTCGCTAGTTGTCTTGTAGCCCCTTCCCCCTCATGTCGTCTCTTTTGTTGATATCTCTCCTCCCTCACCTCCATCTCTGCCTCATCATGCTCCTGCTCGGCCCTAATCTCCACCCGAGCTCTCCTTGGTTGTCTCCTCCTCCCTACCCTCATATGTTGTCTTACAACTCCTGCCTCCACCTCAGGCTCATCCATCATCTCCACATCACACCTCTCTCTCTCCTGCTCAAGCACCATCAGCTCCCTCCTTCGTCGTCTCCTCCTCCTCACTACCCTCGCCAACTGTCCTATAGCCCCTACCTCCTCATGTCCTCTCTCCTACTGTCCTGCCACCCTAACTGCCTCCTAACTTTTGATGGTGATTTTGGCACCACAACAATGCAAGCAGAGTATTGCTACTTGGCTTCTCCTGAAAGAGAAAGGCAACACATGGATGCCTTAGCTCCCAAGGTCTCGGTAGTTGGGTCTCAACTGTGCTGATGTTACTCAGTGGCCAATGCAATAGCAATATTCAAGGGACCTGTTGGTGTTGAGCTTTTTGGACTGTTGTGGGAATGAACATGAACTTAAATCTACTCTAACCGGAGTTTTAAAAGAAACAAAAAAAGATAGATCAGGGCTTTGGAACAGAAAAGAACAATAATTCATCTGAATTAACTAGACGTGTTGCCTTTCAAGGAATTCCTAACTAAACTGCAGAACGAAACTAACATGTGACTAACACACAGTTTCCTTCATTCACAGTGCTGATTTTAACAGTAGATTGCAAATTACCATTTTAAATAAAACACAAAATCAAATTTCATTCCCTGAAAGCTTCCCAAATCAAATTATTAACTCAAAAAAAACACCATTCTGAAACACAATTTGAAGTAGATTAAAATTTGGTTGCTTCTACTACCCATGAGACATATAAGCAACATTTACAAATAAGGCACAATCACCAGTGTACAGAGAAATCTGTGTCTTCAAACTGCTTCCATTTATACTAGAAAAACTTTGAAAATACATTACAGCTTATACCGAAATCTAACTGCTAACCAAGAAGGCAAGAGAAGCTCTCATTACTGAGAATCAAGATGCAACTCGATCTCCTTCTACTAATTGACTAACTCCTAACAGTTCTAACTTTTTAAAACAATTCTCTAAACCTAGAAGTTCTAACACTAAAATTCCGGAACCTTTTTTTTACAAAGAGGCAAAAATGCCATAAATACATCTTCCTGAGAAGAATGTCGGCGCCCATTTTTAGGGTTTACAAAATATCCCGTGATGTCAAGAAGTTGACGCCCAAATCCTTAACAAAAGTGGATTCTGCAATAAATCTGAATCCTTTCCATCTATGTTGGTGAAGATCATTTCCTGGAATGATCTGTAGATCTTTTGCAGCTACCATCATAGCTCCCACGCCTCTGTGTCCATTTTTTACCTCCAGCGGAGCTACCTCGAGTGATCCAAAATATCGCCATTAATGTCGAGCTACCTCTTTCAGTAGATACCAGCTGTCCATTTGACTCACAGCTTCATCTTCTTCCTTCGGCGTTCCTTCTGCCCCTGATCCGCTCTTTTGCAAGTTCGTCGGTGTAGCACGGGCCAGTAGGTGAGAGGTTTCGGTGAGCCACAGAGGTCATACCGATCTCGCAAAGACCCTCGGAAAGACTGCTTCCTCTTGGCCAGACGACATGGCAAAATCGCGTCCTCTCAGCGAACTCTCTTTCTTCTAGTGGACCCCTTTTGTGGTCGGCAGGACATCTGCCTTCTGCAAGACATCATGGCGGGCGCCAAGAGCTACAATGACATGTTCTTTCATTGGCAGATTCGCTGCTATCGGTAAGACCAACACTAGTCAGGAAGATGCTTCAGCGAGCCCAACATGTCACACTGAGGGAAAAAAACATGTCGGCGAGACCCTATCGGGTTAGCAAGATATGTCGTCAAGATCCCCAAGAAACATCCCCATGCACATGATTTGGTCCTGCAAAACAAGGTCTCCGTTAGAACAATACATTAATATTATGCCTCTTACCAAAAAGAAACTTAACTCCAGCGGAGGTGGGATCAAAACGGAACCGGGGAGTAAAACACGAACAAGTCTCGACGGAACCGGGACCGGGATAAAACATGACCCAGAAAAGACATCCCTCGCCTTCAAAACTGGTGGGGGCGTAACCGGGATTGGAGTCGGGGCAGGAACGAGCCAGGGAAATAATCAACATTCCCAAGTTCATACCCCGTCATGACTCTGCGTCCGCGAGGAAACCCAAAATGCAAAGGACGGGAACAAAACACCAGCAGAGCCAAAGCAGAGCGACGAACAAGGCGGAACCAAGGTTGGAACCAAAATTTGAACCATAAACTTCTCCAAGTTTTGGGTTCAAATTCTATTATGAACCCGCCTCTGCCACCATCCAAAAGAGGAGGAAGAAAGGAACAGAAAGAGAACGAGGAAAGGGGGAGGGAAACCCCATGATAAAGCAAAAAGAAACAAAACAAAAAGAACAGGACAAGCGGAACAACGCAAACAGACGCACAAGGGAGAAAAGACCAAAGCGACGGGACCGGGGCTGGGGAAGGAACAAAAATGGAGATTGGAAGAAGTTTCAAGTTCAGACTCTGTTCTGGTTCCGGGCCCGCCAAAACACAAGAAACAAAATGCCCAAGGCCGAAAAGAAAACACCTAAGGCAAGGGACACAAACTGACAAAGACCAACAAAGAGAAAAGAAAAGGTGGGGTCGGACCCGAGACAGGACCAAAATGAGGAATTTGAGAAAGTTTAACATTCTGAACTTGGTCCCGGACCCGACTCCGACAAAGAACAAAAGAAACGAAAACCAAGGTCTGTCAGAATGGGAACCGGGGAAGGAACAAGACCCGAACTTAGAAGGAATTTCCAAGTCCAGGATTGGTCCCGGTTCCGCCTCCGACAGAACTTAGAAAGGAAAACGCCTAAGGCAGAAAACCAAAGGCCAAAGGGAAAAGACAAAGGGGGACCCATTTTATTCCAGAATAAAATGGGGTGGTTATGCAAGGCATAACAAATGGCGACTCGGCTGGGAAAATGGTTTAACCATTTTCATGAATCTGAAGGATTCAGCTACCCAGAACTCTGGTTCATGAACATTACAACTCTAGTTGGGTCAACTATTTCAAGCAAGGTAGAGCTAGAATCTCATATGTAAGTCAATCAATGACTACCCCTAAATATATGTGTGTGCTTGATTGTGCATCACTCTTTTATAAAGTTTTCCTTATCTTTCAGACAACAATGCACAAGATTTGAGCTACATGAGTTGATCCCCTTTGACTGTTGTGCAATGATATCCTGGACATTGCTCCGCTACCAGTCAGGCGTCCATAGCCCTGACGGAGATACCTCTAGTTTTCTCACAGCATTGCTCTACTACCAGATAGGCGTCCATAGCCCTGGTAGAGATATTGGAATCACCCATTCATATTGGATCCTCTTTTTCTTTTGATAATTCTTTTCTTTTCTTTTGGAGTTTCAAATATTTCATTTGATTCTTTCTCAATATGTCAAATGTTTAACATCTGATCTGGGTTGAAAACTACCATGGACCTCATAACAACACTTGGGAGATCGGATTTTTCACTCAAATCTTACAACACCATAGTCCTAGGACAAATATACCCTTACAAGAGGAGATGATCTTAATAATTTGTGACTGATTCAGGGGAGCTGATGAAGGTTACCTACTTGGCACCTTGTTTCAAAACTTTCCACAACTTTTATTGACAACAAGCATGAAACAACGAATTGAGGACAAAATCATCCAATCAGGAAACCTGAAAATATTTAAACCACTTCTCTCCAAATGACCAAAGTATGCTTCAAATAACAACCACCATTCCAAAGACGGAAGGAAACAGATAAACCCCCAAAGAACAAACAAAACAGAAACCACAAAACAAGGGAAACAGAAGGACAAAAAGGATAGACAAACAAACAACAAAGTATTTACAAACAGTCAAAATATTTACAAACAGAAAAACAAACTATTTACAAACAAAAACAAAAGGAACAAAAAAAGGAAAATAACAAAACAAAGGAAAACTAACTAAACTAAAATAAAATAAAAAAATTAAAACTAACCAATCCTAGTCCTAAACTAACTCCAAAGTCAAACTTTACAAATAGACAACTGTAAAAATTTGTACATTGACTTGACTGATTTTTCATTATGTGCAACAATCTTAACTTACTAGGCACAGTTCTAAACCTAGCAAATTTATCTTTATACTCATAAATATAAAGCTTGTGTGCAATGAGTTCATTTTGAGGGCATAAAGCTTGAAATATTATCAGTTGTGGGTTCTTAGTTTTTCCATGATTTACCCACAAACATGTTTTACTATCCTCTACGCCATAATCAAAATGAAAATTATTAAAATATAGACGATAATGAAAGGACACCACCTGATTCTGAAGATTGCTCATTACCAATGCAGGTTTGTGTTGGATGATTTCCTCTTCACACGGTCTCAGCTCATGGAACACCACTAAATCAAGGTTCATCTTGCAGTTAGGATATTTACTCACCAGCATCTCTATATTCATCTCAGGCACGGAGTCAAAAAATTTCTGAATTTCTTGAGATGAAGTCTCACTTTCAACATCCTCTTGAAACATGTCCTCCCCAAGGGCTTGAGGGTCTGCCTCTAGCTTATCACCATTGCTGTCAGGTATACCTGCATATGGTGAACAAGGATTTCCTTCAAACTCACTTGAATGCACATAGTCAGAGTTAGGAAAACACTTTCTCAATTCAGATTCCTCCACCAACACATGTGAGTAAACAGAATCAAAATCAAGAAAAGACTCCCTAGTCTCATTCTCTTTGTCATGTTGAAGAGATTCAACCTCTGAGATAGCCTCTTGGTCACTCTCCTGGTATTTCTCTGCTTCATCCAAATGTACCCCGTTATAAACTTCTTCAGGGAACACTTGACTGATCTGCAAATCTACTTGGACTTCTTCTCTTAAGATTTCATTTTGGCATTTGAGTCCTTGTCTTTGACCACCAGGTTCATTAGCAATCTCATCTTGAAGTATGTTATCTGCTTCAATCTTGTCACTACTTAAATCAGCAGAGTCATCTTCTTGTACTGACCCATCAAAGTGTGTCCCTTCCTCATTCACCATCATGGAGGAATCTATGAATGCATCGGTGAATCTATTCTCCACTTCTATCAAGTCTGCACTCTTCACACAATTACTCTCATCATGTTAGACGGGATGATCACCATTTTCATGTATGTTAACTGTTTCATCTTCCAGATCGACGGGATACGTACTCCAAGGATCTTCCATAAGTATCCCTTCAATAGAGATCAGCTGCTTGAAGTACAATTCCATCCTTCCTAGGAAGACATGGCAATCCATCTGAGAGTGTTGCCTTGTTCGATGTATCCTACATCCACTTGGCCCAACAAGCTTTGATAGTTTCAGACCTCCCTGCTCTTCTAATTTCTCCCTTGTTCGATTTTGCATGAGAGGGATATCTATCCAGCATGAACCATGTTCCTTTGTCCATCCCTCATCATTCTGATCCTCATCTCGGTCAGAAGAGTTCACCTCATCTCCTTCACCGCCATCGTTAGTACTAACATTCTCAACAAAGCTAGATTCGATCTTGAGATTTCCATTATGCTCTGGATTTATATCCATTTCATGCTTTTCACCAAACAAGTTATCAAAATTATATTCTGGCGAATCAAATGTTTCATATAGAACTTCATTGTGATGTAATGGAGTATGCTTTGGAAGATGACTGAAAAGAGATGATATGGTTAGAACTTCATTGACAAGTGGGTTACTTGACTCTGTGATTGGATTTTGTAGGGATGAATTCTCCCAGTGGTCTTGTGTGCGATTGACCTGATATGGGGTATGGGAAAATGTGGTGCTTGGACCATTAAGAAGGTGGTAGCTGCTTGGCAAGAATGATTGCACCTGGGTAGGGATGGTGGGTGAAGCGGAATAAGGCTGGAGATGACGGTAGTTTGCAAGCACAAGGGGATTATAACCCTGAGTTTGGCTATCCGAATTTCTAGTGTCACCTCCAAATTGTGCCAATAAGAGAGCCTTTTTAAATGCATCATGCAAAGATGTAGCCTCACCACAACCTCTAACTTTGGTTTCCAATGAAAAATTTAAACCCCAATAGTAATGTTCTATCAGCACATGATCATCAACAACCAAATCCAAGGATTGAACCCTTTAATACATGAACAAAAATCTGTGATTAAATTGACAAATGGGTTCTAATGGTATCCTTTTTGTGGTTGCAAACTCATGTAATGGGTGTAGAGTATGAGGATCAAACTGATCTAAGAATGAAATTTCTAGTTCTATCCATGAATAAAGAGATTCTGATGGAAGACAAACATACCATTGTCTTGTTGAACCTTGAAGTGTTCTGATGAACAATTGACAGACGACATCCTCATGCTGAACCTGGAGAAAAGTAAGTATACGCCTGCAAGTTTTGACATGTTCAGAAGCATTTTTCCCATTGTCAGGGAAGAATAAAGGAAGCCTATCATACAAGTGATCAAGGATTTCATGGACAAATCCCGGTATATACAAAGAGCTACCCATCGGAGCTAGGTCTTCCAAGACCTAACCCAATCCAACTTA
This sequence comes from Sequoia sempervirens, assembly GCA_007258455.2. Classification (NCBI taxonomy): domain Eukaryota; kingdom Viridiplantae; phylum Streptophyta; class Pinopsida; order Cupressales; family Cupressaceae; genus Sequoia; species Sequoia sempervirens. The sequence goes on from VDFB02271358.1 coordinate 124,858,145, forward strand.
CAATGATCCAAAATTACTCATAGGGCCCTCCTTCTAGCGCCAATTCCTATTGATGGCAATTTTGGCACCACAACAATGCAAGCAGAGTATTGCTACTCGGCTTCTCCTAAAAGAGAAAAGCAACACATGGATGCCTTAGCTCCCAAGGTCTTGGTAGTTGGGTCTCAACTGTGTTGATGTTACTCAGTGGCCAATGCAACAGTAATATTCAAGGGGCCTGCTGGTGTTGAGCTTTTTGGACTATTGTGGGAATGAACATGAACTTAAATCTACTCTAACTGGAGTTTTAAAAGAAACAGAAAAAGATAGATTAGGATTTTGGAACAGAAAAGAACAATAATTCATCTGAATTAACCAGACCTGTTGCCTTTCAAGGAATTCCTAACTAAACTGCAGAACGAAACTAACCTATGACTAACACACAGTTTCCTTCATTCACAGTGCTGATTTTAATAGCAGATTGCAAATTACCATTTTAAATAAAACACAAAATCAAATTTCATTCCCTGAAAGCTTCCCAAATCAAATGATTAACTCAAAACAAACACCATTCTGAAACACAATCTGAAGTAGATTAAAATCTGGTTGCTTCTACTGCCCATGAGATAGATAAGCAACATTTACAAATCTAGCACAATCACCAGTGTACAGAGAAATCTGTGTCTTCAAACTACTTCCATTTATACTAGAAAAACTTTGAAAATACATTACAGCTTATACCAAAATCTAACTGCTAACCAAGAAGGCAAGAGAAGCTCTCATTACTGAGAATCAAGATGTAACTCGATCTCCTTCTGCTAACTGACTAACTCCTAACAGTTCTAACTTTTTAAAACAATTCTCTAAACCTAGAAGTTCTAACACTAAAATTTTGGAGCCTTTTTTTTACAAACAGGCAAGAATGCCATAAATACGTCTTCCTAAGAAGAATGTCGGCGCCCGTTTTTAGGGTTTACAAAATATCCCGTGATGTCAGGAAGTCGATGCCCAGATCTTTAACAAAAGTGGATTCTATAATAAATCTAAATCCTTGCCGTCTATGTCTGTGAAGATCATTTCCTGGAATGATCTATAGATCTTTTGCAGCTACCGTCATAACTCCCACGCCTTCGTGTCCATTTTTGACCTCCAGCGGAGCTGCCTCAAGTGCCCCAAAATATTGCCATTAATGTCGAGCTACCTCTTTCAATAGATACCAACTGTCCATTTGACTCACGGCTTCATCTTCTTCCTTCGGCGTTCCTTCCGCCCCTGATCCGCTCTTTTGCAAGTTCGTCAGTGTAGCACGGGCCAGTAGGTGAGAGGTTTCGGCAAGCCACAGAGGTCATACCGATCTTGCAAAGACCCTCGGCAAGACTGCCTCCTCTCGGCCAAACGACATGGTGAAATCACGTCCTCTCGGTGAACTCTATTTCTTCCAGTGGGCCCCTTTTTCAGTCGGCAAGACATCCGCCTTCGGCAAGACGTCATGGTGGGCGCCAAGAGCTACAACGATAGGTTCTTTCATTGGCAGATTCGCTGCTATCGGTAAGACCAACACTAGTCGGGAAGACACTTCAGCAAGCCCAACATGTCACACCGAGGGCACAAAACATGTCGGCGAGACCCTATCGGGTCGGCAAGATCCGTCGTTAAGATCCCCAAGAAACATCCCCATGCACATGATTTGGTCCTGCAAAACAAGGTCTCTGTTAGAACAATACATTAATATTATGCCTCTTACCAAAAAGAAACTTAACTCCGGCAGAGGCGGGATCAAAATGAAACCGGGGAGTAAAACACGAACAAGTCCCAGCAGAACCAGGACCGGGACAAAACATGACCCAAAAAAGACATCCCTCGCCTTCAAAACTGGTAGGGGCATAACCAGGACCAGAGTCAGGGCAGGAATGAGCCAGGGAAATAATCAACATTCCCGAGTTTATACCCCGTCACGGCTCCACATCCGTGAGGAAACCCAAAACGCAAAGGACGGGAACAAAACACCGGTGGAGGTAGAGCGACGAACAGTGCGGAACTGGGGTTGGAACCAAAATATGAACTAGAAACTTCTCCAAGTTTCGGGTTCAGATTCCATTCCGAACCCACCTCCGTCACCATCCAAAAGAGGAGGAAGAAAGGAACAGAAAGAGAACGAGGAAAGGGGGAGGGCAACCCCACGATAAAGAAAAAAGAAACAAAACAAAAAGAACAGGACAAGCGGAACAACACAAACAAACGTGCAAGGGAGAAAAGACCAAAGCGGTGGGACCGAGGCCGGGGAAGGAACAAAAATGGAGATTGGAAGAAGTTCCAAGTTCGGACTTCATTCTGGTTTCAAGCCTGCCAAAACATTAGAAACAAAATGCCCAAGGCCGAAAAGAAAACACCTAAGGCAAAGGACACAAACCGACAAAGACCAACGAAGAGCAAAGAAAAGGCGGGGTTAGACCCGAGACGAGACCAAAATGAGGAACTTGAGAAAGTTCAACATTCTGAACTTGGTCCCGGACCCGACTCTGACAAAGAACAAAAGAAACGAAAACCAAGGTCTGTCGGAACGGGAACCGAGGAAGGAACAAGACTCGAACTTAGAAGGAATTTCCAAGTCCAGGATTGGTCCCGATTCCGCCTCTGACAGAACTTAGAAAGGAAAACGCCTAAGGCAGAAAACCAAAGGCCAAAGGGAAAAGACAAAGGGGGACCCATTTTATTCCAGAATAAAATGGGGTGGTTATGCAAGGCATAACACTAACCTCCCCTCTATTGGGCTCTCCTCCTCCCTCTCCTTCGTATCGCCAACCTCAGCTTGTCCTCTAGTCCAAAGCTCAGTGCCTCTATAATGGGCTTTGCTAATGTAATCATCTCCCATTAATGGTTGAGGAACCATCCGGCATATCAACATGTCACTCCTTCCACCTACTCCCCTCTGATCCTCCCTAGGTAGGGTACCAGCTGCAATGTCTCCCAATGCTCTCTGGAAAACCTCAGCGATATCGACTCTCCCCATGGCCACTCTTGTGAGATCCGTCAAAACATGTCTAGACCACGTAGAATATCCTATACAACCTCGAACTGTCTAGCCACTATGTATAGCCTGCACGCCTCCACTATGTGAGGCTCCTTCCAGACTATAAAGCACTTGGTGCTGAAGTAGCCCATGTGTCTCACCTCATCTACCCTCCACTGAGTAAACCGTCGCAACATGTATGGTTGCCACACTATGTGCTCCTCTAGTGGGTCATCTATGATCCTCCTCCATCTATCCAAATCCTTAAAGCCATCATAGCCACACCCAGCCATACTCTATCCCATACCACCATGTTACAGGCGCTACCTCATTCTCTATCCCTACTCATACCACTCCTGGCCCGGTCACACTAATGTTCTCCCAAGCCCATACATGCAATAGGGTCACCTATGTCAAACTAATCCCCCTCAATAACACACCATGTGCATGTCTCTGTACAACTGTGTCAATACGCATGTCTCCCATGAGAACTACCCCTCTCTCCCCTCGACAATATGTCAAATAACCTCCATATAACTCATGTTGTAGAATTTCCCTCCTATCTAGTATCAGTAAGTCATTGATCAGCATGCACAAATAGAGTGGTAGTGCTAGCACCCCCACCACCAAACATCGATCCACATCTAACCCCTTCTTCTAAATAAGAAGGTCCTCTTATACAAACATGTACAGTGTCTGATCCAGCTCCTCCCCAGTCGACGTCACCTCACTCACTAGGTTCCCTACTATAGAGAGCCTCAATATCTGCCATACATCCTCAAGATTCATCATCATCTCCCTTGTTGGGAGATGGAATGTGGAGGTCAACGAATCCCATCGCTCTATGAGCGTTGTCAATATAGCTCGATGCGTTCTAACTATCGGATATCATCTCAAGTGTAGTAGTCATGCTCATGATAGGGCCTCATGATTTGCTCCGATCATCACCCCCAGCGTTGCCTACAACACCTTTGATTGTCTCTCTCGTGTCCATAGTTGCTCAAATCGTTGCATCCATACCACAACGCTATGTGAGTCATTTCATCTCTTCTCTCATTTCATCCCTTTTGGGGCGATGCCACCCCTTAAGGGGCGTAACCGCCCCTTTGAGGGCAGGGCCACCCCTTTTAGGGGCACGACCATCCCTGCCCTAGGGTGTGGCCACCTCTCTGTCAGCCAAAATTGTTTTTCTTCAAACAGACTTGTCCTGGTTTGATCCCAGGGCACGTCTACCCTTCCCTTTTTCCCCTAGCCCATTTCAAGCGTCTTTTTTCTGGTTTTCAGGGAAAATTTACCCACTAATTGGTCAACTTCCCCCCTTCCCATGGTCACTAACATACTATTCTACCTATCCTGTTGGCGAAATCTCAATTTCACCCCCAACCCATTTTCCTAAACTACCCTAATCCCAAAACCCATGTGTTTAAAAAGCATAAAAACTTACAATATAATAAAAAATGTTTAAAATCACAAAGAGGGTTTTTGAACCTAACCTGGCATGGAACTATGTGCTTGTGGTAAAACGCTCGCACCTCGTTCACCCGATGGATGATTCCATCATCATAGTCATTTGACATCCTCATCTCTTCAACTCCTCCTCCTCTCCTCTCTCTCTCTTCTTCAACTACCAGGTATGCAAATGAGAAATAGTAACTCTAAAATTACTATAAGTAATTTACCCCCTTCTTTTTAAATTACTTTTAAGTGAGGGTTATTTTTACTTTTTCTTTAACCTTTTAGTCCCTAATTAATTCCAAAACTTTGTCAGGCCACCATTTGCACACCGTGTGTCCGATCGACTCCGTTCAAAAGCCAAATTTGCTTGGTTTTTTAAGCTCTATCCAATGGTACCTTCCATTTCTTTATATCGAGAGGTTTCCTAGGGCCCCTTTTTCTTCCTGAACCACTCTTGAGGGGGCATACCCTACCTTTTTTCCTTTGTTCCTCCGTCACAGTCATTTTCTTGCGAGATCGAGGCATCTCCCTCCATTTCCCTCCGTTTGGGCAGCTCATGCAACTTCTTCCATGTTGGGGCATCATGTTTTGATCGCTTCCTCTATTGAGTCATTTGCATTTTATTTTTCTTCAAAACACTATTATTCTAACAATATTTCGAAGAGGGAAAAAATGTAGACAACTAAATTTGACCGCTCCCACACAGTCAAATTCACCTCTTTATTCATCTATTTTGCATCCTCTATTAATATTAACTAGCAATCGCACCTTGGGGTGCAATAGGTACACCGAAGAGATCATATAGAGAATTTGGTTGTAAATATTGTTTATTTGAAAATGGGAAAACCAATTGATAGGCATAAATGACAATCCAAGAATCCATCCACATTTTGAATGGCACATTCCATAATGGAATACCGAGTAAAAATTTAATAAAGGATAGTCTATAAATATATATACAGAAACTATGGAGATAAATATCGAACCTTAAACCTAGGACTTTCGCAATTAGCATGGCCTTTTTGAAACCTTGAGAGATTAATTAGCAATCATCCTGATGATGGATCATTGAGTATGATCTGAAACGTTGATGAAAAAACTCATACACAATCAAAAATCCAGAAATATAAAATTTAAAACCTTGAGAGATAGCAACAAAAATCTTTTGGGGAAAAAATCGGCAAACCAAAAGTATAAGATGTTTTGAAAAAATCGGATTTAAAAAAAAGGTAAAAAATTATAGAACAAGAGACAAAAACTATTTTTTTGAAATTGAAGGAATTTCCATAGCATAGAAATATAGAGAGCAAATAAAATAAAGAGTGTAAATAATGAATTGTAAAAAATAGATTTTTGTAGTTTATATTCATATCGTTGATTACATTGCATTGCACATTTTTCAAACTCAAAGTATTACTTCACATTGCATAACTAAGAACTAAATGCTGATAGATGGCAAAATTTCAATTACAATATAGTTTTTACAAAGTCAACCTAAACAGTTATGCAATTACTTCACATTGCATAACTAATAGCTAGGAGCACCTCCCAATTGCATTTTCTTATCATGGCATTCTATGAGACCACATTTCTTTGAGGCATTTTTTCAAACAATTCACTGCCTTGTCTATGCTACCACATTTTTCATACATGTCTACCAAAGCATTTTTTGCCAAACAGTTCACTGCCTTGTTGCTATGGCTAAAAACCTAAAACATGTGCTTCCAAACAAGCTATGGATGCTTGGAAAAAATCTATCAAAGCATATTGCTGTGGATTGTCATGACATTCCATCACCATGAGACCACATTTCTTTCAAGCATTTTTTCAAACAGTTCACTGCCTTGCTGCTATGGCTAAAAACCTAAAACATGTGCTTCCAAAAAAGCTATGGATGCTTGGAAAAAATCTATCAAAGCATAATAGTAAGCAACAAGGTATGGTCTCATGGTTTTTTTTCACGTGGAAATCAGCGTGATTTTATTCACATTTTTTTGCAGGTTATTAATGCATTTTTTTGGCAATTTTTTTTTTGACATGTAACAAATTTCACTGTTTGAAATGGGAAAAAATCGTTGACCAAAAGGTTAGAATTTTTCAAAAAATCGGGGAAAAAATCGTCCAACCTGCAGATTTTTTAAAAATCGGGATTATTTGCAGATTTTTTGCTTCTATGCTTGAGAGCATAATAGAATATAAATGTTTGGGAGGGACACTGGTGGTTTACCATTAGAAAGGAATTTCTTGATTGCAAAATTAAGGACATCATATAAGGTGCCCTTTTGTTTTAGTACAAATGCACTTAATTTCTATTATTCTTACCAAGACATATATAGAATAAAGTAGAGGAAAATGATGATAACGTGATTGCTGGTGAGCTCACACGAGTGCTTTGTTAAGGGAAATTGGATATGGCTGAATGCTAGAGATACTATAAAGGTAACAAGATCCAGCTATTGCTAGAATGGCATCAATATTACTGCCTCTCCCTAGAGATCATGGAACATGGCTAGCAAGCCCTGCTAATGCCCTGCCACCTGCATGCCCTACGCTGCAAAGTGGCTCGAACCAGGTGCTCCCAGTTCCTCTCAACCCTTGCCATATCTCTAGCTCCAACTCAATTTAGGGCATGGCAATTCTCCTAGATTCAAAGCACATTTTAGACTCCAAGGATCAGAAATATATGAACTTAATCTGCTCATCTTCCTATGTTTTGAAATTTATAAATTACAAAAGAGAGGGATTGGATCGAGCGAGGTTGCTACACTTAGCACTAGGGTTTGAAAAAATTATCAAATTACAACATAGCAATCATCAAAAAAGAACTTCATGACGAGTGAGATAGAATGGAGCAAAAACTAAAGTGCGGGTTATCCAACAGAGCTTTGGAAAATATCTTCCTACAAAAACCTTTGATGCTCAACTCAGATTCCAAGAATCGAGTTAGCACTCACATAGATTTAGTAAGCTTGCTACAGTTTGAAGAATCGATCATTTAAGGATTTTGCTAGGATTTTAGAACTTGATCGAGAGAGGGCTTTTACAAGTCAGGAATCTTGAACGGAGTTATGATACACTTATTTCCATGATGATTAGATTGTGTTGGGGGCTCTGTATATGAATGGATCCACTGCAACAACTGCCCATCCAATTCATTTTGTGACTCTCCTTGTGCTTTCATTTTGACAGAAGATGAAGAGGAAAGAGTGTGAAGACATATATGTGACCACAGATGTCTGCAACTTCAGCCACACGATACAACAATTAACAGGATTGCAAAAGGAGGGTAATAAGAATCAAGTGATGTATCCACTCTGTTGGGGGCTTGCAGGGAACACCCTGCCATCCCCCACACAACCGTTGTTAAAAAGAAAGATTTAAAAAAGTTGTAACATGTAAGGAAAAAAAAAAGGGGGTCATTTTCATACATTTATTTGATTTTGCATGATAATTGATAAATAACCAAGCAAATGTTCATATTTCAGTCACTTAATTTTGGATTTCAATTTCCAAGGATCAATGTTCAATGTCAAAGATGTTATTGTATTCGAATTCAGCTTTTTAGAGTGTGTAAAGATGTTTTAAGTTTTAATAGTTGAATCATATAATTGCAAAGCTACGATTGGATTACAGTTTGATGCATAAGATTACGTCAGTTTCTTTAAAGGATATATTTGCAATATATTATAAAGTTATCTGCATTTGTTTCCAACTGTCTTTTAAAAGATCACATAAAAGCTACTTATTAGAATTTTTCTTGTGCTACAAGTTTCTTATCTCCTGATGATAGATAATGGAGTGTGATTCAAAATGTTGATTCAAAAACAAGCCTTTGAGCTAATTCATTGTTACTAAGCAGTACACACTATTGTACTTAATGAGAAAAATATACCTTGAGAAAGATCTTGGATGTTTGCCACTTCATTACCACCCAATATTCAGAACAGAAAGAAAAATAAGCCATAAGAAGAATATGTAGGTGGAAAGACTAACCTGCCTCTTAGTTGAGGCGGTATCAAAATACCTCCTGAAGCATCACGAGGAAGCCTTGAAGGTGGCAAGCTTTGCATTGGGAGCTTTCTATATGGCAATGGTCCAACAGAACCATTTGTCTATGGCCTCTTCCTGGATGCACTTGCTGCCATTGCTGCAGCAACCCTAGAAGAAAGGTCATTACCTATCGAGTTAACTGGCCCTCCTAGAGACCCAAGCAACACTGAAGCATCTGGAAGTTCTGTTATGGTCCCTGTGGGAGAATTCCCTGCTGCTTCTGATAGTTGACCTTGTAATGAGCCTGTTTGATTACTAAATATGCCAACACCATCACTCAGTATCAGTAGCAGTCATTCTCACATTTTCTCAATGTAAAAAATCTTACAATAACATCATAATAGTCAATAAAGGGCTCAGGAAAAAAGATCTAAACAAGGTGTAGTGTGGAACAAGTCAAAATTTCTTGCATCAAAGTACATTTACAATTTAGAACATTACTATGCTCTTAAAATAATTATTACAAAAGACTTGATTAGTGATAACTGATAAGTAAAAGTCTATAAGCCATGGAAATACAATTAGAAATATGGGATAGTAAAAATCTACCAATTGTTTTTGTAGTGTTGAACCAAATATTCAATGGCATAAGTACCTGAACATCACTCTACATCAGAGATGTTCTAGAGTATTAATTCTTACTTTGTAGCCACAAAAATTAATAACCATAGGTAAACACATACATAATAGAAATTAGTATGGCAACTCTAGAGACAAGCATGATAAGCATATTTCTAATAATGTTAAGTTTCATAAGATTGGCACACGGAATTTCAACAGTCTACAGGTCATAACTACCACAGACCAAGGATTGTACAAGGCCACTGGATTAGAAGAAATGCACGCTGACTGATCACAACAGCATGGCTCTGCCCAAAGGATGCTCAAAACTTTTATGCTGAGTAAAGATTTAAGATTCAAAATGAAAACTCCCTCCATTAAGATAGCTCTCTTTATGTAGGATATCATAACTCATCAAGCCTATAACAGTCTATTTTCAGGTTTACGTTAGCTTTTGTCTATTTGGATGCATTGTTTACCTTATTGCAAATATAGACACAACAAGCTTTTTAGTTTTTATGCTAACCCCCCTTCATCTACCCATTCCTTGGGTGCTTTAACATAAGGCCTAATTTGGATTAAAACATATTAAAAAATTCTAAATAAAGGAAAAAACAATTACACGAACTCTGCCCAAATTTACAAAGGCAACAATGAATTTGGGAAAGTTCTGGCAATGCTAATTTGACCAAAAAATTGAACTATGTAAAGAGAGATTTTCGTTTCAAGGATAACACTCAGTTCATCTAAATTGTTTGCTTTTTATGATAATAACATACATTTCTCAAGGGAAAAAATATACAACAAAATGAGGTGATCTTGGTATGGGCATTATCCATGGCTTGTAGAAATTGGCAGTCAATTCTAATATACCCATATATTTCTACTGTCTACCCCACAAAATTTGAAATAACTCTTATGATTCATAGTTTTATATCTTTGGCGGAAATTTTGAGTAATATTTTTGAAATAATTCTGAAGATTCATAATTGTATATCTTTGGGAAATTTTGAGGAATATTTTAAATAACTTAAGAGTAAAATCGCATAAGATAAAAACAAGGAATGAAAAAAAATAAAATCAAAATACAAGCGTACCCACTTCTGCCCCTTCTTCCACAACACAGAACGAAACATCCTTATTTTTCTCTCTACAAATCTGCTTGAGTCAGATAGCCCAGCAGGGCCTGCACCCACTATGACCATATCATATTCTAAATTATCTCTGGGCCCTTCCAAATTGGCCTCTGCACTGAAACCTCTAATTGGGCATTGTGATTTAGGCCTCACAAAGGCTCGAGAATAATACAAAGAAATTGTTCCACCATTTCCACATGTGAGCTTTTGTGTGCCATAGGAATAGAGGCATTTTTCGTCAAGAGGGCTTCTGCAACATTGAGAGATAGTATTCAATTTAAGTCTCTGCTGGAGAGAAGTTCTTGAAGAGATTGTTTCCAGTATGCTATAATAAAGCCTGGGCATTGCTCTTTTAATTTGGATTACAATTTCTCTCTTTGTATCAGGAGAAATTCAAAACATCCAACTAACTATATTATGCATTGTGCAAATGAATTGAATACAAAAAATATTTGTATATAAAGGCAATGGAATAAGTTGTATTATTGCATAGCATCTTTAGAAATAACAAAATTTATGTAAATCTTGTACAGATTGGATATGCCAACCTCATTATTTGGCACACCTATCTCATCTAATCCGATCTATTAGTCTTGTACAGTTTGGTTTCCAACTAATTTTTTTGTGCATAATTCCTTGATTGAGACACTAATTTTGCCGCAATATAATGACTTTATGAAAGCCTGTGACCACCTCTTCCTCTAGAAAATCTACTTTCACTTTAGCACCTAGTGGATTTTGGACAAGTAGCAAAGTTAGTCCACAATTAAGTTATCCATTAATTTTGATTTTCTTAGAGAAGTTGGATTGAATCTGAATGTAGAAATCTATTTGAAGACATATAAAAAATGAAAACTTTATCATGAAACATATAGAGTCATCTTTGCTGATGGAAAGAAATATAAATTATGGTTGTTTAGAAATGTAGAGAAATAGTTTTAACTAATTTTGAAATTTCACATTACAGTATATATCATGAGAGATCTGATCCTGACAATTTGTAATTTGATTTGGCATTGATTTCATTACAGAAGAAATGTTATTGTTTTGTATGGAATTTTGGATACCTATATTTGTAGGAAATGTATGTATATAACACATGTTTCATTTTAATATATAACAAATGTGTGATATATATATATATATATATATATATATATATATATATATATATATATATATATATATTTAAGAGAAGAATAGGTAAATGTAGGAATCATCTTATTTCAGATGCAGGGTATTCTATTGCAGCAACTGTGAAGAGGTGTGGATGGTCAATTACTAGAAAATTTGATCTATTTTTTCGCATTCACTAGTGCAGCATGACTGATATAGTGCAACATGACTGATATCTGGGCTTGAGGCAGCCACACTCTATGCTATGATTAGTTGATCCATCAAGATTGTTATTGTCATCTCCCTCATTCCTTCCCCTTGTTCTTCTCCTTTCAACCAAATAAAAAATCCTCCAAGGGCATAAACCTAGTGTATGGTGACAGCGAGAAAGCCACATAAATTGTTAACTTCACATATGCCACAAATAAACACTATCATTCAAACAATGCATGTTGCAGGCTCCTTAACAGCTGAATTAAATATCCTTTTATTAAATAAGGCCTCAAACAATCAATGATAAATCTTTTCATACACAAACCTACTAGATACCATTTATTTTTCAAGGAGAGGATATGACAGTGTACTTCCCAATGGGCATGCATATTGCAAAGAATAAAATTTAACAATGGATAATTACCTGGGTTCTTTTGCAAGCCTTCAGTTTCATTTGTCTCCCCATCTCAGTGGCAACTGCTCTGGGATCAATTCAAGTCTACAAATTTAAAATCAAATTTCCTCAAACTTGCGGTGACAAACACAGGATCTGATTCCCCACTTACAATCATATTTTTTTCCTTTATGTCCTAGCCATAGAATCCACCCCTGCAATTCAAATATTCATTCGTCAGATTATGTAGCAGTGAGATTAGGGATTGAGGGCGAAAAAGAAAAGGTAAGAATCCTTCCAAAATGGGAGGCCAATATATACAACTTTAGAATTAGAACTTCAACAACAAACCTCTACTCAGTGAGGTCGTAATCATTGGCAGCATGGGAGGCCAATGGATACGACTTGAGAAACAAGGGAAATGAGGGTGATAGGGTTTGAAGGCAAGCCTTGCTTCATTAAAGAACATTTCTCATTGTGAACATATATGTGCAGGCCATTTGCAATGTTTGTATGGACAGGGAGAAGCTTGGCTATCGAGACCAGTAAATACACATTGTACCTTAATGTGTCCTACTTATACCAATATTCCTCTTTAGTATTTCCTCACCCTGCACACTTGAACTGGGCTCTGCCCCTTTACTGCATCTCATAGATTGTGGTGGCTATATGCCAGTGTAGAAGTATCTAGATGATAACTATCCAGAACTATCCCTTGAAATCAAGTGATTGAGCTATGAGATTGAGTTGCATAGACGGACAACTCTTTTGATTTCAATAGCAACTCTTCTGATTTCAATGACAATGAAAATCCCCTAAGAAAGGATAGCGATGTATGATGGAAATATCTGATAGAAACGAATGAGGTGGTGAAAGGATCGTATGCAGTTTAGGTGAGATTGAACAGGTAAAAAAGGTGGATCGAAAATGACAACTCCAACCGTGAGGATCACTCACATTGTCTTGCATGCCCCCTCTCTAATTTGAGACCATCCATAGACAAAAGAAGCCTGGGAAACCTCATTGAGGGTCGAAGTCCTGGCTTGAAATTATTTGTTCACATTATACGCACATTGTATCAGGAGAAATAGAGAGGTCAGGAGAAATAGAGAGGGTTAGCCCTGCAATAGTTTTTCAAAATACAAACTGAAAAGGCTAAAGCTTAAATGTCATACGCGGGACTGACGTGACCTTCCATTTTAAGATAAATGTCAAGCTACTTCCTGGGAGCCTTCCCTCCGGTGGACTTACGTGTAGTCTGCTTTGTATGAGCCATTCTGCCTTCCTCTCTTCACACACACAAACGCAAACACAGTTTGCAATTACCCAAATATAAACCCATTACAACAGCCAAAAAGTGCTAGAGAAATTAACAATGGGCTCCCATAGGCCACAAAGAGAAGAACCCCTGAACGCAGAATGAAAAACACTTAGATCCGCTCAGGAAAGTGCCACGCCAGGATTCCCGAAACCAAATTGTCCAGAATAAAGGCAACGCTTCTGTCCAAAATTGTCACAAAATGCTCCAAGAAGAATATACGCCCAATTTGCAGCAAGAGAATAACTTATTTGACAATCACAGCCTTCTCATAAAGCTCAGGTTTTGAAAATGGGCAGAGTTTGCAGGAAACCCTACGAAAGCAGAAATTGCTTACTGTTTCAATCTTTTCACAATAATCAAAAAGTAGAGTCTGCGTGAAAGCGATTTAGGGTTTGACGCAAAATGCATAAGGCGGCGAACAAAAGTAAATGCACCAACTCGCATTCACAGTAAAAGCATATATTTTGCTTCTAATACAAATTGGGGCATTTTGTTGTGTTGTGAAGGAGGCCGACTTCTGCAATAAGTGTCGCCCTGATATTTTGCATCCGTCTTCTACAATAAACTCTGTGCCATCTGAGGAAAACCATTGAACGCCCAGATGCATTTGATCGTAGGCGATTGCCTGTGCACAAAGCTAGACCGTCGGATGCAAAAAGGCTTCTCAAATACTAAGTGTAGGACGCCTTCGGCGTAATTAAATTGATTGATTTAATTAATATTTCTCTCTTTGCCTAAAGTTTCATAAAGTATTAATTTAATAATTAATACTTTACCCCTTTCATCCCCTTCCTTTCTAAATTAAATAAATACATCAATTTATTTAATTTAGTCATTTAGTCTTTTGAATTTAAATCAATTTTAAATTATTTTTCTCTCATTTTCACATCCTCCATAACCCTCTTCTAATCTAGATTAATTTAATTAATCCCTGATTAGGATGTGCACACCTTAATCAAGATTAATGTCGCATCCTCCATATTCTTCCACTTGCTTCTAATCCCTTATCAAGTTTCTTGATCATCTATTTGCACAACTTTAATCTAATCCCCTTGCTACATCTTTTTGGTCAACCTTCACATTTTCCACATTTAGCCTAGACCCTCTTCCCCATGTGAATTTAAAATTCACTTTTTATTCCTCCAAGGATTCTCCTCTTCCCCATGTGACCATTGAAAGGTCACATCGGTCACATGAAGTCAAGAACCTTATATTATAAGGACCTTGTCTTATCCATAAGGTACCTTTCAACCTCCTTCATAAGAACCTTGTCTTATCCACAAGGTGCTCCTCATATGAATTTAAAATTCATATTTATTCTCCCAACCACTTTATCCATTCCAATCATGTGAATTTAAAATTCACATTTATTTCCCCAACCACTTTTCTCTTCCCCATGGAGATTTTTTTGAGGAATACTAAAATTCCTCATATGTCACTTTCCTCTCATATGGGAACAAGAAATTCCTTTTTGAAGAAATCTTCTCCCCTCCCAAGGTATTTTCAATGTATTTGTCCTCCTTCCACATCACTTGTTTTTCTTCCACATCATTTGTACCCTTTCCATCTCACAATTTCTTTTGGACACTTCATCCTCCACATGGCAAGATGTGAGGGCTTGCGAGTCCTCAGCTCTTCATAGCCCTCCATCTTGGCCATGGTGGCTCAATCCTGACCGTTGAATTCTCTAGAGAATTTAATTTCTTCTATAAATAGGCCCCCTTCTCATTCATTCATTTACCTTATGCATTTTATCACACTCATTTAGAACTCAATCCATTCAAGCATTCACCAAGCACTTGCTCATCTTTTGCATTCAAGCACTAGTTCATATCCTCCATTGTTGCACATTTCCAAGCTTGCATCCCCTTTATTTACATTCATTTCTTAGAACACCCCAATCCTCCATTGCACCTTCACCTCTTTTCATATCATTTTAGATCATCTTTCGACAAAAGGATCACACATCCAAGCTTTAATCAAGGGCCAACCAAGGAGATCAACACAGATAAAAGGTATAATCACTTTTTTTTGTCTTTCTTTTGTTTGTGTTCAACTTAGGCTAATCTTGAAGTGGTCTAGTGTTCTCTACTTTGCATTTCTTAGTTTGTTTTGCATATTTAGGAGTAGAAAAACTTGCACACAAATAAATGAATATAAAATTGGATAAAAATTAAATAATAATGTATTATTTAAAATTATTTAGGGAAGAAGGGTGAAAGTTAGTTAACTAGTGTTGTTCACTAGTCGGGACAATTTAGGGTATCTACTTTTTGCCTCTCTTTGATACAATGCGATTTTGAGCGTTTTGTCAAAGAAAATTCAAAAAATTCCTACTCAGGAGTTGTCTCAATATGCCTCAGTATGTCCTGATGACGACGAGATAGCATGGTGCCCCCTTAAGAAATTTGGTGAAAATCTTGGATAATGAGCCAAAAATTTTGACAAGCTGATGTGATGCATTTAAGTGCAAGGACTGACAAAAGAAATGTTAGCTAGAATAAAATGTTAGTAGGATTTAGAAGATAGAAGAAATTGGATGATTGATGGTATGCATTCTAGATCACCTTTACTACTACATTTTTTCTTTCATGGAGGACCAAGTAGTTGTTTAGCAATCTTTATTGATATAGTAGATAGACATGATGCACAAGGGTATTAATGACCAAGGCAACTTTGTATCTATTGCATGTACTTTGACTCTACAATCAAGGAGTATTCTTCCTCATACCAAACATACAAAAACCCTGTTATATTGTATGGGTTAGAAGTTCAAAGCATTTTGGACTAGTGCATAGAGAGGTATGAGGAACCAAACATGCAAAGCAGCTTGAGTTGCTTGAAATGACTTCTGCACACACAAGGTAAATATTCGCCATGGTAGAATTACAAAAATATCCAACAAACAGAGCAAACAAAAATCAATGATCAATTCCCTATTCCTTCTTCACTAAATCCTTAATGAACATCCTCGTGCGATCTTGGGAATGAGACAATAAGATAAATCAAAAGATAATATCACAAAAGATAAGCAATGTTGTAGTATCACTTGTCATGATTATTTTGATGTTTCAGGATTATCCATCAATGATGTCTATTGTAGGAACATCCATTAAGATATATGTTAGGATGTTGATGATGATTTTCAAAAGGTAGGGTAGTTAACAATTAGGCATTGTTTTAGTATAATGATGATCCAATCATTTTGATTCTTTACTTGAAAGTTTTGGATTTCGATGTTTGCTTTGCTTGCCTTTTGCTTTGTTAAAGAGTGAAGGTGACGATTGTTTATTATGGATGGAGATTTTATTGCAGATAGGTGATAATGAAGGTAGGATTTTTAAGATTTTTTTTAATGTGTTTATGCTTTTGAGGTTATTTGAGGCCGTTTTATTTATTTTTTGAAGATATTTGGATTTTTTTTGGTATTTTGAGAGATTTAGAGACAATTAGGAGGACCTAAAGGAATTGATCTAGTTCCTCAGGGGCTCATCAATGATGGCCTTGCCTACGTTATGAACACAAAGACATCATTGTTTGACTGTATTGACTAACACTATTTATGGAGTTTTTTTTACTTTTTAAAGATGTTTTTTTATTTTGATAAGATATTTGAATGTTTTTGTTTTAGGGACTAACCTAGGGCCTTAGGGACTCATCGATGATAGCCTTTCCTACGTGCAAGCTTAGAGACAATGTAGTTCAACTATTTTGACTCAATGCGGCTCATTTGGAGATGACCTATGATGTTTTTTGGGTTTTTGATGTTTTACAACTTTGTTTTGGATTTTGATGGTTTTCTAGATGTTTCTAACTTTGATAATTTTCTAGATGTTTTTTATTTTGTTTTGATAGCTTTTTGTGAGTGATGGGATTAACAAGGATCCAATCTACTACTAGGTTCAAGAGGTTGCCCCCAATTTGTGAAAGAGTTACATTTTGTTAGGGATATCAATAGTCTTTCAAGATCTTGTTGATAGGCCGACTAAAATTGATTGATCTAATTGAGTTATTTTCGATAATGATAACATTATTGAGGATACAAAATAATACAAAGATAGTGTTTTCAAGATAGGAACAACATGAGGATTGGGAAGGATACATCCCAAGATAATGATTGATTGATCAAATAACAATTAATCAAAATTTGTAGCTAGGATAGGAAAAGATTGTTGAATGTTTTGATACCATGTTGAAGTGTCAACAAGATGCAATTGATATGGATTTTTTTGAATTGTTTAGACAATTCCAAGATCATGACATGAGCTAGAACACATAGATCAATATTTATTCTGAAGCAAGATGTAAGTACCTGCCCCCAATGTCTAGCAGTGTAAAAAATGCAAGGATTATCTTGTGATTGGATAACATGTTTTGATAAGGTATGCCCTTTTGGACAATGCCTTATGGCTTAGATAATGTTGGATAGGATAGGATCAATGATAGTGACCCATGGACCAAGATGTTTACCATAAGCAAGTGTGAAGTGTACACTAAAATTTTGCCAAGATCAA